>OY720200.1:0-600000 GCA_963082885.1 Parascotia fuliginaria
TGATCTGTTTGTCTTTTTCAGCTTTCACGAGATTATCATCATGAGGGATGGTGACGTCGATGATCATTACAAAGCGCTCTAATCGATCTATCACCACTATGTCAGGCTTATTGGCAACAACAGTCCTGTCAGTGATGATAGATCGATCCCAGTACAATGTCGCACGACCATTCTCGAGAACTGGCTCAGGATTATACCTGTAGTAAGGCACTTCGGCGTCCACAAGTTTGTACCGCAGAGCAAGTTGCTGGTGGATGATCCTGGCCACTTGGTTATGTCTGTGCAAGTACTCTCCGTTAGCAAGACACGAACAGCCGGAAACGATATGCCTGAGAGACTCACCTGGGCGATGACATGCACGACATATGTCGATAGTGCCGTCTCTCAAGATATATTTCCGGTAGTTGTTCGTCTTGATAACTTCATCAGCAATTGCATAAACAAACTTTCGGTTTCTCCGAAAAGATCACCGAAGCGTAGCCAGGCCACGGAAGCAGCACGGTCTATATCAGGCTCATGTAAGGCCCGATAGAACCGTCCGTGAAGCTCCTTACTCTGCCATACCATTCTACGGTCGTCTATACTGAGTACTATAGGCCTACGCCAGTTCTCCTTAGCCAGGGCAAGCGGGGTAAGACCACTATCCACTGCAACCATATCACGATGCACATCGCCCATCTTAAGAAAGTATTCTCTGAGGTTGCATATCTCGTGATTGTGGAGGATTTTGGCATTTAGAAATCCACGGCCTCCACATTTTCGCGGTATATACAACCTCATGACGGATGAACGTGGATGGTGCATACGGAATGCTGTTAACAATGTGCGGACTCGCCTATCCAGGGCATCCAATTCAGTCTGTGTCCACTTGAATATGCCGAAGGATAAGAAGAGGCATGACCCAACCATTACAGGCGCGCGCACCTTGTTGCCGCCCGATAAGTGACTTTTTAATACTCTTTTAAAGTGACTGAAAAAGCGCTCCTGTAATGATTGTTTCATATCTGTCTCTTTAATGCCCAGCGACTGCGACATACCCAAGTATTTATAGGCGTCAGCGATTAGAAGTGACCTAAGATGAGTAGAGTCAGATAGCTGAATTCCATCAGATTCGACTACCCTGCCTCGCTTTACATACATGACTGCACACTTGTCCACTCCGAAAGCCATGTTGATAGAATTACTAAAGTTTTCAGTTACCTTCAGTAACTCTTTCAGCTGGGGTTCAGTTGGCGCAATTAATTTAAGATCATCCATGTAAAGCAGGTGGGATATTATCTGACCACCTCTACGCAGCCTATAACCTAACCCTGAACTCTCCAATATTGAGCTAAGAGGGTTCAGTGCTATTATTATTATTTCCTTTATTTAAATTAATTCTCAAAATTACATTTTTAAATATAAGTATATAAAAAAACACATACATTTAAAAATATAAAAATTGGAGACCCACTGGCACCGGGTACAGGGACCAAGCTACCGGCGGTTAGGGCTCCAGAGATAGGAACCTCCTCAAAATGCGGGCCGTGTCAAGCAACACCGCCTTCTGTATCAGGCCCTTGACCCTACCAGCCAACGCGAGCCTCTTAAGATGTTGATCGAGGCTCTTAGCAATAAGTCCATTCACTGTAACCACTATCGGAACAATGATCGCCGAATCCACATCCCACATGTCAACAACCTCGTGAGCTAAATCCAAATACTTGATCTGTTTGTCTTTTTCAGCTTTCACGAGATTATCATCATGAGGGATGGTGACGTCGATGATCATTACAAAGCGCTCTAATCGATCTATCACCACTATGTCAGGCTTATTGGCAACAACAGTCCTGTCAGTGATGATAGATCGATCCCAGTACAATGTCGCACGACCATTCTCGAGAACTGGCTCAGGATTATACCTGTAGTAAGGCACTTCGGCGTCCACAAGTTTGTACCGCAGAGCAAGTTGCTGGTGGATGATCCTGGCCACTTGGTTATATCTGTGCAAGTACTCTCCTTTAGCAAGACGCGAACAGCCGTAAACAATATGCCTGAGAGACTCACCTGGGCGATGACATGCACGAAATATATTATGTCGATGGTGCCGTCTCTCAAGATATATTTCCGGTAGTTGTTCGTCTTGATAACTTCATCAGCAATTGCACAAACAAGCCCTTCGGTTTCTCCGAAAAGATCACCGAAGCGTAGCCAGGCCACGGAAGCAGTTCGGTCCACATCTGGACCGTGTAAAGCACGGTAGAACCTGCCGTGGAGCTCCTTGCTCTGCCATACCACCCGACGGTCATCGACGCTAAGCACTACAGGCTTGTGCCAGTTCTCCTTAGCCAGGGCAAGCGGGGTCAGTCCATTGTCCACTGCGACAACATCACGATGCAGAGCCCCGTTCGCTTTAAGAAAATAATCTCTAAGGTTGCATATCTCGCGATTATGAAGGGTTTTGGCATTTAAAAGACCGCGACCACCACACTTTCGCGGGATATACAACCTCATGACAGACGAACGTGGATGATGCATTCGGTATGAAGTCAGCAATGTACGGACTCTCCTGTCCAAGGCATCTAACTCAGTCTGAGTCCACCTAAGTATGCCGAAAGAGAACATAAGGAGAATTATTATTATTATTATTATTATTAATATACTTAACTAATGAAACGTGAGCGTGAATCTGTATTAATTAATATCATTTAAATTCTCTGATTCTTACTATACTTTTATACATTTTCCAAATAATAGCTGTCAACCTGGCTGGTTTCAGTATCAATTTACCGAATCGCTTAGGAGCTTATAGGAGTACATTCTAATAGAACATCGATGTAAAATATTAGTTTTCATCCTAAATTTCATTCAGTAAGTGAGAAAATCGAAAAAAAAAAAAAAAATACCTTGTATGCTTACTACCTACGCGCAACTACTTGCTTATATTTTATTAGTATTGCTTTCACAAAGCCAAGAGGACAACTATATTGATAGCTTACAGTTACCACCAACAGGTGATACCTTGCCTATTGCTCACCTGTCCCAAATCCCTCCACGTACTCAATCTCACGAGGATCTACGCGCGCCTCCTTGTAGAACTCTCTGATAAACTGCGCGGTGCTAAGCGGGTTGCGGTAGTACCCGTAGCGCGGACCCATCTCGTCGCTCACAAGGGTTGTGAAAGTGTTCTTCACGTGAACTAGCTCCGCGTAGCATCTGTGGGGATATTACTAATGTTAAATAAGTTCTATACGGTGGAAGATTTAACGAAGACGCTATTTATATATAAAGAACTGAATGTTCTAGAAGATGTGCAGATATTAAGTAAAGACGATACGATTGAGCTGCAAGAGACAGTGTTATAGAAGATAATAAGCAATGAGGAAGGGGATTAAATAAGAAGTATGCAAGAGTCATCGGTCTAATAATAATTAAACTGAAACATTTTTTATATAAGTTGACATGTTGCGAATAGTTATATAGAACCAGCTACACCTTCTTGTGTATATTGTAGGTGGCTAAGTGAACACCAAGTGACGAGCAGCAACGTTACCTTGCGCACAATATATCTTTTGATTGGTAACTATGGCAAATACTTTGGGCAAGAGCTATGTCTTGCAGTAGACGGTTATCACGGTAGTACATTCACGGTGGTTTCAGGATGAATGGGCCGGATCGATCGGGTAAGTACTAAGTACCTATATATATACACACATATATTTCTTTAAATATATTTTAGAAATACCTGTGCGCCATTAACTACCAATTAACTTCTAACTTCAAGTCTATCCAAAGGTTGTCTGAAAGAGATAGCTTTTAGCGATAGGCGGTCTTATCGCTAAAAGCGAGCTGGGCTTAAAGCCTCAAATTGCCAATCCCTTATTTCTTCTTTGTATGAGACGAGATCTTCACTGTGTTGAAATAATAACGGGCAGGTTATCAAATTTGAAGTCTTAGTATAGTGGAGGTGGAGGAGGTGAAAGAAATAAAAGAGTTCTCACTCCCATTTTGTTTCCTTCCTCACTGTCACAAGGAGGGAGGTTTGGATCAAAAAAAAAAATTGTCACTATTTATTGTTAAATATCTAATGTAAGTTACATATGGTGTACAATAAGGCATTTTCTATTCTATTCTATACCTTTTCATAAAAGATCGACGTAAGAGTAGTAGTATCTGTACTACTGCGTTTCGTTTGGTGAGTGAGAGCGCCGGAAGCCCAATTTGCGCCTTTCCTCTTTCTTCACTTCCCTCATTCCTTTCCAGGACCCTATTAACCCCAGCCGCCATAGTGGAGGTCACCATACCAGCAGTTAAAGACGATGGCTTTTATTATGGTGGCCACCACTTCTGAATTCCACTGACTGCTTACCATCAGGCGGGGTGGAATCACTTTGGTAGGCTAATATAAAAGAAAAGACGTCGTCAGGCTCTTAATGTGATGTGGATTTTGACATATTGAATTACAATTCAGTATAGAACTGATAGCCACCAGTTTTGAATCTCTAGTTTTTTATTATAATAAAGTCTTCTACCTTAGTGCAACAGTAGACTTTTGCAACACCAGCACCCCGGCGGTGTCGGACAGCACGTAGCCGCTCGCGTCCTCCGAGTACGAGTGCGTCTCGCCGTTGTGAGATATCACGCCCAGTCTGCAGTAAACAATATAATATACTTATCGTGTTGAAGCGTAGGGTTATGTGGTTAATAATTGAACATTCAGCTAATAATGTAGGATAATGTACTTTCCATTAATTTAAGTAGTCATATTGTTTGAAGGCAGTGCATTGAAACGAGTTTATTTCGGAGGAGAAGTTATGTCGAACTCGTTGACCATAGATGGCAGGCTGCTAGAATACTGACTTGCCCTGTGCTCCCACACTACACCTTATAAGATAGACTGCTGGAATTAGATACTACATCACCGATTCTCTTACTTAACTCAATTTAGGCTCAACTACATATACAATGGGACTTATAATTAATGTAAGTAATTGTACAATGTCATTAACAACTAAGACAACAGAAATAAATATCAAATATTGCAACATTTTATCAACACAAAAACTTGAAGTCATACCTGCCATGAAATATAAAGTCCTGCGGATTCAGACACAAGTGCGCTCCGGCTACAATGGCGGTATCACAGGCGCCTCGCTTGATGGCGAGGTAGGCTTGCTCGAGCGCACAGGTGGCGCTGCAGTCGCCTTCGTCCACCGACACAGAGGGACCGCGCAGGTTGAGGCAGTAGGAGATTCTGTTCGCGAACATAGCTTTGTTTGCCCTGTTTTAACGGAAAATAGCGGTTTTAGTTATATTGTCGTGATGGTTCAGTGGTTTTAAACTAGATGGTGATACTAATGTAATTACAAAATCGGTTTAAAGATCTTTATTTTCTCAAAGAACATTACATTGTTCACTTAAAGAGAAACTTAACTAATTTACATTAGGTTATTTTTAAACAGGCGTTCAGACTAAATATAATATGCAGTAATTTTGACAATTATAATTGTTAAAACAGCTTATACAAACATTAATTATTATCTAATAGATGTAGTTTTAATCTTTTCTTAAATATGGGTAACGATGCAGATTCTTTAACACTTTTCGGTAATTTGTTGTATAGCCTTACTCCCTCAAATTGGATATTTTTCTTACCGTATAAAGTTCTAACTGATGACACTTCTAAATTATCTTTGTTTCGTGTGTTATATTTGTGTGATTTTTGTTTAAATGATAGTTGTGTATGTGTGTTAATGGTTAATATTTTCCTTATAGTTAGGCATGTGTGATAAGTATATAATTGTTCCAAGTTAAATAATTTAGTTTTTTTGTACAGTTCTACTGTTGGCGTTAGGTATTTATAGTTAAAAAGCACTTTAATTACTTTATTTTGTGTTCGTTGGAGATATTGTAAATTTGTTTTTGCTGCTTGGCCCCACACCTGGATTAGGTACTCTAGATGAGGCTTAACTAAAGTATTGTATACAGTATGTCTTATGTTATATGGTACACATTTCGCAATGTTACGTAGTGCACCTGTGAGTGGTATTATTTTGGATTTTATGTAGTCAATATGTGGTTTGAAAGTGAGCCTATTATCTAAAATTAAACCTAAATATTTCTCTTGATTTGATTTTTTTAAATTTTGATTGTTTATTATAAGGTTTGGGTAATTCGAAATTTTCTTATTTTTTGCTGAAAAAATTATGTATGAGGATTTACTAACATTAATTGATAAAAGATTTTGTCTAAGCCAGATATCCAATAGGTGTAGATCTTTTTGAGTTTCATGAACGATATTAGTGATGGAATTACCATAATAAAAAAGACACGTATCATCTGCGTACAGTGATATATGTCCAGTCAGTCCAGCAGTGCTTATATCGTTTATATATATAAGAAATAACAGTGATCCTAGGACTGATCCCTGGGGCACGCCGCATAGTACTTTAGTTGATTCACTTGCATAGTTATCAAGTTTAACTATCTGTTGCCTGTCAGTAAGATATGATTTAAATATTTGCAGGGCTTTTGAAGCAATACCGATGCTCTCTAGCTTATTTAGGAGAATAGAATGACTAACTGTATCAAAGGCTTTTTTTAAGTCGATAAATACACCTAATACTATTAATTTTTTATCAATGCTATCTTTTATTTTAGTAACTAAATCAATCGTAGCTGAAAGTGTGTTTGAGTGTGGTCTAAATCCATATTGATATTTGTAAAGAAAATCTATATTTTTTAAATGCTTAAACAATCGAGAATATAAGACCTTTTCAAAAATTTTTGAAATGACTGGTAATACAGATATGGGTCGGTAGTTCCCAGGATCAGTCCTATCTGCGGCCTTATATATAGGAGTCACTTTTGCTATTTTAAGACTTTCTGGAAATACACCGCTGTCGAGACATTTATTAACACAATTAGTTAAATTAGTAACAATTAAGGTTTTAATACATTTGAGACTCTTTGTGGTTATTCCATCGATTCCACAGCCGGTATTGTGGTCTAAATTGTCTATTATTTTAGTAATTTCATCATTAGTACAGTGTTCGAAATTTGTGAGTAATGTACGTGTGTGTCCCGTAGTTGTTGACGTTGTTTGAAGATTAGGGTAGTTGTTTTGTAGATTGTGAGCCAAGATCGAACCTATTGTAGCAAAGTATGTGTTAAAGGTGTTACAAATTTCAGTGCCATTAGTTATTACCTTGTTATCAATGATAAGTTTTGGAAGAGTACATCTATCGTCTATCTTATTTTTAGCTAAAGTGTTGATCAGCTTCCACATTTTCTTTGGGTCCTTGTCACATTTTGAAAAAACATCGTAGTAGTATTTCTTCTTATCTTCTTTTATCTGTCTGTCTACTCTTATTTTTGCAGCTTTTAGTTTTAATTGAAGTTCTTCGTTTTCGGTATCCGTAATATATTTATACCATAGTTGATTTCTTTCATTAATGTAGTTAATTATTGTTTTGTTGATCCAGTCTTTTTGCGGTAAGTTTAATATTTTATATTTCTGTATTTTAGAGTCTTCTAATGTTTTTTGTAGATACTTTTCGATATTATCATAGTTATTTTCGTTTTTGGTTAAGCAATTTTTAAGAGTATTTTCATATAGTGCTGTGTAATCTATGGCCTTATATTGGGTTTTGTGTAATAAGGTTTGCTTGTATTTTTTTATTTCGACGTAGATTTGTTTATGGTCTGAAAGCGTTGATTCTATAATAGCCATATGGATGTTTGTATTTTGAATATTCGTACAGGTATGATCAATAATGCTCTTTGTATGTATAGTCTGTCGCGTACAGTAATCTTCATTAATGTTATTTAGTATATAATATCCTGCTTCTTGTATTATATCAGTATAATCGGAATTTCTGCGATCATTTCGTAAAAGGTCGATGTTAAAGTCGCCAAATATAATCGTTTTATTTCGTTCCTTTTCTAGGTATAGTGTATACATATTCAGAAATTCATTTAGGCTAGTATTGGGGGGCTTATAAATCAAACCAATAGTTAACGAGTGCTTAATTAAATTAATCCATAATAAATTATTGCCGTGAGCGTATCGTTCCTCTTTAACATGGAACTGGATGCTTCTATGTATAAACATAGATACACCGCCTCCTATGCTATCCTTTCTAATGTTAAATATATGTATATAATTTGGTATTTCAAGTAACTCTGCATCGATTTTAGATTTAATCCATGTTTCGGTTAACAAAACAATGTGAATAATATAACCAAACCCCTTCAAAATACATTTTAATTCATCAAGCTTGCCTGGTTTTACTAAACTACGAACATTACAGTAAAACATTCTTAACGCCGAGGTAGATAAACAAACATCGTAATAAGTATCAACATGCTGGTAAGTTACATTATCTAATGTTGCGGTGACAATGTTCGCTTGTTGTTTTGATTGTAGTTTTTTGATGTACTTTTAATAATTTTCGGTATACCCTGAATATATTTTATAACGAGGTCCGTTTCACCTTTATCTATACGTTGCGATAATTCAGTGCGTAATTCTTTAAAGTACTTTATTTGCATGGGCGTTTGGTCCGGGAACATACGAACATTATTAATTTCGAAGCTTGATTTGCTACGGAGTATATGAATAACCGTCTCTTTTTGTTCAAAACACACTTTTAAATGTCTAGTTGTATCCGAGTTGTACTTGCCCAGACGTATGCATTTTATGGGAGAAGGGCATTCCTTGTATATTGTACGAATTAAAGTAATTACTTGATTTGTGTCGTAGTCTCGTCGCGTGGTCCAGTTTTTATCATTTAGTTCAGGTATACCCCCAACTATGAGATTGTGTTGTCGTTTGGAGCGTTCTTGTATTTCTAAGGCCATGTACTCATAGTTACAGTGCGGTATATTTTTGTTTATAGAATCAGGTTTGCAATTTTGAATAGTAAAATAATTTTTTAGGGTACTTATCTTTTTATGAATTTCACAGTTTTGAGTTTTAAGGTCTTCTAGTTCTTTTTTCATGTGGTTTTGTTCTGTAGTCAAACTATCAGTTGTACATTTTATATTTTTTATTTCATTTTTCACCTCCACCATTTCTTGGCACATCTTATTCGAAATTTCATTCAACGTTTCGCTAAAACTCTGAAAGTAAGCTTTCATTTCATTACGTAGATCAATAATTTCTTGCGTGAAATCCGACTCAAAATTATGCTTTCTTTTCCGTTGGGTAATAAAATCGTCTTCTTTTTGTAAAGCACGTAAGTCCGAGAAAGATCCACTTCCTCTGCTTGATAAGTTCATAGATTCTTTCAACGGTGATCTTTGTACACTCATCTTTATAACACTTCGATGACGTTGTGTTTGCGCGCAGTACCGGTATAGCGAGCGTGAGCGAGTCAAAAAATATGCGCGTTATGAACTTGTCTCGCTCCCCCGAGGTGGTGAAGAGCGGTTACGGCTTACGCTTTTTAGCGAGTTGTTTTGAATATTTAAATGCTATTTTAATAGGTAATGATGTACGAATTAGTTACACTTTTGTTTGCACTTTATGACTTAGTTAGTAAAGTTATTTAAAAAATACAATGTACGCGTCTGTTCACTTCAACAGTCGAACGCCGGATAATAAAGTATATATCGGGTTTTCTTCCGCCTTCGTTTCTCATAATAAAAAACTCTGTACTTCACTGACACTGATATATTAAACGTTTCGAATTTAAATCACAATTTCAAATACTTGTTACTAATACACAGAATGTGCACCAAGCAACTGTCGCTCTGAGAATGACGCTCCATAACCCGTGCGCCACCTTCTATAGCCGAGAGTGGTGAGGGTGAAAATGTGAAAAGCTGGGCTTAAAGCCTCAAATTGCCAATCTCTTATTTCTTCTTTGTATGAGACGAGATCTTCACTGTGTTGAAATAATAACGGGCAGGTTATCAAATTTGAAGTCTTAGTATAGTGGAGGTGGAGGAGGTGAAAGAAATAAAAGAGTCCTCACTCCCATTTTGTTTCCTTCCTCACTGTCACAAGGAGGGAGGTTTGGATCAAAAAAAAAAAAATTGAGTGAATGTCGTGGCGTCTCTACAAAGCACAGTAGAGGAGTGGACAATTTTGAGGACCGCTCGACCGTAAAGAGAAATAAGAGATAAAGGATAGAGAGAGAGAGAGAGAGAGAAATTTTTCTGATTCTAGAATTTAAGTTTATTTATTTATTTAAACTTAATGCACACAGGTACATAGGCGGACTTAATGCTATAAGCATTCTCTACCAGTCAACCTTAAGTTAATGTTATAACTCAGTAAATATTTTTTAATAACATTGCTCACCCTAACAACCCCAAACCGCCGGCAGCAAATGTGCTCAGCAAGCCGTTCTTCTCAGAAGCGCTGTACGAGGTGCCTGCGAACACGGCGGCGTTTTGATCGAGGTGACCTGAGCTTAGACCTGCATAGATCAACAATATATTTAGGTATTAAACAGAATGGAACTTTCGATACATATATATCGCACGTCACAAATAAAAGGAGATCAACTCAAAAATAGCAATTTTTTTTACGATTACGATTAGGTATATAAGGATAAGGATTGAACATGTAGGTATTGTTTAAAGTCGGTTTTCGATAATTTTATTATAAGCACTATCGATGTCTGATCATTTTCTGATAGTCTTCAGTTTTGGCGACATTCATTTGTTTTGTTGATGTTCATAACCACCCCGGCACTCTCTCTTCCTTTGTTCGCACTGGACTGTTTTAATAAAATAATATTTATTTCATTTGTTTGTTTTTTTTTTGTATTAAGGATAATTATGTATGTTACTATTTTAAAGTTGCCAGTGTTTTATATTTTGTAGGAGTTAAAAAAAGGCATAAAAATAAAACAACTTAAAACTAAAAAACTTAAAGGAAAAGAAAACATGTATCTGACACAAATACAAAAGTAAGAATGATTTCCGGACTTTATCTTAATTTTTCCATGGCATAGCCAATAGTTATCTGATCATTCATAAATTGCAGCATAACATTCCTAATTCTTGCATCTTGGCTTGTATATTTTTTGTTTCTCTTTGTAGGCGTTTGCAATGTGTTGAATTTTTCATTTTTGATTAGGAGATTAAGCAAACGCAACCATGTCACGTTTTAACAAACATAGACAACCATAGTTGTTACGATAGGAAAAAAATAGTTGATTTATCCGACCAACCAAATAGTTGAGCTGTAAGGAAATAGAACAGTTCATCAGTTTCAGTTTATTCGGTCAGAGTAGAACAAGTGCTCTAGCCATTAAAATAAATACACCTTCCAAATATCAAGTCGCTAACTCTAAAAGCAAAGGTCTTTCCATACAATGTTTCATCCCTAATTATACTTCTCTAACGCCACGCTTGACATAAATATTTGTGAGAGCATTTTACATTCAAATAGAAGTATTCCAAAACAAAATTTTAAAACTTAAGAAGTTGCATCAATCGTTTTCATCTCTTTTCACACAGGAGTTGAATTTTTATGAATTCTTTCGTAGTACACCTCCACACAATAGGACAAACACAATACCCAAATTTTGCTGTGCGCTGTCTGTCAGTCAGTCAGGACAAAGCCTTTTATAATATGTATGGATTTTAAAATAGTAAAATATTACTTAAATATAAACATGTGATTTGACGCCGCACGCGTTAACGGATGCGCAACGCACCCGCAAAAAATGACCTTTGAGCACTCAACGGAAAAATGCAAAAAAGGAACGTGGTCCCTTTGGACACTCAAGCGGATAATGACAATAAGATAAATTACATTGATAAAAAATATGTACAACACAGTTGATCTACATTCAAAGTAAGCATATTTGGATATGTTATAGCTTGGTCATTGGTCAATGCGGGTGAACATACCTTTTGTAAATAAATATTACTTATAGAAGTACTCACACCAATGCAAGTACCTTGAGAAGGGTTTCAATAGGCAGTCCAGAACTTTAAAATAATAAATATTTATATAAATCATTCTCACCAGCGTCATACAGCGCCTGATACGCGTTCTCCAGAATCTTCCTGGGCAGGGGGTCGAGGTGCTGCCCGAGGCGATAGTGCACGCTGAAGAACTGCGCGTCGAAGCGGTCCAAGTCGGGCGCCATGCCCACGTGCTGAGGAAGCTCCGGGTGACGGTATTCCCAGCGGGACTCTTGAATTTTTACTGGGTTCAGCTACACACAATAGAAAGTTAAATTTAAGAAGATTTTGATATTCAAGGTCACCAAATTTTATTGTGAAGCCTATGTATATGTACGTAGTGATTTCTTTTAGGTTGTTTTGTTGTGCTACTCCAAAACTTTTGCAACTCAATGGCCAGTAGTTTTGCTATGTTCTCTAGCTACTTCATTGTCAAACTTTGTAAATGACTTTTTTTTTATACGACTAAGGTGACAAACAAGCATACGGTTTGTTTGTTTTGACTTTGGTTCTCCTACGGTTTTTCTCGTTATTTATACGATTGCCGAGGCGATGTTTAGCAGCATACTTCATTGCCCTTTGAATAACTTTGAACATTCTTAGATTACCCATAGCAATCATGTTTTTGTTGCGAATGACTATTTATATAAATCATTGCAAATAGGTGGGGTAACGTTAACAAAACCTTGCATTAAACATATCAATAGGCCGATGATCTGACCAAACTTTATGCCGCAGTATCTCTTCCAGTTCTTCAAAATAAATTAAAAGTATTATTGGTAGTAATATTGAGAAAAACACTTAAAACAAACTGTCATTGTATCAATATAGCTATAGTCTTCACGTAGTTCTTCAAGGTAACATTCTGTTACAATTAAATTTGATTAATTTTGTTTAACTTCCATTTGTTGTAAGTAGGTAGGTATAGTATCTGTATAAGTAATTATGTTAATAAATAAAGAGCTACCTTATTATACAGTACATGCGACAGCTCCTGGACGTTGTGCGACTCCGGGAACACACCCGATATGCCCGAGATGAAGACCCGCACTTCTTCTTCGTCACTCTCTGGCGGCTTCACGGACGAGTGCTCCTGCGGCGTTGGTGGCATTGTTGAACTTCGATGAGGTTCCTTGAGTAATGTACAAGATTAGTAAGTTACACCTACAGTAGTAGTTTATAAAGTGCCTTTGAAATATTGTCAATCTTCAGAGATTAACCTCTTGTCATGTTATGGCTATGTATTTATTTATTTATTTATATTTAAGGATGTCCAAAAAAGGCTGTACACTATTGTAACTATTAATGTTGCCCGAATAAACTGCTTTTAGACCTACAAAGTCAAAGTCAAAGTCAAAGTCAAAGCATTTATTTCATTTAGATCATAAAGTATGATGCTTATGAAAAGTCAACATTACATTTTGTCAGCCAATTGACCTACAGCCAGTTCGCTGACGAGGTAGAGCTGTGAGAAGAACTGGCAAGAAACTCACGCCACTCTTTTCAATCGCCAGATAATTACAGTTATTTGAATGAGTTACAATTTAAACACTCAACGCAACCAAAGAACCATACAAAGTAATTATTACAAATTAACTAATTAATATAATACTAAGATTAAAGAAAGAAAACAAGGAATTCAATTATTTAGTTTCAACTAATATGGTAATTTGACTACGTATTTTAATTAAACTGGTAAATGCACCCCCTGGTCACATTGAACGACAAGGTAATACTGGATTGAATATTAAATGTAAGCCATGCCAAGATTGACCAGTCATCCCAAGTACAGAATTATTATTAACTACCTGTTGCCTTCAGCTCTGAGCGCGTGTATTTTATTTATTTAAACTTCTTGCACAAAATACAATTTAAATGTACAAAGGCGGCCTTAATGCCAGAGGCATTCTCTACCAGTGAAACTTATCCAAAGTTTGACTGGTGCAGAGATACAATTTGGTAGATGCATTTAGTAGTGAAAAGATAAAAACAAAATATGAATATAATTATACTATTCATTGATACATACCTAAACATATAAATCAATATAAATTGTTTTTTAGAAAAAAAAAATCGACTTCAAACAATACCTACATGTTCAATTCTTAACTAAAAAGTAGAAAATAATATTTTAATTATTTCAAAGCAAAGAATATTAAAGGGGAATCAACGAAATCATTAATACCTTTAAAATACTTTACTAATTACAATTTATAATCAATTATTTTGGAGTCGGTGCCAGCCAAGTATAAATGAACGAATAAATAAATAATATAAATAATTTAACTGACGGAGTAATCGCGTAACAAATATACAAAAAATAAATAGTGTTGCTGTAAAGGCAGGTTTGTGGCCGTTTGCTGCTGTTGGAATTTCTTACGACCATAAGGCCTCCAACTTGGCTTAACGACTACCAAATTATAGTGATAACCAGAGTCCACTGCTTCTAAAGTATGAAAAAGCTTAAAATGAAATGCCACAAATGGTCACCATTTTGGAAATCGGTTCACAGTTGTAGCATGGACATGTTCATGTCAGAAAATTCGTCACAAAAGACATCGACGCGTTGCTTTTCTCCTTACAAAATATAAAATTAAAGCCATACTACAGAACCATTTAAAAAAATATGGGACCCGGTTTCAGAGTAGGTATACTATTTCAAATAAAAAATGAATTTTTCAAATTGTTTCATAAATTACCCAAACATACAACTACTGAACCAAGTTTTATAATAAAAATATGAAACCAATTTCAGAGTATACACTTTACACTCAAATAATATAATAAAAAAAATCAATTCAGTTCATAAATGACCGAGTTATGTGGTAACAAACATACAAAAAAAAATCCGGCCGAATTGAGAACCTCCTCCTTTTTGAAGTCGGTTAAAAAACAACAAACATACCCATGTTAAATACATAAATAAATACAAGTTTATTTATTATTTATTTATTTATTTACCAGATAATTATAACATCCTAACAGTACTGCAACCAATGCGATGTTATAATAATAAATATTGAATAGAAAAAAAAATGGCTGCACAGATGATGTTTTTCTGTAAATATACATATATATGAGTATATACATATACATAATTTAAAATAAATAATTCCATAATACGTGTATGTTGGTTATTTCATAATAGGTATATTTTTATTAATCACGAAAACATGTCTCTGTTTATGCATTGACGATTTGATTTTTCATACAAACTTTTATCCCCTATTTCAACCGTTTCGAGTTATTTTGCTGCGATAAATAGATAAGCCTATGCTGTTTCTCAAGGTCAAGTCTATCTGTATACCAAATTTCATTAACATCGGTTCAGTCGTGTAGGCGTGAAAGCGTAAAAGACAGACAAACAGAGTTACTTTTACATTTTTATAATATTAGTATGGATAAGCTTAAACGCTTTTATAGCCCAAGCCTAGCCGTGATTAATTTTACAACTTTAATAACTATATTAACTCTACTGACTGCACCGTTGGTCTAGTGGTTAGTGTAACTGACTGCGACGTCGGGTGTCGTGGGTTCGATTCCCGCGGAAGGCAAATATTTGTGTGATGAACATTTGTATTTGTCTTCAGTTTGGGTGTTTTCTATGTATGTTAAGTATGTATTTACAAAAAAAAAGTACGTATATGTATTATTTCAATTATCTAGTACCCATAACACAAGCTCTGCTTAGCTTGGGACTAGATGACGAAGTGTGATAGTGTCCACATATTATTATTTATTATTATTTACTGAAGATAATATTAAAAATATAAAATACCTATGGAATTACATTTCTAATCACTACATAGTATAAAACAAAATCGCTTCTCGCTGTCTGTCCCTATGTATGCTTAGATCTTTAAAACTACGCAACGGATTTTGATGCGGTTTTTTTTTGATAGATAGAGTGATTCAAGAGGAAGGTTTGTATGTATATAACATGCATAATATAGAAGAGAAACACTGATAAATTTAGATGTTTTTAATGTGATGTCGTAAATAAACATTTTTTTTGCGCTTTGCAAAGGACTACAATAAAGTCCGCAATAGTATAATTATGTCTATCACGAAGGGATAACCCACAATAACCTCTTTTTATCCTTTACTTTTTATGAGAAATAATGGCTTATTTTCGAAGCGATTTTAAGCAATACGTGAACGACTGGACCGATTCCGTTAATTCTTTTTTTGTTGTGTTTGTTATTGTCAAGAGAAGATTCTGCAAAAAATTAGATAATAATTAAGACAGGACAACGTCTGTCGGGTCCGCTAGTATATTATAATAATAACCTTTATTAACAATCTCAAATTACATCTTTCTTACTTAAACAATATTAAGTATACCCGTATTAGACACCAGTTACTTAATGATTGTCTTTCTTTCCAGCATAGGCCTCACCAAGATTTCTCCAAATGAATCTATCGCTTGCTTTTCTTGTCCAAATACTTCCCGCTACTTATTTAATGTCATCTTCCCATCTACGATACTGTCTTCCTTTACTTCTCTTTTTATATCTAGGGCACCATTCTGAGACAGAATGGAATACTTATCAAATTAAGTACCTTAAATACATTGTGCATTTAATATAAATCAATAATGCCCTATACTCTATATGCCGTATACTCTGAAATTGGTCCCATTTTTTTTATTATAAGTAATGGTTCAGTGGTTGTATGTTTGTTACAACAGAACTCGGTCATTTATAAACCAATTTTGAAAATTCATCTTTTATTTGAAAGGGTATACTCTGAAATGGGGTCCCATGTTTTTTTTATAAAGAATGGTGTAGTGGTTTGGCTTCAATTTTATATTTTGTAACAAAACGTATGCAAGAAGTGAAGATGTGTAAAGCAACACGTCGATGTCTTTTGCGACGAATTATCTGACATTGACATGTCTATGCTACAAGTGCGAAGTGATTATTTTTCATTCTTTGTTAGAAACGAAGTGGCCCTGGATGAGTGACCATTTGTGTCATTTCATTTGCAGCGTCCTCATTCTTTAGAAGCAGTAGACTATGGTTATAACTATAATTAGGTAGTCGTTAAGCCAAGTTGGAGGTCTTATGATCGTGAGAAATTACAACAGCAACGGGCGGCCTTGAACCTGCCTTTACAGCACCACTGTTTATTTTTTGTATATCTGTTAAGCGATTGCTCGGTCAGTTAAATTATGATTTTTGATGATTCTTTATTGTTGGTAGATCATCACTTTTTTGTTTTGATTTGTGGTTTCTGGGATTCAGGGTTTAGCGATCGAGAAAGTGTTGACAAGGACCTTATATATCTATTTACAATCTTACCTCTCGTCTCTACTTTCTTTCAAACGGCGCGGCGCTGTCTCATTTGCGCAGCACGTTTAGTAGGTCTATCCATATTTAATATATTTATACACAATTAATTCCCACTAAAAGTTTAAAAATAAAATTATTTTTAGAAAAAAAATGAAAACCGACTTCAAACAACACCTACATGTTCAATCCTTAACTAAAAAGTAGAAAATAATATTTTAATTACTTCATAGCAAAGAACATTAAGGGGACTCAACGCAATCCTTGATACCTAAATACTTTACTATTTATAGTTTTTAATCAGTTATTTTGGAGTCGGTGCCAGCCAAGAAGGATCATAATGACGTTCATAAAAATAACCTATCTACTAGCAAAAAAAACTTTCTTGATTAATCTATTAATATATGAATAAAAAATATAGATTTATTACAAGAAATCGAATGGAATCAGATAAGTGCGCCTCAAATTTTTTATGTATATCTGAACACAACTATCAATGACGTCTGTCTTCAAGAGTATGACCGCGTTCGGGTAATGCACTCAGGCATATCCCCCACGCGTGCCATTACCGTCCCGTGCATTTCAAAAGTTTGTTGCAAAGGCAGAATTAAAGATCCTTCTTGGCTGGCACCGACTCCAAAATAACTGATTAAAAACTATAAATAGTATAGTATTATAGGTATCAAGGATTGCGTTGAGTCCCCTTAATGTTCTTTGCTATGAAGTAATTAAAATATTATTTTCTACTTTTTAGTTAAGGATTGAACATGTAGGTGTTGTTTGAGGTCGGTTTTCGTTTTTTTTCTAAAAATAATTTTTAAGTATTCTAAATTTTGACTATAAGCCGACGACTTAACATTTTTTCAAAATTTTTCAGATTCTGAGAATTTCTCGTTCGTTTTTCAGAATATTGCATTAGAAATAAATTCAATTTAAACATTTCTTAATATTCCACAATTTCGTTTACAAAAAAATAAAAATAATATAACTTATAGCCTAAATAAAACAGTCTCAATGAGAACACTATTCGTAGAGGATCTTGGCGTCCAGCTTGATAATAAGTTACACCTTGATCGGCACATTCATACTGTAATCAATAATGCATATCGCATGTACGGTTTTGTTATAAGAGCTACAAAAGACTGTAGACGCGCTAGTAGTTTCATCCATCTTTATAAGTCACTAGTTCGCTCGCAATTGGAATATGCAGTAGTCGCGTGGAACCCTCTTTATAATAAATATGTATATAGTTTAAAAAAAGACCAGCGTAAATTTCTTAAATCTGTTAGTTATTGATGCTATCGACACTGTCCGTCTTAAGAAGATTTACTTGGAAAATTTAATGTAATGAGTCTAAAGTCTAGAAGGTTATACCTAGACACTGTTTCTCCTTGATGTATGTTATCACAGATACGACTTAAACAATAGAATACATTACTATGTGCCCAGAGGCTCTAGACAAGTGTCAAAGATTTCTTATTTATTGATAGAATAGACTAAAAACTGTATTGGATTGAGATAAGCTAACGCCAACGCATATTTATTTAATTTTTTATTTATTGAAAAAGTATTTACAATATCATTACAGATAAAAACCCAATACGATATCATAAAAACCTAAAATTAAAAACAATATAACTAATTACTAAATAAATATATCTACTTATCCAACACTATACATTTTTGTGCAACATCCTTGAATTTTGATAGGGTACATTGAAAAATATCAATTTCTATAGAAATAATATTAATAAGTCGTATGGCGCGCGACAATGGAGCAAATTTGAGTAGATTCGTCCTCATCGCTGGGACGTTAAAAGTGTTAGGGCGGCGGCGCGCACTCATATGTCACTCTCACACTTTTTGTATCTATTCTATGAATAGAATAGAAATCTTTGACACTTGTCTAGGGCCTCTGAAGTGTAATGAGACGAGAGGTGCGCGCGCGTCCAGTTTTTGCAGTTACGTCATGTAGAACCAATGCAGGAGTCCGCACACCCTGCGCCGCATAACTAATAATTGTAATAAATTGACATCTTCTCTTTGCGTAGTTCTATGTTTCGCAATTGCCTCATTAACACCATTAAAATGACGTAGCTGTAATTGTATTTATATGTATTTAACTAATATATTATTATACTAGTTTTTGCCCGCTGCTTCGCTCGCGTGAATATATTTTTTTCAAATAGACATTTTTATATTGTTTAAATACTGTTTTCCATACTAATTCTAATCTTCCATTCATAGAGACCCTCTTTCACCTACCTAAAGATATCCCCCGTAAAAACAATATACAATACACAAAGGCAAATTTTCACTGCACTTCTCTCTACTTTGTCTCCTCGCTCACCTCCCCCTTACTCGCTCCTCACTTGCATTTTACTGCCTCCATACTTTCCCCTGACTTCCCCCTCACTTCCCCCGCACTTTCCTTGCACTTCATCCTCACTTTTCATTTACTCTCCCCTCACCTCTCCCTCACTTCTCCCTCACTTTCCCCTCACTTCCCTCTCCTTTCCCTCTCCCTCCCCCTCCCTTCCCCCTCCCTTCAAATTTCAAGTCGCTTACTTCAAAAGCAAAGATGCAATATTTCATCCTTAATTTCAACCCTATTAAAAATTAAAAAAATTATGAGGGTATTTTTATTTAAATAGAAGTATTCCAAAATAAAATTTCTAAACCTATAAGTTAAAAAATGAAGGAGTTTCATACAATCGTTTTCATCCCTTTTCACACACTTAGGGCTTGAATTTAAAAAAAAAACCCTTTCTTAGTACACCTCTAGACATTAAACGAACACACTCTCTAAATTTTAAATCGCTACGACCAGCGGTTTAGGCTGTGCGTTGTCTGTCAGTCAGTCAGTCAGTCAGGACAAAGCCTTTTATATTTTAGTATGGATTGTATAAGATTAGGCTAAAATCAAATTTATTTTCTTAAAATCAGTTTGTAACAAATTTCTCTTATATATGCTGTGGACAAAGTTGTTGTCGGTTGAACATTTGTATAATGTAATTAGTTAATTTAGCTCATAAGACTTAATGTGTTACTGTTGGTTGATAAAATAACTAAAAAACTTTCCGTAGATTATAATAATTACAGCTGAGTTCAGCTGAGGTATGACTTTAGCAAGTATTTAACTTCTTAATTATATTTTAGTCACATTAAAATTATATGAACCTCTGCGAGTTAAATACATATTCTCATGTAAGCCTTGTTTGTCACCATAGAAGGGGTTTCTTATTTTCTATAAAAATGCCCGTAACAAGAGACTCATTAAATGTTCTTTAATTATTTCTACAATATTTTATATTATAATTGCCTCTACAATAATTATGTAGGTATTATTGTTTAAAATAAAGAAACTTCCACGGTTTCGTATAAAGTGTTAATGTATGTATAATTATGTGTTAATTATTCGTTTTATTGAGTACCACGTACCGCGCATGCATATTTACAATGTAAAGCTATTTTTGTTAATTAATTCACAATAAGTAATGCGTACTATTACAATTGTTACGTTATTTTGTGAACATGCTAATTAGGTAAAATTCCTAAACGAAAACATCCGCAAGAGTATTAAAGTAAATTATATAGATAATCCATAGCTCGCAGAACTGACGGCCATTGGGGCAGAAAGGTCCTAGAGTGGTTACCACGAACCAGAAGACGCAGCATGTGCAGACCCCTCACAAGGTGGACCGATGACCTAAGAGTGACGGGCAATCGATAAGTGACGGGGGCTCACGACCAACCAAGGTGGCGACAGTTGGGGGAGGCCTATGTCCAGCAGTGGACGTCTATCGGCTGATATAATAAGTATAAAAAACCTAAAATTATTAGATTCTCCGAGTTGTCAGTGATTCTTCGAAGTTCTTGATTTAAATTGGATAGTTCCAAGAACAGTCCGCTCATAACATTATGTTAAATCGTTTTTAAATAACATCAGGACCAATTTATTATGAGGATCTTGTGACAACTAGTGTGAATTGCCGTGCGTTTAAGCGTTTCTGCCATACGTATTACTGGAATCAGATAAAGCTCATATGAGTTCTTTAATATTTTTTATATGTGGTGCTCTCAACAGGTCATAATCCTATACAGATTAAATTAGTCTCCCGCTTTGCAATGGGGGAAAGTGTACATTTTTATTACCAAATCCTCCTTTTTAATTCTGATTAAATTCGTTGGGGGATCCAAGACAGTAGGTTTAGCAGTCCCCGGGACTCCCGAGTGTCAAAGTTCAGTGTTTAGTATTGTTAATCACTGTTAGTCCTGGCTTACAGGAGTCACAGTGATGGGCATGCGTGCGGGATTGTCTCGAACCTAAAATTATCAATCCGACTTGAGCAAGTGATGGTCAATGCTCATTCGTCCTGTTTATGTGAAGACGCTTTAGTTATAATGGGGATTAAAACTAATATACACTACCATTTTAAAGTTTCACTCAAAAGTCAAGTCACTGTCAAAAGACACAAGTATGTGAACTATTTTACATTAACACGCATTTGACTTGATGACTTGATTGTTCTTGACTCTTGTATTGTAAAAGATTTTTTTTGTATTGATCTCAATTTATTAATTTTGATTACACGAATAACACTTTGAACGTCATAATAATAAAACAAAATATCAGCAAGTTATTACTACAGTCAGTTTGCTGAAGAGGTACAGCCGTGAGAAGAACCAGCAACAAACTCAACCACGTTATATAAAAGAACTAGCGACCCACCCCAAAAACAAAGCTGTGAACGTTGTATAATAATATTATAAATATAGACATTTTGTAGCATATTTACTACAGAATGCCGGTCCCCGGACGTTACCGCCGCAACCGCTCTGTATGTCCTTGCATTTTCAAGTCAAAGCCAAAATCATTAATTTACATACCATTAACACTTATGAACTTTAAAGGTTACAAAATGTCAGCCAATCGACCTACAGTCAGTTCGCTGACGAGGTGGAGCCATGAGAAGAACTGGCAAGAAACTCAGGCCACTCTTTTAATCACCACGTTATTACAATTTTTGTTTGTTACAACTTCAAGTAGCATGCAAAGTGACACAGGCAATACACTTAACTCTATAGGTAATTAATTACATATTTCTATGTTGTAAATTAAAAAATAAAAAGTAAAATGTGTGCTTTACAGGCTGTCTCAATTCGCGTATTTCTACAAAAAGGTAAATACAACATGTAATGTAAATGTATTCTATGTATTGTATTATAATCTTTTAATATTTGCTATAAAGTAAGATCAAACTTAATTAACCACAGGAGTTCACAAACCTCTATTTAACAAATCATAATGTATATTTATTATAACAATACCTACTATACAATTTTAACAAAACAATACAAAATGTGTACTTACTTAACTGTTCAAATAAGGCTCGGGCATCAAGTCATTATAATAATATATATAATTTTTACAAACAAAAAAAACCATTTTATATATGTCAAAATAGGTATATCAATAAATTAATGTCAAGAAATTATTTGATAGCATGTCATAAAATATGTCACTCATTATTTTAAAAGCGTAATATATTATCTTCGAAAATATTCATTTAAATAACATGCTGTAAAGGGCCATTTTGATCTATATTAAATGCACAATGTATTTCAGGTACTTAATTGGATAAGAATTAATGCTGTATTGCTTAAAATTGCTTCGTAAATAAGGCATTATGTCTCGTAAAGGGTAAAGTATAAATTATAGTTATTGTAGGTTATCCCTAAGTGATAGTCATATACCATCGCGGACTCTTTTGTAGACCTGTTTAAGGTGTACAATACTGTAGTACATTATTTTGATCTATCTTGTACAGTTCAGCCAGCGTTTGCAATGTAAGCGCAAAAAATGTGTTTATTTACGACATCACATTAGAAATCTCTAAAATTATCAGTGTTTCTCTACTATATTAGACATCTCATATTTTTTTTCTTTTTTATATATTAGTCTACCAAAGTGACTCCACCCTATCTGATGGTAAGCAGTTAGTGGAATCCAGAAGTGGTGGCCACCATACCAAAAGTCATAGTCTTAAACTGCTGGTATGGTGGCCTCCAATATGGCGGCTGGGAATGGGGTTAGGGAGGTAAGGAAAGGGGAAAGGGGGGAAATTGGGCCTCCGGCGCTCTCACTCACCGAGCGCAACGCAGTAGTACGGATACTACTACTCTTACGTCGATCTTCTATGAGAGGGTAGTACTTCCCCGACGATCCGGCCCATTCATGCTGAAACCAGCGTGGATCTACTACCGTATCGTATAGCAAATTGAAACTTAATTTATTGAAAGTTTATAGACGGCTTCGTGAGCGCACGTGGTGATCAATTGTTCACGCCTTCTTTTATGAAGAGGCGTTAGCACAGTGGGGACTCAGTAACAGGCTATATTATTATTATTTATTAAAACTTCACATACAAGTGTATATTGGTGCACTTAATGCATTATCTACCAGTCAACCATTAATATTAATATTTAGATGTCTACCGTATGGCTTCAGCGTTAAAATAAAACAACCCTATTTCCTCGCGCGAGTGATATAAGTCAGCGTAACCTGCTTATAAAATATCATTTATTTTTTAGATGGAGTTTTCAATCATACCCCGGACGGGGTGGTACCCGTCCGGGGTAAACGAGATTGTTGGATCGAGGTCGCTGGCTTGGAAATAATAAATGGCCAGATTATATTTAGGTAGGCTAAAACTCTTCCGTGCACCCATAGTCCACTTTAAAGGGCGGAACGCCAAACTTGACACTATATCAAAGGCCTACTAAATGCCACATTACTTTAACCTGCACATTGAAGGTCCGGCTGGGAACTTAAGGTATAGCAAGTTGTCTGAAGAGCTAAAACATTTGTTATACAGAACTTGTTTTAAATTAAAATTTAAACAGTATCTGCTGAGTAGATCTCTGATTATTTTCTGTACAAATATACTTTTTAGGCCTTAAGATATTTTAAAAGAATCTATAATAATTATTATTACTTAATAAATATAATGACATGTTAATATTTTGAAATGTTAGGACCCACAAGTAAAAAGGTCTTATAATATCTTTATTTTAGTGTATAGGTATAGAGCTCTTGATATGCAAGGAAATTATTTTTGAAAATTTTGATACTATTGTTAATAATTAAGTTATTAGTGACTATATTCTTACCTTGAATGCTTAAAACAGTAATCGGTGGTAACAAACCCCAAATTCAACTGAATTTACTTGAACCAGTAATAATATCATCAACGTAAAAATTCAATTTAGTTGTGTAAACGTTCGGGTGTGATTAAACAAATAAAAAATAATTTCCTTTATATAAGCGATTGAATGATAATGAATGATAATTAAGTTAAACGTGTTTGACCATTTTAATGCTTCCATGAATAAATAAATAATAAATAATACCACAACAATTACATATCGCCACCTAGACCCAAAATAAGCATATTTTATATTAGCTTGTGATATGGTTTCTAGAATGCGGATAAACATATTTACATACTTCTTTTTTGTAAATACATACATATTATACATATAAACACCCATACTAATGCAAATAGCCATTAAGCACACAAATATTTGCAGTGAGTGGAAATCGAACCCTCGACCTCTGTGTGGCAGTTCATACACAGTACGACCGAACCACAGAGATTGCCATTAGAATGTCGCAATAATAGAATTTAGAATGTATTAATATATTTTGCAGATACAGGTAATAATTAAATCCCAATTCAAAGAAAGTGTAATGCTGGTAAAATAAATGAAAATAAAACCACATTAATTATTCAATTTTATTAATGGAATTTTGTGAAGTAAGAATAGATAAAAGTAGTTTATAAATTAAATATACAGCGATATTCACGCTTCTTTATATACTACGTTGTAAGTAGAGCCCTGAGGTACATGTACATAAAGATTTTTAATATTACTCACCCGGGAAAGAGCAACGTATAGCAAGCCATGCGAGAAACAACTAAAACTTAAATCTACTCTCGCAATTCGCAAAGTCTGACCCTGTGCTTTATTAATAGTCATTGCCAAAACAAAGAGCAACTGAGAATTGGGTTTTCTTAAATAGTTAGGAATTAAAGGAATTGTTCCGGTAACTGTAACCGAACACCTTATATTGTATGCATGCGCACATCAGCAATACCTAATGCTAATAAATTAACTAAAATTAATATCTAAATCAGTACTGCTTTTACTCGCGCGTGCACCGGGTGCCTAACGCGGCAAACTGTCGTACTCATCATTAACATTAACATTATTTTGTAACATTCTTTATAACATTTAACTATCCTAATTTATAATTAACATAACTTGTGTGTGAAGTAAATATATTCTTTACATTTCAAATAAACTTATTATCATTTCTCAACCCCACTACACTCGGCCACAGGAATTCTGGGAGATAACACATTTTCACCAGCACCACATCCTGTTAAGATTTCCGCTTCATCTTCGGCTGTAAATTTATTACTTTTAGCCGGGTGTCATTACAAGGTTTTGGTGGTTTTAAATTTCACATAAGAATTATAGAAGCGCCGATTTTTGTATGCGAATTATATGTGGCACATTCAACGAAGCATTTATTTGCGTAATACAGGTTACATAAAGAAGTTATAATATAAATAAATTTGACCATCCGTATGTATACTACCATTTTTGGTGAGTAAATTTTTTTTAGGTATATAGGTGTACATTGAACCGACTTCAAAAAGGAGGTTATCAATTCGGGTCGTATGTTTTTTTTTTGTATGTTTGTTACCTCATATCTCGGTCATTTATGAACCGATTTGAAAATATTTTTTTTTATTTGAGAGGGTACTCTGAAATTGGTCCCATTTTTAACCGACTTCAAAAAAGAGGAGGTTATCAATTCGGGTCGTATGTTTTTTTTTTTGTATGTTTGTTACCTCATATCTCGGTCATTTAAGAACCGATTTGAAAATTTTTTTTTTTATTTGAAAGGGTATACTCTGAAATTGGTCCCATTTTTTTATTATAAGAAATGGTTCAGTGGTTGTATGTTTGTTACAACTTAACTCCGTCATTTATAAACCAATTTGGAAAATTCTTCTTTTATTTGAAAGGGTATACTCCGAAATGGGGTCCCATGTTTTTTTTATAAAGAATGATTTAGTAGTTTGGCTTCAATTTAATATTTTGTAACAAAACGTTTGCAAAAAGTGAAGACGTGTAAAGCAACACGTCGATGTCTTTTGCGACGAATTATCTGACATTGACATGTCTATGCTACAAGTGCGAAGTGATTTTCAAAATTCATTTTTTGTTAGAAACGAAGTGGCCCTGGATGAGTGACCATATGCATATTTTGTATATCTTAGCGATTGCTCGGTCAGTTAAATTATGATTTTTGATGATTCTTTATTGTTGGTAGATCATCACTTTTTTGTTTTGATTTGTGGTTTCTGGGATTCAGGGTTTAGCGATCGAGAAAGTGTTGACAAGGACCTTATATCTCTATTTACAATCTTACCTCTCGTCTCTACTTTCTTTCAAACGGCGCGGCGCTGTCTCATTTGCGCAGCACGTTTAGTAGGTCTACCCATATTGAATATATTTATACACAATTAATTCCCACTAAAAGTTTAAAAATAAAATTATTTTTACAAAAAAAAGGAAAACCGACTTCAAACAACACCTACATGTTCAATCCTTAACTAAAAAATAGAAAATAATATTTTAATTACTTCATAGCAAAGAACATTAAAGGGGAATCAACGCAATCCTTGATACCTATAATACTTTACTATTTATAGTTTTTAATTAGTTATTTTGGAGTCGGTGCCAGCCAAGAAGGATCATAATGACCTTCATAAAAATAACCTACCTACTAGCAAAACAAAACCTTCTTGATTAATCTATTATTATATGAATGAAAAATATAGATTTAATACAAGAAATCGAACGGAATCTGATAAGTGCGCGTCAAATTTTTTATGTATATCTGAACACAACTATCAATGACGTCTGCGTTCACGAGTATGACCGCGTTCGGGTAGTGCACTCAGGCATATCCCCCACGCGTGCAATTACCGCCCCGTGCATTACAAAAGTTGGTTGCAAAGACAGAATTAAAGATCCTTCTTGGCTGGCACCGACTCCAAAATAACTGATTAAAAACTATAAATAGTAAAGTATTATAGGTATCAAGGATTGCGTTGATTCCCCTTTAATGTTCTTTGCTATGAAGTAATTAAAATATTATTTTCTACTTTTTAGTTAAGGATTGAACATGTAGGTGTTGTTTGAAGTCGGTTTTCATTTTTTTTCTAAAAATAATTTTATTTATTATAAGAAATGGTTCAGTGGTTGTATGTTTGTTACAACTTAACTCCGTCATTTATAAACCAATTTGGAAAATTCTTCTTTTATTTGAAAGGGTATATTCCGAAATGGGTCCTATGTTCTTTTTATAAAGAATGATTTAGTAGTTTGGCTTCAATTTTATATTTTGTAACAAAACGTTTGCAAGAAGTGAAGACGTGTAAAGCAACACGTCGATGTCTTTTGCGACGAATTATCTGACATTGACATGTCCATGCTACAAGTGCGAAGTGATTTTCAAAATTCATTTTTTGTTAGAAACGAAGTGGCCCTGGATGAGTGACCATTTGTGTCATTTCATTTTCAGCGTCTTCATTCTTTAGAAGCAGTAGACTATGATTATCACTATAATTTGGTAGTCGTTAAGCCAAGTTGGAGGTCTTATGGTCGTGAGAAATCACAACAGCAACGGGCGGCCTTAAACCTGCCTTTACAGCACCACAGTTTATTTTTTGTATATCTGAGCGGTTGCTCGGTCAGTTAAATTATGATTTTTGATGATTCTTTATTGTTGATAGATCATCACTTTTTTATTTTGATTTGTGGTTTCTGGGATTCAGGGTTTAGCGATCGAGAAAGTGTTGACAAGGACCTTATATCTCTATTTACAATCTTACCTCTCGTCTCTACTTTCTTTCAAACGGCGCGGCGCTGTCTCATTTTCGCAGCACGTTTAGTAGGTCTACCCATATTGAATATATTTATACACAATTAATTCCCACTAAAAGTTTAAAAATAAAATATGTTTTAGAAAAAAAATGAAAACCGACTTCAAACAACACCTACATGTTCAATCCTTAACTAAAAAGTAGAAAATTCGGTTTAAAATTCTTTATTCTCATAAGAATATAATATTCACTTACATGAGAAACTTATTAATACCTATTTACATGTAATGTTTTACGCACGTTTATACAAAACGATGTATCACTTTCAAACTAACACCATTAACAACCACACCCTGATTCTACATTTTCATTTTATACTAAATAAATACTTTTAGATTAAAGATCACCGAAAATCAGAAAGTTTTAATAAAATTTGCAAACATTGAAGTACAAGTAGGTAGTGGCACATTTTATAAATCGACAAAAATACGGTGGACAGACTAGAGCTTGAACGACCGGCCGGCAGCCGGTTCCGCGAAAATGTGTACTTACTAGAAGCGACAAGCGTACCTGAGCGTAGTTCGATGTATATCGATCTACGCTCAGGTACTGGTACAGTACTTGTTACACAATAGTGTTTTAATGTAAGTATTTTTATTATTTATTTAGTTAATACTATTTGTTACGACCAAGGAATTATAAGTTAAACGGCACAATAGCTCTTCAAAGTGGACTGTATTACAAAAATGGCGTTGCTTCACAAAATGTACACCCGACAATATCAAGCGCGTGTTTAGTCTGAAGTTCGTCGTTGTCGTTCTCTTGCTGCAATGTCAATGGCCGCGGCCCCCGGCTCGACGACGCGTCCGAGGTTCGGCGCGCGGTGTCCTCATTGGTCGGCTGCCGCGGGTCGCCACAGATGAATAATGTAGCTGCGGCGCGAGGCGCCACAGATAATGTTGTGTCATAGACATTCTGCCGGGCCACAAATGAGAGGGCATATCCGGTTAAATGATCTTCTGATAGTGCCTGTGCTTGTCTGGATGTCAGCCACCCTTGTGACCCCATGAGGCCCCGGATGAAGCTGTGTGACTCGTCCAAGGACCCAGCGGGCAGGTGGGAGAGCATCGTCCTTCACGACGACCAAGGTGCCCTCTGTGAGCTGTCCCATTGACTTCTTCCATTTGGTTCTGATCTGAAGCTGAGAAATATATTCCTTGTAAAACCGTGTCCAGAAGTGTTGACGCAGGAGCTCCACGCGCTTGTATCTAGGCAGATGCAGTGGGTTGCAGTCAGCCAATGGTGGTTGAGATAGTACAGATAATGTTCGACCAATTAAGAAATGGAATGGAGTGAGGGCAGTGAGGTCAGATGGGTCTGAGGACAGAGGTGTTAGAGGTCTTGAATTTAAAATGCCTTCTATTTGGCATAAAACTGTGTACATTTCTTCATAAGTGATATGAGCTAACCCTAGGACTCGCCTAAGGTGATGTTTTGTTGATTTGACTGTGCCTTCCCATAACCCACCAAAGTGTGGAGAATATGGGGGAATGAAGTGAAAAGTGATGCCTTGTTCTGCTGCACTGTCGCTAATCAAGCGCTGACTCTCCGCTAAAAAACTCGTGATAACATTCGAAGCTCCTACAAAGTTGGTACCATTGTCTGAATATATATGAGTAGGTTTACCTCTACGACTGATAAATCTATTCAGTAAAGCTAAATAAGACTCCTTCGTCAAATCGGTAACCAACTCCAGGTGTACAGCTTTGACTGTAAGGCACACAAATATGCATATGTATGATTTTATTAATTGACTACCACGCCCTTTACGGTTACTAATCATGATTGGTCCGGCGTAATCTACACCGACATGACTAAATGGAAAATCTGAATGCATGCGTGGCTCAGGTAAGTTACCCATGATTGGTGTGATTGTTTTCCCTTGAAAGCGTCTACATGTAATGCAAGATTGTACTGTTTTTCTAGCTAGGTTGCGACCACTGATGGGCCAATATGTTTCACGTATCTGGGCAAGTAGCAGCTGTGGACCAGCATGGAGGAGTGTTTTGTGATATGTTGAGAAAATTAGTTTGCATATGTGATGATTAGCATGTAAAAGCAATGGAAACTTTTTATCATAGTGAAATCGCGAATTAGCGAGCCTGCCGCCCACGCGAATAACACCGTTGGCATGATCAAAAAATGGATGTAATGAAAGTAATCTGTTTTTGCTGACAATGTGTTGTTATTTGAAAGTAATTCATATTCACTAGAAAATGAATTTAATTGTAAAATTTTTACCAATGTTAATTTTGCCTCATTTAGCTGTTTGGTAGTTAATGAAATGAAGATGATTGAAGCTGAATTACTGTTCCGTGTTTTCTTTCTACAATTGTTTGCAAATAACAACATGTATGCTGTTATGCGTGTTAATTTTGTGAAGCTAGAGTAATTATGAATAAATGAATTGTTATTTATTTGTGTATAACACTTGTTAGTGCTTTTGTGGTTCTGGGGTTTTGTTTCTGGCAGGTCAGAATAATTGCTGATATGCCCAGGTAATGTTGGCCAGCTGCTATCATCATTCCTGAGAAAGTCTGGACCAGAAAACCACATATCTGAATGTATAAGTACTGATGCTGTGACACCACGAGATATTAGATCTGCAGGGTTTTGTTTTGTAGGTACATATCGCCATGAATGTTGTTGTGTAATAGTTTGTATTTCATTAATTCTGTGACTTACAAATGCATTTAGTTTGTGTGGTGATAGCCTAATCCATGACAGAACAATCATTGAGTCACTCCAAAAGATACAGTCTGAAACAATGTGCGAATTCCGGAGGGAGTCTATGACCTTCTTGTAAAGGCGAACAGCTGTGAGTGCTGCACAAAGCTCTAGTCGTGGAATTGTCAGTGTTTTTAATGGGGCATCTCTGCTCTTAGCTGTCATCAGTTGTACATGCACCTCACCATTTGTAGTATGTGTCCGCACATAAACACAGGCGCCATAGGCATTTTGAGAGGCGTCACAGAATATGTGTAGCTGTATATGTTTAGGCGTGTCATGGAAAACTCGTCTTGGTATGATTAATTGTTTTAACCCCTCAATCGTCCCATGCGACCACAGTGCCAAAAATACAATCCTTTCATTGTTTCGTGCAACTGTAGTGGCAGGTGTTAAATTTTTGTTATTCGAATATAATCTTTTGGCCCTGTAGATAGAGTCCTTTTGTAACGTATTTATACCAAAGAGAAATATATTCTTAGTAGAATGAAGCATAAATTTTAAACATGACGAAAGAAATATTTCATGGAACTGTCAGTTGAAGTTCAGTAAAGTTTTGTGACGCTTGTGGTATTCAAGGAGCTGAAACATAATGCCGTAAGTACTGTATTTTATGGATTTCTTTTATTATTCATACATAAATTTGATCTTTATCTAATGTTTTATTGTTCATAAGTAATATTTTCGATTAAACTAAACTAAAAAGTAATAAATTCAACATTTCCAAAATACATTAAATTTTGTTGACCTTAACGTTAATTTTCTATTACATTATATGAACATAAATACATTGGTTTTTTTATTATGAGTTAGTTTATGTAATATTTGAATATGATTATTCAATTTAAGATATTGAGCCATATAAACTATTCTACAGAAAGAAAATGATTGCGGAAATAAAGTCGACCGGTAAGATAATGACCTATCGAAGTACTATTGCAACTGTGGTTGCACGAAGCGACGTGTATGTATTGGGTTAGGGTTGGCATGCGGTTTATTTGAAATGTGTTTTTTTGCAACTATTAGGTGATGGTCATAGCTGACATACTTATTTTATTTTATTTTTTATTCTTACCGCTAAAGTCGGAGTATTACTAATTATTTAAATAATTTGTTTAATTAACTACTTTTTTTTAGTAAACAAGAGATAAATAGTATTGAAAGCGGTTGTGGCAGAGGACAAGGCGGAGGAAGAGGTAGAGGAAGAGGTAGAGGAAGAGGCAGAGGTAGAGGAAGCAGTACAGGGAAAAGTGTTGAAAAAAGGAGTGATTATGCAGTCGCTGGTCCAAGCACAAGGTATTTTATTAGTATTTTTTTATGAAAACATAAGTTACATTTTCACATTTTTTTTTTATTTTTAAATCATTTTATATTTTACAGAAACTTTGAAGAAGAATATGCCGCAATCAAAAAGGCTAAAGAAGCCACAAAAAAGATTTTAAAAGGGATGGCTCCGTCTGTGAAGGAGGAGCTAATAACCCGAAAGCGGTTAAAACAGCTTTCACGGAGCCTCCTACCTGATGCACCACCGCGTAAGCGAGCACGGTAAGTAAATATATGTCTATAAATATTACTAAGGTCATCTTCGTATTTGTTTTAATTAATGCATATTGTTTTAGAAAGCAGAAATCCCCAGAGCGGACAGAGTGCTATTTAAATCCAGGCACTCCTAGTACTCCACCCGCGCCTTGGAAACAGCCATGGCAGTTGCGGTAAAGTGAAATTCAAATATCAATTTCTTATTATGTCAAAAAACTATGTTTGCTCATGATATATTTTTCTTTTAGAATGTCATCTCCATCTCCACTGCCAGAGGTTGAATCTGGGTGCCTAACACCAACAAGGTAACTAAATTATGATTTTTGTGTTAACACCACATGATAAACTTATTTTTATAAATAATTCAAATTATTGTTTTAGTTCACTGCCTAGCTCTATGATCGAGCTAGAAGTAGATTGGACGTCCGGCCAATTAAGTAAGAACATAATTTATATTCATACAATTTTACTGATGATATACTATTATAATAATTGTCTTTTTATTTTAGAAAATGTAGCAGGAAATAATCATTTGTTGGTGGCAGACAACACATCCACTAATCGGATGATCCCAAGCTCTTCGTCAGCCGCCACGAAGTCACGACTGGTCAAGCTCTTAAACGAGGCCGTAAAAGGAAAAGGTTTGTGTTCATTTGTAACAATTTATTTTAACTATTTAGAAAATAAATATAGTCTAGCTTATAGCTTGATTAACCATTTTTGATTGCAAAATATAACATTATTATGTCTGTTTTAGAGTCTGAAGAGCTTGACCATAGCTTGACCATGTGGCTAGGCGACGAAGAGCATCAGTCCGATGATGAAGAGGTGGACGACATGCATCCGGAGTTCACGCAAGCAGCACGTTTGGCTCCGGCTCATATATTTGAGGATTGTGACTGTGACGCGGAGACACTACAATATATGAGAGCAGAGGACAAAAGCTCTGACCAACTCATGATAAAGCTACTGCCTGCTGACCACTTGACATTTGACTGGAGCTATGACCGACAGACGTTCACTGCAACCCGACAGACATTCACAGGACAATCAGGACCGACGTTTGACATGACCAACGAGACAAGACCTGTAGATATATTTTTTAAATTCTTTGACGACGAACTTTTAAATTTAATAACAACACAGACGAATAAATATGCGACACTAATGATTGACAGACACCTGACTGAGCACTCAAGACTTAATCGATACAAAAATGTTGACAGAGAAGAGATGTATATTTTCCTTGCCATTTTGATTCTACAGGGATTGGCACCTATGCCTGTAGAAAAAAATTATTGGGAGGATAATGGCCATCTCACTTTCAAATACTTTAAGACCATCATGACATACAATAGATTTATATTACTAAAAAGACTGTTACATTTCACTGACTCGACAGACTCTGACTCGACTCGACTGACACAAGACCAAGTCAAGCTCAGAAAGATACAGCCTGTGCTAGATTTATTGAAAAATAGATTTAGCACACTGTATCTTCCTGGGCAAAATATCGCTATACACGAATCACTTCTCAAGTGGCAAGGACGGTTGTCATTCGCACAAAAAATCGCCACTAAGGCTGCCAAAGTTGGGGTTAAATCTTATGAACTGTGCGAATCGGCAACCGGCTACTTGTGGAATTTTTTCGTCTATACCGGTAGACAGACTAACGACACTGATGCGGCTGACGAGACTAAGACTGATGAGACAGACGAGACAGACGAGACTAAGACTGACAAGACTGACGAGGCTAGTATGCCAATACCAGCCAATGCCACGGCAAAAATTGTCCATGACCTTGCAAAACCCCTATTTAATAGGGGTCATACCATTGTCATGGACAATTTTTACAATTCGCCGCTTTTAGCCCGATATTTGAAGTCTCAGGGCACAGACTGTTTTGGGACTTTACGAATCAATCGTGAGTTTGTTCCTGAGGCTATCAAATCGGTCTCAAAGGCGGAGATGAGGCACGGTGAGTTGGTTCAGAGCTTTTGTCCCGATTTACACGTTATGATGTGGCGTGACTCAAATATTGTGTCCATGGTGTCTACATACCACAAAGGCACCGTAGGTGGTAAGGAAAAATATGGAAACTATAAATACAAACCACAAATAGTCCTGGACTACAATGTTGCGATGGGAGGTGTCGATAAGAAGGATCAACTTCTATCGGCATTTCCCATCGAACGTGTTCGAAACCAGGTGTGGTACAAGAAGGTATTTAGGCGCCTTCTTAACATCACACTTTTAAACTCCTACATCATATACAAGACACAACACAGTAACGTCACACAACGTTGGTTTAGAAGCCAAGTGGCTGAAACATTAATTAAAATTTGTAAGCCCCCCGTCGTTGAACGGCACCTTCAAATTGTGGCTACGAAATACTTGGTTGGTCCAAACCAAAAAAATGTCCGTCCAATTCTGGACGGGAATCATTTTATTGGTATTGGGCCATCCAAGTATGCATCGTGTGTCTGGTGCAAGAAAAGCCGCACGAAGTATATTTGTAAACAGTGTAAGGTGTCACTCTGTTTACTAATATGCTTTGAAGAATACCACACGGCTCCTGAACGACGTAGTCACAATAGCACAAACACACAGATAGACACACACACATAAACAAACAGACACAAACATACAGATAAACACACACACATAGTCAGACACAAACACACACGCAAGTTTCCATATTTTTCCTTATCGCCTAACGTCTTAGTTTTTTTTTTTATTAAAAATGAAAATGGTGTGTAATAAAGAGCTTTCTATTATATTCTAAATAATATGTGTAGCTCAATAATTGCGAAACAATAAATATGTATTTTGGTTTTATAATTGAAGCAGCCAACCGTTATAGTGCCAACCCTAGCTTGTATCGGCAGCCATCTTGGCGATTCGTATGACAAACGCTCGACGCCATAAACGTTTTTGATTGTGATTTAGGTATAAGCATTTTATTTTTAATTAATTATAAATTAAACTTTAGTAAAATTTAAGCACTATTTTGAAAACTTCAAAACTTCACGTGTTTATTGTACAGGAATGATTGATTGAACGGTGAACCATATTTTTTAATTCAACAATTTAAGTACGTAATGAAAATTTGCTAAAAAAATACGCCGTTTATTTTTAATTGGCAAATTAAACAGAATTTTATTAACAATCATATAAACTATGATATTCATATGATAGTCAAGAAACTACACTTTATGGGAGCGGTTATATTTTTGTTCTGCGTTTTATAGGTTTTACGCAAAGTAGCTTAGATTATACCTAACAATTTTGTGATAGATTACGCAATCCGTGAATTATGCGCCAGGTTTCACTTATTGTTTTTAATGTTTATTTACATATAAATTGCATTTAAATATTGTTAAATATATTAAATAATGTATCTAGTTTAAAAATTAATTAAATTACTATACTGTTATCGATCATATTTTTTAATAAAACCCGATGTTTTACAATAAGTCGCTAAAATGGCTAGTACATCAAGTTTCAAGGCTCAACAAATATTATTGTAACAAGATTTATTAAAATATTAAACAGAGCTTTGTTTCTTGGTTCATTAGCTATTCATAACAGTTAAAATTCTAACGATGCGTCACCCAAGCACGTCATAAATTAAGTTTTAATGATGCCGGGTCGAACGCGCGTCAAACACTTGAGATTAGGGGCAAAGTACGCGACCTTTTTTTTTATCGCGTACAATAGAGCGGGTAAAGCTGATAATGACTCTATGAACCTTTTCCATGGTTTTTCTATGCCATGAGGAACTCTGTTATCCCACTGCAAGTTTTGAGACCACATTTTTTGCATAATTATTTTGGCTTCTAAGACTAAAGGACTTCTAAGGCCCAAAGGGTCAAATATTTTGCCGATAATAGACAATATTTTCCTTTTGGTTATATTGTGATTGACTGAGTTTTCTAGGTTTGTTGAATATGTGATTGTATCTTGATTTAGATTCCAATATATGCCTAATGTTTTTGATTGATCTTCTGTACCTAAACTGATTGTGTTGTGTATTGAATCTGATAGTAAGTTTGCTTTCTTTAGAATATCCAGATCATTGGACTGCCACTTTCTGAGAGCAAATTGAGCAGATTTTAGAGCTGTGTTTACTGACATTGCTATATCTATCAAACGGCTTTTACTGTCATCCCCCGTAAGCAGGTCATCACAGTAAAAGTCATGCATAATTATCTCAGACACTTGCTTATCATGTTGGCAGTCCAATCCAACCTGTCTGATGCAACGTGTGGTGAGGTAGGGTGCAGAAGCTGTCCCATAAGTGACAGTGTTTAAAGTGTATGTATTCAGTGGTTTTGATTCATCGACACGAAATATAATTTGTTGTAAAGGTCTTTGCTTTTCTATAACTTTAATTTGTCTGTATATTTTTTCAATATCTGCTGATATTATGTATTTGTGTTGTCTAAATCTTATAAGGATTGAAATTAAATCATCTTGGACTACTGGTCCTATTGTTTGTATATCATTTAATGATATTTTGTTAGATGTGCGAGCCGATGCATCAAAAACTGCCCTGAATTTTGTTGTAATACTGGTGTCACGTATTATGCCATGATGTGGTATGTAATATGAGGGTGTCTGGAAGTTTCTGTTTGTGTTTTTAGTCATGTGGCCTAGGTCAAGATATTCCTGCATGAAGGTTAAATATTGTTGCTTATATGAAGGATCTGATTTGAATCGTTATTCTATGTTTAAAAAACGCTGCTTTGCCCGATTGTATGAATGGCCTAAACATTCTGGTGATTGTTTAAACGGTATGGTGACAACAAACCTGCCATCATCATTGCGAGATGTAGTTGATGTAAATGATTCTTCACATGACTGTTGAGTAATTTGTGATATCTCTGAAGGAGTAGAAATGTTTTCTAATTCCCAAAATCTGTTTATGCTGTCTGAGATGTCATTAACAAAGAATGATGAGTTCTGAATTGTATTCTGAGAATCTGTAAAGCAACCTGATATCAACCAGCCTAACTCTGTTTCTTGTAGGACTGGTTGCTGTTTAGGTTGCTTTACAGATTCTCAGAATACAATTCAGAACTCATCATTCTTTCGTGGTTCGTTTTCATCCGGCTCGAAGGACCATGTTACGGCCAAGGAATTATAAGTTAAACGGCACAATAGCTCTTCAAAGTGGACTGTATTACAAAAATGGCGTTGCTTCACAAAATGTACACCCGACAATATCAAGCGCGTGTTTAGTCTGAAGTTCGTCGTTGTCGTTCTCTTGCTGCAATGTCAATGGCCGCGGCCCCCGGCTCGACGACGCGTCCGAGGTTCGGCGCGCGGCGTCCTCATTGGTCGGCTGCCGCGGGTCGCCACAGATGAATAATGTAGCTGCGGCGCGAGGCGCCACAGATAATGTTGTGTCATAGACACTATTATTTGTGTTAATAATATATTGTTTTAATTGTTTTTTAAATATTTGTAATGATTTAGATTCTTTTATATGGTTAGGTAATTTATTAAATATTTGCGCACCTTCGTACATAAGATTCTTTTTTCCATAGTTAGTTCGTGGTAAACGTAATTGTATGTCTGTAGCATTTCTAAGGTTACGTTTATGTCTATTATATTTATTCTCACCGACTCCCAAATAACTGATTAAAAACTATAAGTAGTAAAGTATTATAGGTATCAAGGATTGCGTTGATTTCCCTTTAATGTTCTTTGCTATGAAGTAATTAAAATATTATTTTCAACTTTTTAGTTAAGGATTGAACATGTAGGTGTTGTTTGAAGTCGGTTTATTTTATTTATACTTTATTGTACACATAATAGACATATAAACAATGACAGAAAATAGAGCAAGTACAAAGGCGAGCTTAACTCATAAATGAGTTTTCTCCCAGCAAACCTCAGAGTGGTAGAGGAAATAGTGATTGTGTAAGAGTAAATGAAGTGTACAACTGAATAATAATATTATTAAGTATCTTAAAGTATACTTATAATCTAAACTTATACTAAATATTTACATACATAATATAAAAAGAAAAATATATACATACATAATAAATATATACATATTCCTATACATAATATATAATAATATATATATAATATACATAAATTATTTATTGATCAAAGATAGATAGTGTTCTCTTGTTCTTCTCCTGAAGACATCCATAGTAGGACTGTCACGTACACCATGAGGAAGAGAGTTCCATAGTCTTACCGCTTGTACGGTAAAAGAATTGCTGTAACGACTGGAACAGTGAATAGGAGTTCGAAGTAATAGCAAAGAGGAAGAACGACAGGGTTTACCACGGGGAACAAGATACTCAAAGCGTTCACATAAGTATGAAGGAGAGTTAGAATTGTTTAGAACAGAGTAAAGAAGACAGAGTATAATGTTTAGCTCGCAACGCGCAAAGACGTGCTCAAAGCAATAAACAATATTTAATTAATAACGACAAGTAAATAGTGACCTAGTTGCATTTTTGCGTAGTGTGTAGTTTAGTATAATATAATGTATAGCTAACAAGTTTTATGAGTTTTGATGTGATAAATATTTAACAATATGGATAGTCCCATGAAATCGCCTGTTAAACCACTCGATTGTATTTCGATCGAAGTGGTGCCCACGCCTGAGATTCAGAAATGGATGTCGACCATTGAACAGTATTTGAATGAAGTCTGCTCTATTGCCTCAGAAGGCAAGCTCAATTCGGACCAGAAGATGAAAATCTCCAACCTGTGCCGTAAAATTGGACATAATTCTTCGCAAATGGCCGTTCTATACCAATCCTTGAAGCAAAAAGCAGTTCAAGCGTCTAACTCGATGGCAGTTCTTAAGGAGCAATGCACCCTGTCGGAACACCTATCGGACCTCAAGCAGTCTATTAAAGAGTCCTGCACTGTAAGGATACCTACATTTGCTGATAAGGTGAAAATGGGCTCTAGTAGTTATGTTCAGCCTGCCAACCTAAGCTCCGTTGTTATTTATCCCAAAGATAAATTAAAATCTAGCGATGAAACTAGACACTTAGTTCAGAACATAATACGCCCTGACCAAATGAAACTTCAAGTACGTGGAGTTCGAAAAACGAGAAATGGTGGAGTAATTATCAGCACTGAGAATAAACAAGATATAGAGAAGTTAAAGAGCGCAGTTCAAGGCTCGACATCTGCTCTAATTGCTGACGAACCACACAAACGTAAGCCACGACTTGTTGTGGTAGGAGTGCCCGCTTCTATGGCAGAGCATGAGGTCTTTAAATGTATTTATGAACAAAATCTAGCCACTAAATGCCCGTCAATATCTCTGGAGTCTTTTTTGGCACTTATAAAATTAAGTCATAAATCTGGCAAGAAGGATGCAGCGTCCTGTAATTACATCGTAGAAGTACCAGCACACATAAGAAAAGCCCTAATTTGCCAAACTAGACTATTTATAAATTGGACCTCCTGTCCGGTTAGAGACTTTACTTTAGTGACCAGGTGCTACAAATGCCATCAGTATGGCCACGCGGCGAAGTCTTGCAGAGAAGCAATCCCTACATGTGTACACTGTGGGGAGACAGGGCACTCAATATCAGAATGCATGAAGAAAACTGACCTCCCGAAATGTGCAACATGCACACGTTTTAATAAGCCTAATCAGCATAAAACAGGAGCCGTTGAGTGTCCGGCTAAAAAAGTCGCAGAACAGAGGTACATCAACTCTGTTGACTATGAGTGTTCCTAGAACTGTGTATTTTGTTTTATTTCATAGTTAATTCAGTTAGTTGTTAAATAGAATAGTTTTATACAAAACTAAAATGTGTTTTATACATAAGATCATATTAATTAATATTTATCTTACTCTTAAGTACATATTACTAGCTTGTCATCAGAATTTATTAAAATACCTTTTCTTAATTAATTGTTTGTCAGCATAATCACTGCAACATGAATGTTGTAGCAAACAATGACTGGCCTCCAAACTGTTATTATAGAAACCTAGTTAATTCTGCTGATGCTTATATTTATTTTCTTATAATTTTGTATTAGTACCTAGTTATAAAAACTGCAATGTATACCTATTTATTACACAATATTGTTTATTAAATATCTTTAGTCCAATTTTATACAAATTAATTTTATATAAGTACTTAAAATTTGATCTACATTTATTTTACATAATTTTAAAGAAAATATTTTATTTTATACCTATCATAACACTATTACTAGCACTTATACCGCCTGTGATACAAGATTTTCTTAGTACAGGCACACAACATTCTAGCATTGTATTTTGTTAAGATTGACCTATGTATTTATTTTACCACATGTAAATTGAATAAATGATTTGATTTGAGAGTATGTAAATATTCCTACGCTGCCGAATAGGTAGCCACTTCAGGGTGTTACGGAATTCTGTAACGTGGTCATACTTACGTAGTCCGTAAATAAAGCGGATACCCAGATTCTGCAGCCGTTCTAGTTTGTTGAGGTGTTCCTCCTTAAGCGTCAAGGAAACAGACATCAGCATAGTCCAGAAGAGGTAATAGAAGAGATTGCGCAAGAGTAACTTTAGTTTGAAGTGGTAGGAATTTCTGAAGTCGCTTAAGAGCCTGAAACGAGCAGTATACCTTTTTGCTTACCTCTGTAATGTGGTTATCCCAAGAAAGATATGTGTCCATATGAACGCCAAGGTTTTTGGCACTATTCTTAAGTAGTATAGGAGTCGAGTTGTATACAATCGAAGGAAGAGACTGGTGTTTTGTACAGCCAATCATGTATCTGCCACCAATAAGAATAGCTTGGGACTTTGCAGGGTCCAAATACCCAATAACCAATAATCCAAAAGATCGAGCCTATTTGTTGATATTGTCAAGATCCTTATTGATGACAGTAACAGCATCCGTTAACTCTGCAACAGTGGAATGACGATATAACTGCAAGTCGTCTGCATAGAGATGATAGTGAGAATCAATGATTTTAGTGATGCCGTCAATGAACACGGAGAAGAGAAGAGGAGAAAGAACGCCACCTTGAGGTACACCCGCAGTCAGATCACACCACTCAGAGTAAGTCTCTTCAGAGCGAACCCGCTGCGAGCGACCTTGAAGATATGATTTAAACCACCTAATTGCAGAAGATGAGACATTAAGAGAGGATAGGATTCCTAAGAGAATGTCGAAATCAACAGAGTTGAAAGCACTGCTGAAGTCAAGCAGAACTAGGATAGTTACACGTCCTTTCTCCATAGCCAGTCGGATGTCATCGGTTATTTTAACTAATGCCGTAACTGTGCTATGACCAGGACGAAATCCTGATTGGAAGGGACTAAGGAGATTGTTAAGGGATAAATACTGGGATAATTGTTTATGGACAATACTTTCAAGGACTTTAGATAGGATTGGGAGAATGGATATAGGACGAAATTGGGACAATAACAAAGGATTTGTGATTTTTGGACGCGGTATTACATGTGCTCGCTTCCAGGATGTAGGAAAGGAGCTTGTACACAACGAAAAATTTACAAGATGTGTGATGACGGGTATGATTTCGTCTAGTATAAGTAGTATCATTTGTAATTGAATACCGTCATCACCTACCGCTTTTGTGGAGATAGATAGAAAGGATTTCTTAACATCCATTTCCGCAACTGGGTGGAAAGAAAAAGAAGTATTTATCGGCAAAGGAAACGAAGAGAGATAATTCAAGGTAGAAAATTTTATGTTGTTGTCAATAGAGATCGGTGCCTCACAGAAGTGAGCATTAAGCTCATTTAGATTAATATCACTGTTAATGCTGTTCGAGGCTTTGCCAATCCCTAGAGACTTAAGAAATTGCCATACTTGCGATGTGTTGAGGTTTTGTATAGAATTGTGAATGTGGCTACGTTTAGCATCTCTACACATACGACTGCAGCGGTTACGTAGCTTTTTGTACAAAATCCAGTTCTCCTCCGTAGGCCATCTTTTAAATTTGCGCTTGGCTTTATCCCTTTTGGACATAAACATTTTAATACCCTTGGAAAGCCATGGTGCAGGTAATTGTTTCACTTTTACTTTTTTTAATGGTGCATGAGTATCATAAATCTCCAAAATACGCTTCGTGAAACTGCACACTTTAGCATCCAATTCATCACAGTTGTAAACTGAGGACCAATCGATACCGCTCGCATCCGCTCGCAAGCGCTCCAGATCAATGTTTTTAAAACTGCGAAGAAAGAGAAACTTACTTTTGCGTTTTGGAGGACGAATTTTATAAGAAAGATAGATAAGATGATAAGAAAAAGATGCTGATAGCTGTCCATGTGTAGCTATTTTTTTAGGGTCAGAGACAAGAATAAGATCTAAAAGAGAAGGAGTGCAATGAGGAGCCCTGTGCGTAGCATTTAATGGAAGGATGTGCATATTAACAGAAGAGACGAGTAACTGAAGTCTGCGACTGCGAGAATCATTATTTAACAAGCAAGTATTGAAGTCACCGAGGATAATTAGATGTTCGTAGAGAGCACAAAATTGTTCAAGCTTGGATTCAATAGAGGAAAAGTAATCTATTTGACACGAAGGACTATAGTAGACACCAAGCAAGAACTTCGAGTGTTTGAAATCAATTTCTATAAAAAGATGTTCTGCGAATTTTTGATATTCACTCGGAGACTGATCAAGTAACTTGAATGAGACATCGCCACGAAGATAAATCGCGACACCTCCATATCCCTTGCCTACTCTGTCATTACGCACAAGTTTATACCCAGGAAGGGAATACTGTGTGGAAGGTAGTGCTGGTTTGAGAAAAGTTTCAGAAATGAGAACAGCATGTACAACATCAGCATCAAAAGAGGATAAGAGATCAGAATAGTGAGCATGGACACTTTGAGCATTAACGTGCACAACGTTAAAAAAATTTGTAAAAGAAGAGAAGGAAGAATGAAGTTGTTCACGCAGGTAAATGGAGTCATCACTAAATGCTCTGGCAAAACTTACATCGGATGCCTCAGAAGAAGAACAAGAAACAAAACTATCATCAATATTATCTACCATATAAAAATATTTATTTATTTATTTATTACTCTTAAACTTACATCTATCTTTACAGGCAAGCCTAATGCGACAGAGAAGTTGAGCTTTTTATCTAGTTTATAACTATATTTATTTCTACATCCTAATACATTATTAAAACTAACCTAAGTACTGCAGATGCAATAAGCAGTCTTAGTAAATTCGTTCAGTGCACATGAAAACAGATCTATCCGGTCAGACAGCGTGTTGAGCACACGCAACGCCCGCACAAGCGGCGCGCGCTGCAGTAGGTTGGTGCGTGCGCAAGGCACAACCAGCAGCGGCGGGCGTCGGCGACGCCCTCTATATTCATCCGGAACGCACAGCTGAACCGTCTCTAAGATAACCGGATTGTGTATCTTACCGCGTATTACACTAAATATGTAGGTGGCGAGAGCTACCTCCCTTCTTACTTCGAGTCTGTAATAACCCACCATTCCCATAACAAATAAAGTAGGATACAGTAGTGGGTACCCTGGGAACACGCCATACTGCTTCAGATATAAAAACCTAAGAAATTTGTTTTGTATGCGTTCTATCATTAATTTATACTTTTCTTCGTGTGGAGACCAAATGACCGCATTGTACTCCAAGTGACTCTTTACGAGTGCTTCGTACAATGCTTTCAAGGCCCTTATATTGGTAAAATTGTTAGCCTGCCTCAAAACAACCCCCAAATTTCGGTACGCTTTCTTACATACGTCTATGATGTGCTGCCGAAATAGCAAATTGGACTCGAAGCGCACGCCCAGGTCTCTTACCTCCGTGATGCGCTTTAACGGCAACCCATCCATGACGTATTCGTACTGGCTCGGGGCCCGTGCTCGGCTAAACGATAGTACGGAGCACTTAGCCACATTGAAGTACAGCTTATTGTTTTGGCTCCACACTAAGATCCTATCGATGTCCTGTTGTAGAATGCTGTGATCTGCGCTGTGTTTTATTTCCAAAACTAGTTTTAGGTCATCCGCAAATAATAAAGGTATGGACTTACATACTACTCTCGGGAGGTCATTGACCGTCAGAATGAACAGCAGGGGCGCTAAATTGCTGCCCTGACTTACCCCAGACCTTGTAGGGTAGGGATCCGAAAGGTATCCACCACAGTCGACATACTGATATCTGTCACGCAGATATGAGGCAAAGAATGAGAGCGTGTGTGGGGTGCACCCCACACCAGCCAGCTTGGACAGAAGTACGTCATTGTCGACTGTGTCAAATGCCTTTCGGAAATCAAAGTACGCGACATCAACCTGTAGCCCTGCATCTACTGCTGGCACCAGATGCGACATAAGATTTAGCAGGTTACCCGTTGTCCCTCGCCCCGGACGGAATCCGTGCTGAGCGTCTGACAACTGAGCACTAATCTGCGGGTAGAGACAACCATGAATGGCCGTCTCAAACACCTTGGCCGGAGTACACAGAACCGCTACGGGTCTATAATCAGTCGGCGCAGGCCCTCCACCTCCCTTCGGCACCGGTACTACACGGCTCAGCTTAAATCGATCGGGATATGTTGCGGTGTTAATACACACGTTAAATAAATGTTGTAAAGGCTTCACCAATACTGCTCCACAATCTTTAAAAATGTATGAAGGGATTCCATCCGGCCCCATCGAGCGCTTCGGAATCAGACGCGCGAGCGCGCGGCGAACGTCGTGCAACGTAAGTGGCGTCAGTGCCACGCGCGCGCTCGGCGCGTCCGTTGCACACGCGCTGGCCGCCTCTACGCTCAGCGTCGCCGGCTCCGGCGTATATACAGACTCGAAGTAGCGGGCGAACTCTCCGGCGCTCTCGAACTCGGATAATACCTTACCGTCTTTTATGATCTTGCGGTTGGACGAGTTTCTTGTCTTAGCTCTAATAAAATTCCAGAACGCTCGCGGTTCATTCGCTAGATGGTGTTGAACGCGGTCCCTGTACTCGTCGTGAGCGCGCCTCGTTTCAGCCTTAACTCTTGCCCTACATTGTGAGAATGCCTCATAGTCCTCATTAGACTTACTAAATTTAAATCGTTTGTGCAACACGTATTTAAGTTTTATGTCTCTAATAACGTCACTCGTATACCACACTGGATATATATACCTACTATTTTCTAATTTTGATGTTTTTATCGGCACATACATATTAAAAACTTGATAAATTCTATCATAAAATGCATTTAATATAGCGTCCGGATCATTTAAACTACATACATCAATCCAGTCTATTTCGCCTAAAGATTGATATATGCCAGTAAGGTCAGCCTTATTAAAGTTCCAATGCACTCGGTTTATTGCGTCATGGCATAGCAGTGAAGCCGGCGGTGGCGGCGGTGTAGTATCGGCTGAGGTGAGGGCTGCGCGTGCGAGGTCTATTCGCACGTGCAGCGGCGGGTGGTACGCGTCTACGGGCTGCAGCCCCTCGTCCGCAGCGCTCACCGCAGCGCGAGCGCCGGTGCCGCGCGTACACAACACCAGATCTAACTGTCTACCACTACAATTCGGCACATCATTGCACTGAACGAATTCACAAAATGACATAAAATAATCAAAATAATTTACAATATTACTGTTACTAGAATATAAATTAAAATCCCCTATTACTACTATCTTATTATTATACTTTACACATATTTTTTCTAATATATTAAACAGTATCATGTACTCATTCTCATCACACTGTGGAGGAATATAGACTACACAACATGTAAATAAAAAGTTATTTCGTTTAAAAACATTAGCACAAACCAGTTCGAATTTGTTACAGTCAATATTAATGTTACCTGGCAACGGCACTCGTCGTAGTTCGAACCGCGGTGTGGCCACTAATAGCACGCCTCCGTGCTTGCGCCCATCTGCGCGATCGCACCGTAACACATGGTAGCCCGGGACTAAGAACTCCGAGTTTTGTATACTTTCATTAAGCCCTGTTTCGGTGATTGCAAATAAATCGGATCCAGAAGATTCTAGTAGCGATAGAAATTGTATGGTTTTTGTCCGAAGACCTCTTATATTTTGGTATAATATATTAAAGTATCTTCTGGGTTTGCTGTAAATTGGGGTTGATTGAGCGGCGAAACCAAATCCACTCACTATATTCTGTATTTACTGGCCATATATTTTCATTATAAAGTCTCTCAAATTTACACGCTGTAACGCCAATCTTGAATGAGGCATAGACTCGTTCATTTTTAGACTTCAATTTTTCAATAAATATTTCAGTATCATCACCTAATACTTTCTGAAGATACTCCTTTAAATTATCCTCCGTTGTGCTTTTATCTAACCTCCAAACATGAAGATATTTTCTTCTCTCAACTGCCTTTAAAGTCTCAACCGACGTACTACCACCTTTCTTTATTGGATTCCGTCTTTTAACTTCAATCCAAGTATTATCATCACTGTTGTTTTCCGCCGTTTTGCTGGCCATCGTCGCGTAGGTGACGCGCGCCGGCGGCCACGGGAGTTCGAGCGCCTCGAACGCGGGCGCTGCGGCCGCGGATGCGGACGCAGGCAGCGCGGGCTCTGACGGCACGGTGTTGTCACTGTTGTTGCTGGGCGATGATTTTTGGCTAATGGTAGACACTGTCTCAATTTCAGAGCTTGCTTTGGTTTTTTTCGGGTTATCTTTCACTACTTGCCGCTCAGTAAACATCGTAATTTGTTTTTCATACGAATTACATTTAATATTACATTCTTTCAATTCTTGTCTTAGTTTAGTGTTTTCTAATGCCAAAATTGTCACTGTAGATTTAAGTTCTTCCATAATTTTCTCTTCAAACACACAGATTTTAGCCGTTATAACATTACTCATCTTTTCCATAATTTTTTGCACTACATTATCAAAATCTTGTAATCTCGCCTTATCCTTGCAAATTTCATCATAAGATTGATTAAGTAGTTCCTCCGCCAACACTCCTGAGCCAGCACCACGCACAGGTGTTTCGTCCGTCACTCGGATTCTCCTGGTGACGTTCATGCAGGAATTACATTTAAATGTGCGCTTTATATGACCTTCCTTGAAAGCAGCAGCTGTCACATCCACACACTTGTAATGACACCCCGTTTTGCATCCATTACATTTAATTATTTCTCCAACGTCTGTTTTTTTCGAACAAATTGCACAATTCATTTTGAATTCTAGGAATCAAATATAATCCTAAACCCAATTACTCGCTAAATTTCAAAAATTATATTATATTAATAATTATAATAAATAAATAATAAATGTTATTATTAACAACAAAATTAACTAAATTTAAAACGTTCAATCACTTCGATAAACCTCTATACATTCATCATTTGCGTGCACATTAAAGGCAAAAATATTTTATTTTTTTTCTAAAAATAATTTTATTTTTAAACTTTTAGTGGCAATTAATTGTGTATAAATATATTCAATATAGTAGACCTACTAAACGTGCTGCGCAAATGAGACAGCGCCGCGCCGTTTAAAAGAAAGTAGAGACGAGAGGTAAGATTGTAAATAGAGATATAAGGTCCTTGTCAACACTTTCTCGATCGCTAAACCCTGAATCCCAGAAACCACAAATCAAAACAAAAAAGTGATGATCTACCAACAATAAAGAATCATCAAAAATCATAATTTAACTGACCGAGCAAACGCTAAGATATACAAAATATGCATATGGTCACTCATCCAGGGCCACTTCGTTTCTAACAAAAAATGAATTTTGAAAATCACTTCGCACTTGTAGCATGGACATGTCAATGTCAGATAATTCGTCGCAAAAGACATCGACGTGTTGCTTTACACGACTTCACTTCTTGCAAACGTTTTGTTACAAAATATTAAATTGAAGCCATACTAGAAAGAAAGAAAGAAAGAAAAACAGTTTATTTTTCACATGAAGGTGACACACACAAGATTAATTAAAAATAAATGTTTAGCCACAGTCAAAAAACACAAAAACATAAAACTGACATAAAAAAACAGAGTACCATGGCACTGGACTTCACATAATATATACTACTAAATCATTCTTTATAAAAAAAACATGGGACCCCATTTCGGAGTATACCCTTTCAAATAAAAGAAGAATTTTCCAAATTGGTTTATAAATGACGGAGTTAAGTTGTAACAAACATACAACCACTGAACCATTTCTTATAATAAAAAAATGGGACCAATTTCAGAGTATACCCTCTCAAATAAAATAAAAAAATTCAAATCGGTTCATAAATGACCGAGATATGAGGTAACAAACATACAAAAAAAAAAAACATACGACCCGAATTGATAACCTCCTCCTTTTTGAAGTCGGTTAATAATTCGACCATACTGTTAGGATCTACTTACATATTGCCTTGATTGTCATACATTTTAGAATATAAACAATACCTACTTACCTTTATTTAAGAAACATGTACTGTATCAAATTATAATTACCAAAGTAGACGTTATAATTTATTTGTTAATTAATTAAATGATGATTAGATTAATTGTATTAGCTTCAATTTATTATTACTTTAATAAGTTACTGATCTGACCCATGAGGATATCATTGGGGGCTGGTTCGGTCGTCATGGCAACGTAATAACATAGAGGGAATTTCTAGAGAAATGCAGGGCAATGGATGTCTAACGATATTAATATTAATTTAATGTAAAGTTTGAATAAAAACCAGTGTGAATTGAGTCGTTACAAGTTTTATTTCCACCTGACCTAAAACAAGCCATTAATATGAATGAAAACAATAATATTTTGATAATATTTTAATTGAATATTCTTGTAAAAGAAGGACAAATAACACATTCACATTTAGATTATTACACACTAATATAATAATATTTTTTATTTTTTTAAACGTAACTAAGTAGTTAAAGATGTCTACTATTAAAGATGGATAATCCTCCACACTAAGGGAACTAATATATTGGTATTAAATCAAAATTAGTTACGGTTAGTTTGTATTTCATTTTGAATACTAGCTGTATGCATTTGTATACTCCGCCACGCCTTGTCATCGCATAAGTCATAACAGGCTTCTAATACAATGTTTATATATTTAGTATTACTGCTAAAGATAAGTATTAAAACAAACCTATGGGTAGCCGGCTTTTAAGAATAATAGACTTTATACCCATAGAAATATGTATTTATTTATTTATTTATTTATTTATTTAAGGTCAGCCAACGACTACTTACGCTATTACATTAAAAGACATATGTATCAGCTATTCTATACATAAGCGTAGTAACCACTTAAAGGCTAACACCACATGCACATTATTTGTTAACAATGAATAATTATATAATATGTATTGTATTAGCTTGAAGCCTAACCACAAGACATAGCCTCTACCAACAATGAGATAGCTATAGTCACCACGTTTGGCAGATGAACTGGCGCCCATGCAGCTAACATTGTCAGTTTACACTTAGTTCTTCTTATAATACCAACTTGAAAAAATAAATTCATTTCATACTCTAGTCCGGCTAATAGAGTATTCTTCATTACACACCACATACATAATTATTGCAAAACATAATAACAGAACCGAACAATATTAGGTAGTGACAATGACCACACGACGTATACTTATGTATAGTATACATATAGCATGTGGTATTTATACAATATTGGTGGCAAACAAACATACGGTCCACCTGATAGTAAGTGGCAATCGTAACCTAAGACATGTCTATGGTTTCTAAGAAAACACAACTAACCCGTTGTCTATCTTAAAGGTAAAAGAGGATGCTAGAGGAAAAGGAAGAGGAGCGAGGAGTTAGCTGGGCTTGTTGCTTCAAGAATTAACTATTCATCCAAAATTTTTGTCAAATCCTCCTGCATATTATACGTGTGGCATAAATTCTTCGCATTAAACGCATTCTGTATTTCCTCATCTAAGTACGCATTTATAAGGGAAGCACATTGAGGATCGTTAAGCATTGTAGACAGATGCGATCGTACTTGATGCATTATTATAGGTTGTTCTGCAAATTGCTGCAATTCTTTAGATTGTGGGGCATGTGTAGTCGCGGCTCGAAGTAAAATCAGCTGAGAATTCAATGCATGTAATGTTGGTTTGAACTGCATCACTTGCTTTATCCGTGTTAACGCTGTATGTATCAACGCTTCAGCGTATTGCGCTGAATGTTGAGCTTTTCTGAGTATTCGTTTCACTCCTATATCTACTTTCTCTTCCCAGATATCAGTGTTGTCTAGTTCATTGTCGATTTCTAATGTATCTTCACCAGTCAATAAGATACACATGTGCCGAACTAATGCGTTTTGTAGCTGTTCTTCAGTGTGGTAGACGTTCAGTTGTTCTCCGAGCTCGGTTTTTAGTTCGTTTGGTGCGAGGCCCACACAAAATACTGTGCCTTTGTAACCTGAAAAATTAAATAAAATAAGTGTTTATTAATTAGCTGTTATACGTGCTTTTAAGGAAAGTTACTAACACAATGACAAATATTATTTTAAGAGTTATTATTATTATTATTATTATATAGCAAACTGACAAGCAGTCGGGAGATCGTCGAATAGGGGATCTGTGATTCTTGGCGAATAGGAGACCGAGCTATAACGTGTTGTAAGATACTTTTTCGCCAAAAGTCCCGGGATCAAAATTGTGAGGAAACACATGCGCTGCTAATATTGTGAAGGTATTAATTAACATACGACATAAGTATGGAATAAAGAAACTAAAATTCCACTAAGAAAAGTTTTAGTTTGAAAGACAGCTGAAGTACCTATTTCAGTTTCTATAGTAAACACCAGGGGCGCTATTAACCAGCGAGACAAACGCACGTAAACTTATGACTAGAAATACTATCGTTAATAAGGTAGATTACCTTCAGCTTCAAGTATAGCTGCTAGCTCCAGAGCCACGAGCACGCCGATCTCGTAGCCCAGTATGTAGAAGTTGTTCTGTACCTCGGCTTTTGTCTTTAAAATCTGACAACAAAACAGATAATGAATTTAAGAATGCTGATTCTTATTGATAAACAAAAAGTAGTATTTATTTATTTCTTAAAAAAAGTACCGGTCCCAAGTGGGAACCTTGTGGAACCCCAGAGGTGTATTAAGAGTTACAGGTCACAATATAGCAATCAGAAGACAACTTAAATTTCAAAAAACAAAATCTTGAAATACTGGACTTGGCCGTTTTCGAGTAAATGATCTTGATATAGGTTTGTGCCAAATTCATTTTATTCATTTTCTATAGAACTTAGAACTTCTTGACCTATGAACCTGAATGTTTTCAGCTAGATCCATACCTAATAATATAAACCGAATCTATTTACATACCAAGTTTCATAGGAATCAGTTTAGCCGTTTAAGCGCTGAGTGGTAACAAACCACAAACACACACACACACACACACACACACACAAACTTTCGCGTTTATAAGATTAGTAGGATGCGAAAGTAACTCAGTCAAACTCAAAGTCAAAGCATTTATTTCATTTGGATCATAAAATATGATGTCAATTAACCTACAGCCAATTCACTGACTAGGTAGAGTCGTGAGAAGAACTGACAACAAATTCAGACCACTCTTTTAAATCGCAAGATAATTACAGTTTTTTTCTAAACTAAATAATAAACTTAGAAACTACAATAAAATTTGACAACGTCCTTAATCCCCCTCCAAAATGTTATTTTCACACTATTTAAATCTACCTACCTTAGCATACTTCTTCGCCATTTCTACGACAGTATCACACTCATGACCCAGCTCTGGCTGCAGCACTAGAGCCGGCAGCTTGAGTCGCTCGCACAGCTCCCTGAATCGTTCGTGGTGACCCTCCATGCCCGGCACTATGAATAGGTAGCGCTCGCCGAGGGCAAAGTCGTCCAACTAAACAATGTAAAGTATACAGTTAATGTCTATTTTTATTGCCTACTCGTACAGTGTCAGACGAGCCAACAGTCTACGTGATGGTAAGTGACTTCTGCAATGCCAGGGACTCTGGACAGCTACCTTCACGCTTCTGTCTTGCATTCCTTGGTAATAGAACTTTGGATTCCGGAGTTCAGTAAGGTGCAGATTCCGTCTGCCTACTGCAAGAGTTCCAAGCTCTTTAGTCCTTTGTCCTTTAATTTTTCAAGTTGATACTCATTACCATCATCATATATCATCTGAACGACGTCCACTGCTGGACAGGCCTTCTCCAATCTGTGCCATATTGGCCAGTCGTGAGCCGTCATTATGCATCGGTTGCCCGCCACCCTCATCAGTTCGTCAGTCTACCTTGAGAGGGGTCTATCAGTTAATACTAACTAAATAAAGGAAAGTACTCACTGATAGAACTTCACTAGACAGTGTAGGTAGCAACACCAGCTCAGTTGTTCCATTGATCTCATCTTCATCAACGTAGTTAAATAGCCTTTTTAATCCTTTCAAATCTGGTGAACTGACGTTCGTCACAAATTTCTCTAGCTCATTTATTCTGTAAGGAATGTCTTAATAAGTAAAATTTTCGATCATGATTTGAAAATCTTGAATGATTTTTATAGGTGATGGGTCAGTACCTGGCAAGGTGAATATCAAGGAGTTCTCTAGTCAGAAGTGGATATTATTATCTTTCGGATTGATTTTATTTAATTTTCATTTTCTGTCCAAAACACTTTCTACCACATACATAATAAAACTACACATAATAATAATATCTATATGTTACTTTTTATAGCATAGAGTGGCAGACGTGCCAAGAGGCCACCCGATGGTAAGTGATAACAGCTCATGGACTTCTGCAACGCAGGTTTGCGAAGCCGCTGCCGCTGTTACTTGGTATCCCGAGTAACGCGGTATCAAATGACTTTCCAAGTTCCACTAATCCATTAAGTAGTATCCTTTTTTGAAAAACTTTTGTGGCAAACAAGCATAGGGCCCATCTGGCACCTGATGGTAAGTGGTAACTGTAACCTATGGACATAGCAGTGTTTTTTATGCATTATTTTCTAAAATGATTAGAAAACACAATCAAACCGTTGTCAACCATGTAAGGAAAAGGAAAATGACCGAGGAGGGGTAATTGGTCTGCCGGCGCTCTCACTCACCGAGTGAAATACATTTAGCATGAAAACTAATATTCTTACGTCGATATTCTATGAGAGGGTAGTATCTCATTGGTCGATACGCCCCATTCATGCTGAATCCAGCGAGAATCTATTACAGTACATAATAACTTACTGCTGTATAGTAAGTGCCGGCACAGAGACGGTGCTGCTCAGCGACACGTTGTACGTGAAGCGCAGATACTCGCTGACCCATCTCGCCTGCTCCTCCACTATGCCCAACTGCTTCAGCGTCATGTCCTTGTTCACGTTTTGTGAAATGCTTATACCTGAAACATACAAAGTTCATCATCATCATTTAGCCAAAAGATGACCTTTCAAGAAAGGTAATAGGGATAGGCAACAGGCCGTCCGATGGTAAGTGGTAACTGTCGCCCATGGACTTCTGCAATGCCAGGGACTCTACTCAGCTGCTGCCTACCGTGAAAGGAATTGGGGTAGGTTAAGGTAATGAGGGAAGTGAGGCTGATGGGAAGGCGGAAAATTGGGCCTCCGGCGCTCTCACTCACCGAACGAAACGCAATACGCAATGTCGATCTTCTCGGGTCGATCCGGCCCATTCGTACTGACACTAAAGATCTACTACCGTAAATAACGCCTTGTGAAGTATATGCTTACCCTGCACCTTGCGACTAACAACTTTAGAATCTTTCTGCCCCAACGGCCATCAGTTCTGCGAGCTAATAAAGAGAATATAACTGGTTACCAGCTAGAGTAGCGATTTGTTCGAGCAGCGTGGGTGGTCGTGCGTCACTGCGCCGCGCGAGTGACGTCACGTGTCGGCTGCACAGCGCGCGCTCCGTCAGCTCCGACACCACGCGACCCTCGGACACTTCTTCCTGTAATGTGTAGTACAGCATTATAACAATTTACAGTACCAGCATGTTACTGTCTCAGTGCAGGGAGACACCTCTTCTCATACAGAGAAGGTATGAGCATTGATTACCACGTGCGCTCAAGGTGCGTTTTTTAACTGATATCATAGAAAGCTGTCGTTTACCTCAGTGAAACCTGATAGATCTAGGTATGTCGCAGCGGAGCCACGTTTAACTCTAGACAAACAAATATCTTGTCCCTTATCTTTGACTGTAGACACGACGGCGAAGTATCTGTGGAAGAAAGCCTAGGTTATTATTTAATAGCAGCACGAACTAAGTAATTTATAGAAAGTTCTGTAAGCACTACTTGTAAAATGAAAAGCGCCCTTAGTATTTACTTTAAGAACTAATTTCTATTTTTAAAATATTTTGCGTTGTCATCAGTAAGATAATACAATCCCCTCGATTCCCTTCCCTTTTCATCTCTTCACTTATTATTTTCTTGCATTGTTTCTGTAATAAAGAGAACACAGCCACGTCCGCGTCCCTACAACGTTAGTTACGTTGTAGGGACGCGGACGTGGCTGTGTGTGTATGATAGGACTGATGTTGTGAGACTATTATTGAATTACTTTTCACATTAGGTTCATTCGCATTCTAGAACCCATATTATTATCGCTACTTTATAATATTATGCATACTTTACGTCTAGATAGCGTTGTGTAGATGCAGCTTCATACATAGCTTCACGCTTTTATCTCCGAAAAAGTAGGCAAAGATATTTAACCACCCGTTTTTCGCTATTTTATTTTGGATCCCATGTAGTTGCAGTGTTTTTATTATTATTACCTTAGTTTATCATATGTATTCGCTACTCTCTCTATATTCTGCAGCACAAGCTCGAACTTCCCATCGTTCTCCTTAGTCACAAGCACGTATATGCCTTCGACCGGCCCCAGTTTATTCGCGTCTGTCAGTAAGTTCACCACGTGTTCTGTAGTCGCTAGATCTACGGACGATACTGCTATGTCCACGCCTAGTTGCTGCCAGATTCTGCAATAAAAAAGAAACATTAAAAATCTTTATAATATTTTTTACACTTTCTTTCTTTAATTTAGTTTCTTCTTCTTTAGTCTCACGGTAGTAGATCGTCACTGCTTTCAGCATGAATGTGCCAGATCGACCGGGGAAGTACTACCCTCGAGACCCAATTTCCTCCCTTTACTTTTCCTCATCTCCGTGATGGAGATGAGGAAAACCTTTCAACTTGCATTGCAGGAGCAATACTAGCGACTCTGAATCATTCATGAGCGACACTTACCACTTACCATCACGTGGGCTATTTGCTCGTCTGCCACTGTCGGCTATAAAAAGAAGGCCTCGGTTGCCTGACGTACAGTTACTGTGTACTGTGTTTAAAATTTAGAAACGAAATAAATATTAGCAGATCACACAAATATTTTGATAGGAATGTAACACAAACAGTAAGTAACTGAAGTCACCACCTTAACCGCTAGACCTGATATGTATACAACATCCATTCTTCTTCTTATGGTGGTCAACTTAACATCAGGATTTGTTGAGGTTGCCCATAATTTATTATATAGGCATCCGACTTGACTAACATGGTAACAGTCGGGACCGACTATAACATCTATGTATATATTTACCTCAACTTAAGTCGTAGATAGCTACTCAACGTTGTACAGTATATATACACCTTGCGGACTCCTCGGTCGATCAGTCCGTCGACCAGTTGTACACCCAGGGTATCGCTGTCCCACAGTACTGTGTGACATTTGGATGGGTCGCTTAGCAATCTGGAAACATTCAAACTCAGGAAACTCAAACAAAACTTTGATCTGTGGGATCTTTTTGACACAGCATTTTGACTTTTGGGATCTTAGTGTAGAGATCTTTGTATTTTTATAGCACTTTGACTTATGGGACCTTTCTTGACAGAGCATCGATGCCTGGACTTTGTTTAACGACAGAGCATTTTAATATTTAAGATCTGTTTATTGACAAAACACTTAGATATTATAGGCTTCATTTATTGATAGAGCACTTTAATCTTAGACAGTGACAGATTTCATCGACCTCAGGGATCTTTGTGTTAACAGACCATTTCTACATTAGCTCCAAGCTCTAGAATGCTAGAGAATTTTGATTTTAGAATCTTTTATTGGCACCATTTTAACATGTAAGATTTTTTCATCAGGTACACACCTCTGTTCCACATCCGTCAGGTTGTCCTTCAACCGTAGCAACACCCTCCCTCTATGATGGCTGGTGCTCAGCAGATGAAAGGCTCGCACCGTCTCGTGAGCCTCGTACGTTATGTGACTGAGAGGCACCACGTAGCCCGCTGATATACCAGTGCTTAGCATTAGTTGTATCGCCTGCAATTTATAAATCAGTAGTTATGGTTTACATACCCTCAAATACTCAAATGACTTTTTCTACTTTATATAGTCTTTATAAGACGTTATATTTACGTTGTAAATTTTTTATCATGGCACTACCTTTGTCAGCGTATTAATTATGAAAAGCACTGACCGAATATGTTTATTTTTAATAATTGTAACTACCTGGACGTTACCGGGTAGGAGATTATATTGCAACTGATCATGACCGGTTGGTCATATTATTATATGATTTTGTAGAGACCATCAGTGGACGTATTTGACTGTAACGTTCACTACGTGACATAGGCTATTAACAGTTCGCAGTAACATGATATGTAGTACTTATATAACACAGCTGCTTATTGTTATGTTATTCAGTATGTGGCATTTTCAGCCACTCACTAGTCAGAGATTTCCAACTCACCTTCATCTCCTCATATTTATTCTCTTGGAACACAGAAGCAAAGTCTACTGTCAAGTAGGACCTGGCCCGCACCATGAACTTCATCCCGTACTTGAAGTCCTCATGATCCTCAATCTGCACCGTGTCGATTACTACTCCACTCGCTGCACAGCATTTGAGTGACATCTTGAACAAGAGATATTATAAGCTTTTTATTTTTGTGATGATCATTTTTTACCAGGAGACAGTTATGTTTACCATCCACATATTTCTGGCTATTTTGGGGCCCAAATAATAGGCGAGTTTATGTTCTTTTACCGGGCACTGTTAATATTGAAAAATTTCTAGCAAAAAATTTATTGCATTTTTACCGATCCGAGGACCAAACTCAAGCCCGCCACAAATGATCCAGCACCGCCGTGGTAGTTCAACACAGTATCGATGAACCGACGAGACAGTCATCATTACAAATCGATTTTATTTATAAACTCGATGGTTTAGCAGCACTATAAAAGGTTTGCCTGACACAGGTCACAGATTCGATCCCTGTCAGAAATTAGTCACTATTATTCCTGAAACTAAAATTGTGCATCTCAGCATTAGCTCAGAGTCTAAAACAACTAAGATAGCAACATGCCTTTTGTTACCTGAGATCTAACATAGATAGCTGGCGAAACGTATGTGATACAACTCTGCCAACCCTTTCAGAGGCAAGGCGTAATGTTACATTTATTTAGAGATACAATAATACTCACATCTTTCAGCTCTCCCCTGACACAGCTTAGTATGACGTCACAGCCCTGGCCCCTCGTCGTCATCATCACCTGGTCATAGAAACTGATGTCGCGGGAGTTGCCGATGTGCTCCTCTGTAACAATGTCAATAATATCAATAGTTTGTCATTATCAAAATGGCTATTATTCCACCATTCGTGGTCTCCACTGATTTATTTACCTACAGGCGGTCATTCTAGTCGACTACTATAAATAATATACATAATATAAAGAATATTCAAATTTTAAACTCCTGGTTTTTAAATGCTTTCTACATTAGTAAATCTTCACTAGTGGTAGCAAAACTGAAATGGATCGACTGGTAAAATGGCTAACTTCTCATATCGACTGCTTTCTATCAGTGAGAACATTACAAGCCAATCTTCTCCTTTGGTTCCCTCTAACACTATTTTCTTCTTAACGATCAGCAACGATTTGGACAGTAATTAAATTTTTTACAATGCTTAGAAGATACAGTCATGTCCAAAGGCCACAAATTTTTGGAACCTAATAATAAGATGAATACTCTACCTTTAATCTGAGGGAACCTCTTCAGCAAGAACGTCTTCTTCCTAGTGTCGCTAACAGTAGTGAAGACGTTGCAGCGATGAGCTAATGCGATGGCGATTGCGGCCTGACCCAGCGCTCCCAACCCTCCGTGCACAAGGATACGGAGACCAGGGTGGAGGCGGAGGGTGGATTTGATTGACTGAAGAAATGATAGAACAAATGTTTAGATATATAGTATGTAGTTAATGGAATGGTGATCTGTTTGTTATTGCTATACCTAAAGGAATAAAATTTATTCCTTAATAATATGTTAACAACAACGCTATGTAGACATAAAGTAAGCATAATTATTATAGTTAGTGGTATGGGTTCTAGAATGCGGATCATCAAACTTAAATACTTCTTTTATTGAATGTACAAAGCAAGAAGGTTACTCAGTCTCTAGGAAATGAAACTTTGATAACTTTTTGAAATATAAAGTTGTTGAGGCTATTATAATATTATGTAAGTTGATATTGTAAGCTTTTAATTAGGAACATGCGTAACACTAAATGTTGATATCTATATCAAAGCGTCAAGGGGTTTAATTAAGATTCAACTTTTTTTATCCCATTGTCTATTGCGAACTCTGGCAACGTCAAGGGGTTATCTTGAGCGAGGTCATCAGTGTCGTATGATGTAGACGAGAGACAGATGAGGAAACGGGTGATGGTGATTTCTGTCGGATGACTCGCTGCGTTGTTGATATGAATAGATTTTAATTTTATTCGTCGTCGTTCGTCACAATAAGACGTGCTCATAAGCAAAAATTAAATAAAAACATAATAATAACAGTGACCTCCTTCAATATAATACCTACTGTGTTATGCATTTTTGTAAATTCTTAGTGTAATCATAATGGACATATTGAACAAATAAAACTATTTTAGTGATAAGTGTTATTATCAAAATGGAAAACCCACATCAGGGTGAGCCATCACGCCAACTCGCTTCGCCTGGAAGATCGCAAACCTTAGTCCACGAGTCTAGCAGCTCTATTGAAGTAGTGGCCACAGCTGAACTTCAGAGATGGATGTCGGCCATCGAGTCGCATTTGAATGAGGTTTGCTCCATTGCTACTGATGGTAAGCTAAATTCCGACCAAAAAATGAAAATTTCAAATTTGTGTCGTAAAATTGGTCATGGAACATCACAAATGGCAGTTTTATATCAGTCGCTGAAGCAGAAAGCCATCGAAGCATCAAACTCTATTGACCTTCTTCAAGAAAAATCGGATCTGACAGCACATATCTCGGAACTGAAAAGCACCATCGAGAAGTCATGTACTCCTAGTAATGCCACTTATTCGGATATGGTCAAGAAGGGCCCGAATAATTTCATTAGACCAAGCAATTTGAGGTCTGTGGTAATTTATCCCAATGACAAATTAAAAACAAGTGACGAGACAAAAAACCTTGTACAAAATTGTATTCGCCCAGAGGAAATGAAACTTCAGGTCCGTGGTGTACGTAAGACGAAAAACGGTGGCGTTATTATTAGCACAGAAACAAAACTTGACGCTGAAAAACTCAAACACGCAGTACAGGCATCTTCTGTTCTCACAGCTGACGAACCTCACAAACGTAGACCTCGTATTGTGGTTGTGGGAGTGCCCGCCGCTATTGCAGAAAGGGAGGTGTTCAAATACATATACGAACAAAATATAGCCGAGAAATTTCCAGCAATGACATTAGAATCTTTCCTGACCCAAATAAAATTAAGTCATAAATCTGGTAAGAAAGACGCACCAACCTGCAACTATATAATAGAATTGCCAGCTAATATACGAAAAGTTCTAATTACTCAAACTAGGCTTTTTATAAATTGGACATCGTGTCCTGTGCGGGACTTTACATTAGTAACCAGATGTTACAACTGCCACCAGTATGGACACGCGGCGAAATCATGTCGAGAAGCTACGCCTACCTGTGCTCACTGTGGGGAAATAGGACACTCCGTACAAGATTGCACAAACAAAGATAACTCGCCAAAATGCGCAACATGCTCAAGATTTAAGAAGTCCAATAACCATAAGACGGGCGATAATGAGTGCCCAGCTAAGAAATTTGCCGAGCTCAAATATATCAACTCTGTTGATTATGACGATTTACAATAATTGGATTAATGCTATTTATTATTTTAGATAGAATTAAATACAACACACTTGTTCATGTTTTTTCATAGCATCTGTCATGTCATCATTTTATTAGTACATAAGCATATTACTTGTCCCCAATAAATTAGCCTCGAACGTTTACGTAAAATTACCTAAACTAACACATATTTTGTATTTTTGTTATTAAATTAGTTATAACATAGTAGGTTAAGTATTTCATGTTTCATTGTAAGTCTTTTATTTAAAATCTAGAGAATCATAGATATTTATATATATAATAAAATTCTAGCGCTATTTTCGCCTGTGATACAGGAACTATATCCTAGTACAGGCATCTAAATTGTAATACGTATAGTTACACAACTGTCTTATTTTAATTTGTATCTAAGTAAGTTATGAATAAATGATGATATTGTGATTTCATATTGAAAATACATAGCTAACGCGCCTGATGGCAATATTATTACAAGAAAATCCTCACGTCTGATAACGAGTTCACTGAGTTGACGCACAACCCCTCGTTACCTATAAGCCTTGTGCTATTGCAATAAAAAAATATTACAAAAACAAATTTTAATATAGGTATGTATGAATATTCAATATTGCCAATCAATATACAGCGCCACTAGTGTCTACTCTGAGAAGTATAATTTTATTCTCAGAGTTGACACCAGGAGCGCTGTCCATTTCTCATACAAAAATGTTATCACTGTATAAGTATACTCACCAGCGCATAGAAGGCCTGTGCATACGCGAGCGGCACGGTGGCGGCCTCCTGCAGGCTCCAGTGTGTCGGCACCGGCCACAGCAGCTCCGGTCGAGCCACCACCTCGGAGCTCACCGCGCCGTGAGGCACTATGCCCATTACGCGCTCGCCGCTGTAACAACATTAGTACTCAATATTAGTCATTATGGTTAGTCGAACCTGATGAACTGATACGGGTGGCGGGCAACCGATATATGAGTACGGCTCAAGACCGGCCAAGATGGCGAAAGTTGGGTGAGGCCTATGTCTATCAGAGGACGTGTTTCGACTTAAAGATAATGACATGGGTGGAACAAGAGCGTGAAGTTTGGCTAAAATTAAGAGAGACCAAGCAATGAGTACATTGGGGAGGACCGGGGTGTGGATGATGATGATGAAAATATTATGGTTACTTTTTTTTAAATTTTAGTGTCAAACAAGCATAAGGTTAAAATAAATGACTTTAGAAGCATGAAAGATACCGTAAATACAGTATAGTTACCTATACAATGTGTAAGCCTTCTTCTCGGAATAAGAAAGGATCAATACTGTATCGTCACCTGGGGTGGAGCAAATAAAACCTATTTCCTAAAAATAGAGCGTGCCCAAAGAGCAGTCTTAAAAGTTGGATGGAGGCTACCTTACCGATATCCAACAACTGATTTATACAAAGTTTGTAATGTCCTCTCTGTTCGTAAACTATTTATCCTAAATATTATTCTCGCTAAACACTCATCAACCCCCTATGAACCTTCCAAATTAAGTTCTGTGCGTCGTAAACATCTTGTATGTCCTCTGATCTCGGTTAAAACATGTCTAGCCCAGCGATGCTTTTATTACCTTGGTAGCTATGTATATAACAAGGTCAATAAAATCTTAAAACTTTACCCAACGACAAAAGTTGAGTGCAAAAAAGCTGTCACCAACTGGTTAACAGAACTAGACTACGAAGAAACCTTCGAAAAATTATTCGCACTTTAAAATAAAATAGACTCACAACACATAATTACAAAAAACCCTTTATACCTACATGCACGCACTCGTACTTGCACTCACGCAAACACACGCACTCACACACACACACACTAACACACACACACACACACACGCACACACACGCACGCACACACGCACACACACACACACACACACCGCATGCCTTTTGTATTTTTGTATTTTTTATTCTTGTATTTAGTTTTTCTTTTATATACCCTATAAGTACATGATTGCTTGTCACGTTTTTTATAATAAATGCATACCTTCTGTATCACTAAACAGAGAGCCTGGAGATTTGTAACACAGGTCATTGAACCTAGTACAGACTCCAGCTCTCACTAAGGTCTTATTACCCTATACTGTACCCATGTTACGAATTTACCACTGTACTTACCTTTTTGAGAGAAAATAAACACTTATTATTATTATTATATTATTATCACTTCTCCGATGGTTAGGTAAAGGTCTCCTATCTGCTTTCTTCATAATCTTAATGTTCAGTGTTTTTCAGTAATTAAAGAATGAACAGTCATAGTACCTGTATGTGATCCCGCTGTAATCCATCCCGTATGCGTTGCAGTGGGAAGAGGTTGCACCCGTCGCTCGCTTTACGTCCAGCATGTTCAGAGCGGCGAAGTGCACCTAAAAAGTGAACCAAATTTATGAATAAAAATAATAACATATTCGTAATACAACACATATAAGTCATGATGGTTACCTTCGTCACAAGTCAGTAATGTTCAAGAAAATCTTATAAACTGAATTATATATTATGCATTTAAAAATTTCTAATTTATACTTATCCGGTGTTAAACGCAGAACCTCGTATATACGAATCAGACTTAAACCATCATTAAATTACAGTATTTAGATTTAAACTTTTATATTATATCGTTGAAAAATGCGTTTAAATGAGTCAAAGCAAAATAAATGTATTTTCTTTTTTTCTTTCTGTCATTACCTTAACATTAAGTGTGGAACGTTCATGTAGCGGCACTTGTGCCCAGTGCAGTGAGTCCAACTTGCCGATGTGTGCGCTCTGTAGACACAGGATCTTGTTCGAAGCTTGCTCCTGACCCGTTGGCTTTAGATTGTTCATCTGTAATTATAACATCACTATATTGTGTTGTTTAGTTTTTCAAACTAATGGAGATGTCATGAGTCAGCAGTATTATTAGCGACACGTCACTGGCTCGCATCAGCTTTAAATTAACTTTTTCTAGCTTGTCTCAATCACCGTTTTTTGGTTAATTAAATCTGATCTATCTAGTATATAACGTAACACTTACATGTTTGTTGAGTGTCGGTGGCGCATATAACTTTACTTGTAGGTTCTGTCTGATTGCCGGCAAGTTGCGGTTCTTTATGTTGCGCATTAGAATACCACCGCATCTGAAATTTGATAAGACGTTATACCCTGGCCAGTTCAAACTTTTGTTTATCTTTTTTCTTATTTACAAACAGAGTATATATATAAAAAGTAAGTAATTTTTTAAAAGTTCAATCTTCCGTCTTGCTTTCTTTTGTATTTAATAACAGCATACGATCGGAACTACCTATTTTGTATAGGAACTTCAAACTTAGTTAGAAGAGCTTTTTGGCGAAAATATCTTCCTATTTCTGCCTTACATCTTTTCTGTCTATATTTAGAAAAGCAAGCTTTTTGCTTTCCTAAATCTTTAATTTTTTTGTCCATATATGCAGCACATATATACTAATGCCTAAGTTTTTGCATCTATCTGTGTACAAAACTTTTACAAGTAAAAACAAATCAAATCTAAAACAATTACCTGATAAAATCATGAACATCATTAACAGCTGCATTCAGCACATTTTCAACATTCTTATTCCCGACATGTTGGCTATAATGTTCAGTCACATTGATATACAGGTGCCCTATATGCGTCGATAGAGAAACGGCTCGATGTTGCTGCCGTAACGCATTTAATTGCAGCATCCCATCAAGTAGGGTAACCCAATTTTCTCTCCATTTTATTCTTGCATTCTTAAAATTAACGCTCGCAGAATCAATGCTTCTAAATTCACCACTGTACTTATAGTTTCGGTCTCTAAACAGTTGGTATATATCATCTGAAGTGATCTCCAAGTTTTCATGTGTGTTGTCGCAGTCTATGTTAGGGAACGATTTTTGGTTACGATCAATTATATTGCCGGATATCACTTTGGAGAATTCGTTTGTGACCTGCGGGAAATGAAGTTGTGTTACTTAATACAGGTATAGCTTCTGATATACCTCAAAATTTGCTATAAATTCATGAAATAAAATAAAGATAACATAATAAATATCATGATCAATGATCAACAAAATATTTATTTATTTATTTAATTAACAACTTCATATAAAAAGTATATAGGCGGACTTAATGCCAAAGGCATTCTCTATCAGTCAACCTAACAGGGTGATGCAGAGATAAGATAAAGTAGGTGCATTTGAAGTAGAAATCTACAACTTAAAATATTTATAAGTATAATCCGTTCCAACTCCAATTTCGTACAATGTAAACAATCCGTTATATTGCCATTGTCTATGGTTTCATGAATTTACTAGTGATGGGGACAAGGATAATAAAAATAAAATTAATGACATCAATACATTGTTAAATAATAAATTTTCGTCCTATTTCTTACATTTTTGAATAATATTATGTTTACGAATACTCTATTTGCGTAATTCTATTTAATTTATCACTCCATATATATGTATTTATGTTAAATGTGGTATTGTATTTTATTATAACCGTTGATTTATAAACATTAAGCTAAAAAGACAAACTATTAGTACCTAATCTAATAAATAAATGTAATTTAAATTAAGCGTTGACCTCTAAATGCAACTATTTGACCACGGACTAAAATGGAATACTGACAGAGATACTTTTGAATATTTTCCCGCCTGATGAAAATTTGTGAAATATGGACTAAATGGAATTTGTATGTATGTTACGATTTTGTTATAGGTACTATATTACAATAAAACAAATGAACAGACCTGCGAAGGCAAACCCAAAATAAATGATGAATTACAAAATATTATGTACCTATGATATGTAGTTATTCGTTAAACTTATTTCTTCTAATAAATTACAACATTGGTTTTCAAAGACAATAGAGAGTACATAAAAAATAAAACTGTTAATCAATTTGACGTCTTTATTCGACCGCAAAAAGTAATTCGTAATTTTATTAAAAAATCTAGATTTGATTATTAACCATTAGTAAAAATAGTTGCAAAATGAAGTATAAAGAGACCTATGAATTTATAATGTGTATAAATTCATAGGTTATGGAGTTTTTGATAGAAAAATATTGAGAAAACTGTTTGTTTACATTGTCCGAAAATGGATTTGGACAAGACTGTAGATACATGATAGATAAAAGTATAAGATAAACATAATATACATATATAAATGAAGTAAATAAATACATAATCATAACGCAGAATAAATAAATATCGAAATGAAATGAAATGAAATGAAATATGTTTATTCATATAGGTTAATTAAATTAACACTTATGAACGTCAAAGTTTACAAAATGTCAGCAAATTAACCTACAGCCAGTTCGTTGACGAAGTAGAGCCATGAGAAGAACTGGCAAGAAACTCAGGCCACTCTTTTTAATCGCCAGGTAATTACAATTTTTGTAAGTTACAGTTCTATCTCTGTCTCTATCTATCAATATATACATACATAAATAAATACTTACTAAGCTATTGTGATGATTCTGCCAAATTTTTTGCAAGGAGCTGTTTTACCTTCATCTTGAATGTCAAACGGTTTGTGGACATCCTGATTTTGGGAGGGAACGCTATCCATAGAAGAACAGATTGAACACGGAAGGAGGAACCAACGAAATTAGAGTTATGTGAAGGGCATATGAGTATTTGATTATTTGAAGAGCGAAGATTGCGATCGTGGGTCATATGTAAATATTCAAAATAGTGCGTTAAGTATGAAGGAGAATAGAAAGACTTAAGAAATGAAAAGAGAGTAGTAAGAGTACGTAAACAACGACGCTGACGTATAGGCAACCAATTTAATTGTGAGCGAAATGTAGACACATGGTCGTACTTGCGAATGTTGAAAATGAATCGAATGTAGTTATTAAGAAGACGATCTAGCTTATTGAGAAGGTCTGCATTCAGGTCAGGATAGCACACGTCACCATAGTCAAATATTGGTAAAACTAAAGTTTGTACAAGCATAACCTTGATTTTGATTGGAAAGAAGTTTTTCAAGCGATAGAGAGCACGAAGGGTACCGGTAAAATACTACTGGGACTTTTAAACTGTCACTATTTCTATTTATTTTTATTTTTATTTTATTTCTTTATGCACAAAACACAGTACAAAGGCGAGCTTAATGCCCAAGGCATTCTCTACCAGCCAACCTATGCTTATTTCTTCTATGCTTATCTTATTGAGATATTATTACTGGCGTCGAAGGAAAACATCACTAAGAAATCTGGGCTTATACGAAATAGCCAGTAGGATGAAAAAGAGTTGTAATCAGTTTGATTTTTAAACTCAAACCAAACGGTTCAGCACTTCATACTTTTGTCGATCAATTAAAGCCTGTAAGAGTTTGCCAGCGCATGTGTTACCATCTAATTTTGATCCTGGGTCTTTTAAGCGGGGCGTGAAAAAGCATCTCACTAAGCCGCCATAGTGGAGGCCACTATACTAACAGTTTGGCTTTTGGAATGGTGTCCGCCACTTTTGGATTCCACTTACTGCTTACCATCAGTCAGAGTGGAGTCACTTTGGTAGGATAATATAAAAAAAAACTATTTTATTCTAAAGACACATTCTGATACTCATGCTCGTGTATCTACAATTTAATAAGATAAATGAGGCCGCGGTGGTCCCATAGGATCAATGAGACCACAGATTGTAGAATAACACCAATCAGATTTACCTCAAACTGCCCCGTCCCCCTGTGTATCGCTACATCCAGCTTGAGCGCTTTCTTCTCCATCATGAGCGGCTGCGTGTGCAGGTGCAAGTCCTCGAACTCCACAGACACACTACGCTTCTGCGTACCAGAGATCATTGCGAATGTGTCCCATACCGCTACTAAGGCCGCCGCGAAGGGATAACATGTTTTACCTGAAATTAACGTAAATTTTGGAGCTTTGAAGAAAATATGTGGCAACTTTTGTTGAATATGTGGTTTTTGGACTAGAATGTTAAGAGTTGGACTAATTCCTCTAACTCTTGCCATGCTATAAGAGACCACGATCTTTTTCTCGTCACGAGCTCGGCCAAAAAGCGTCGTGACTACGAAAAACTAATCCTTTTTGTGACTGTCCAATAGTGAACATATTACAGTGCCCACACAGTAATAGGTTAGTGCATTATGCATAAAAAGTGAGTACCTTGTACGACGTGTCCCTGCAAGTACTTGTACTCGTCGTCGTAGATAGACTTGATGAAGGTGCAGGTTGCTGTTTTGAACTTTATGTCGTTCTTGTACGTGCGCACGTCCCTGTACAGAAATAGTTATTTTTATTCCAATTTATTAATGAATTACTGTTTTTGCTTGTCCTCTTCCAGGTATCTTTCTAAGTGAGAGCAGATTAGGATAGAGATTAAGGTATTTTTCGTCATTGTAAATCTTTGATAAAACTACATGCGTTAGTGTCACTAGTGACAGTATAAAAGTGGTATGTAACAGCAGTGTTAAATTTGAGAACAATATTTTTATTCGATTTGATTTTTAAGATTTTTTTTGCCAAATAGCTAATATTCTTGCTTTTTAAAGTACATATTAAAGTAGATATTACCATAAGTGACATTTTTGTCTTTTGTCGAGAATGATAGCGAAACATCTAAAATCTACATCGATGACTTTTTGCACACTAGGTCTGCTAAGTTTAAATATAAAATAAAAACATTTACCATTTCTCCGTATGCACCCACTCGACTAGATGCGACAGCATGGGCGTCTCGGTCGATACGGGAAACTCGATCTTAGGATACAGAGCTTGCACGTTCGGTATATACCCGGCCATGTATAAGCTGAGAAATATTAACCGTCAATATAGCAAGCTATTGTAAATTTGTCGTAACATTTGTGGTGTGTGAAACATGAACAACACTCCTAGTGTTTATTTCCAACATTTACATGTCGACGTAGGACTTAGGTACGATGTCTACCATTCTTGGTCTCTAGTGACTGGTCACTTTGATTTAGATCATCATCATATTAGCCAAAAGACGTCCACTGCTGGACTTAGGCCTGTCCCAAGTTTAGTCACCTTGGCTGAGTGCCATCCTAGGTCGTCATAGAGTCAGATATAGTGGAGTAATACTGACGTGCCAATAGCCTGCAATAGGTGCTGCACATTGTCTGCATGGCCTCTCTTAGTGAGCGGCACGTTTGTGACGCTGCTGGGCAGCGAGCGCCGCAGGATGGCCTGCAGCAGTCCGTGAGGCGCTACCTCAACCACCACTGCGTTTTGCGGAATCAGGCGAGACGTCTCCTCGAACAGTACTGGACTCTGAAAAATAAATGAGAGTGTAAGAGTTAGCAGAAGCTTCTACGTATAGGGATACAACACACATAATATCGTCTGCTAAATTCGGAAACCACATTAAAACAGGCAATGATAAATATTTATGGATACTCAATGTATGGCAGACGCAGCGAGAGCAGATCCCTAACAAAGTGGATAGACGATCTGATAAGGGGGTAAACAACTATAAAAATGGTATAATAATGTTATTAATTCAAATACAACCACTGCTGGACATATGTTGGTCGCTCTTGAGTTTCACCTTCTTGGTAAGTCGTGGACCACCCTTATCAGGTCGTCTACGTTGCGACTACACGCTGTGTCTTCCAGTTTGTTGTCGCCAGTCCAGAACTTTTCTGACCCAACGGCCATCAGGTCTGGGAGCTATTTGTCCTGCTTGATTACTTACTAGTAGATTATTAGTCTGATATTCTGCTGAGCAGTACTGTGCCGCCTCCTGACTCCACTTGTCCTGTGGCACTGATGTGGACACCCAGCGCTCGCTCCTCTTCTTAGGATTCTTTATAACCTCGTTCAAATACTTTAGTAATCCGGGGCCTGCAAACAGGGGGTGAAGATATTGACATGTTATATCTGGTAGAGTAGTTCACTCCAGAGATTATACTAAAATAATTAACAATATCTGTGGATCAAACTCTAGGCCTCTGTCACAGTATTTATAAGACCACCGTTTTCCCCAACGACACTTGTCTACGTTTGGAACTAGAGAATAGCGCTAACAATGCGTCCCCAACGGTAGGGCCAACGTTTGGAGCCGGGGTAATGCTGTACAGTAGACATGCCCTTACCTGCATCAGCAATATATCTGGAGTGATACGCAATATTAGCGCAGGGCACCTCCTTGGCGAACACTCCTTTAGCCGTCAACTCTGCGACGAAGCTCTGCATGACGTCAGCGGGGCCTGAGATGGTGCTCGAGTCGGCGCTGTTGCGACACGCGATGTCTACCTCCAGAGGGCACAGTGGAGAGATCTGGGGAAGAGGAAGACGTATAGTCAAGTGTTAGTCATACTCCCTCATCGAGGGTTCAAACGTCAATATATCATTTGATTGCGTTGAAATAAACTTTAATTTTTTTACAGCTACAAGAGATTGCAGACAAGATTACATAATGGATAAAAATGTCAGCTTGATATCTCCACGCGTTACTGAGAAAATGGTCTTGACAAACGGTCAACAAAGTGTTCCTATAAGGGTTCCGTTTTGCCTTATTACATAGTTCGGAACCGGGCAAGTATAAATGTGACTTTACAATTTTATATTTACATTCTGACTTTATCTGAATATTACGGACTGATGATAATGAAAATCGTACTGAGAAACCTGGATTTAAACGTCTAAAATAACCAATATTGAGCAAACGTGATGATTAGTGCTCATGCCATTTGTAAGAGAAAAAGCCTTCAGCCAGCACATAGATATAGATGCTTGCAACACCAGGATTATCACTAGCACGTGGCCAAAAACTTAATTTTACATAAATAAGTACTTAAAATTTGATATATTTGTATATATTATAATTTTAAAGACAATATTTTATTTTATACCTATCATAACTTTATACTAGCACTTATACCGCCTGTGATACAAGATATTATTAGTATAGGTACACAACATTTTAGCATTATAATTTGTTGAGATTTACCTATGTATTAGTTTTACTACATGAATATAGTATAGATATTTAATAATAAATATTTAATAAATGATTTGATTTGATCTCCTTTAAAGTTGGAATAAGGTTGTTATTTACCTGCTTATACCCGAGCCCCACGGCCGCCATGGAGCCACGTATGAGCTTGGTCTGCAGCGACACCTGGCCGCGGCACCACGCCGCATGGATCATCTCCTCAGCCGACAGGCACCCGTCCGCGTACGCACAACCCAGCTCGCCCACGCTGTGACCTGAGGAAATAATAGAACATGAATAGTAGAAACAATGTTGGCAGTGTTTAGTATTTCATATGATCGAAAGCCCAAAAGCCACTAAGAGCCTTTACAGCTGCTTAGACGTCGCCTCAATTACAGTATTCTATCGCCTTTACCACGGAGTGTTTTGAAGAGCTCTTTGAATTAATCCTATCTTCATTTTTATTCAAAACGACACGTGCGGGATTGAAGTGTCACCCTTTCACAGTGAAATCTTTAGATTTCCGAAACCCTTTAGGGTTTCGGACCAAACGGTTCAGCACTTTATACTTTGTCCCTCAATTAAAGCCTGGAAAACCTCTTTACCAGCGCATGTTTGCCCATCTAATATTGATCCTGGGTCTTTTAAGAAGCGTGAATAAGCATCTCACTAAGCCGCCATAGTAGAGGATACCATTTCAGTTATACATAATGACTTTTGGAATGGAGTCCACTCCTGTACTCCATTAGCTGCTTGCCATCAGGCTAGGCTTTTAAATACTTACTTACATTACAAATGAAAGTGGTCCTTAAAAATACGCAGAATTGTGAGATGTAGAATTCAGGTCCCGGCGTAATAATTGTAACCACTGCTTTCTAAATTTGAGGTATTTAGGAACGTGCATAAACAAGTTGTCAGGATATTCAACAGTACTTTTACACAATTTTCCTGTAAATAAATTTATATTATAAGCTTGTTTTTCCAGTGAAGCAAATGTAAATTAAATTCTGCCTTCAAAACATTTTATGACACTTTGCTGTTATTCTTTGCTCTCTGTTTTCCACTTCGTAGATTAAAGATACGCAGCGCTGGTAAAAACGTATCTTGGCTTACAAGAGGTTTAAGAAAATCTGCTGATAACAAGCGACAACTAAGATACAGATTTTATAAAGCCAAGACATCAGGTAATAAAATAATATACAGTAGATACAATAAACTTTTCAAAAAATGTGTAATTACAGCCCAAAAACTCAGCAACGAAATATTTATATGTAAGGCCAAAAACAAGTGCAAGACATTGTGGCAAGTTATTAACAATAATTTAAACTCTAATAATAATTCAATATCTGACATCAACAAAATTAAATCAAATGACATCTCTATCACTAACTCTAATGAAATTGCCAATATCTTTATCAACTATTTTTTGAATTTGAATTCCAATAATAATGTTAATAATGTCAAAGTCAAGTCAAAGTCAAAGTCAAAGCATTTATTTCATTTAGATCATAAAGTTTGATGCTTATGAAAAGTCAACATTACATTTTGCCAGCCAATTGACCTACAGCCAGTTCGCTGACGAGGTAGAGCTGTGAGAAGAACTGGCAAGAAACTCACGCCACTCTTTTCAATCGCCAGATAATTACAGTTATTTGAATGAGTTACAATTTAAACACTCAACGCAACCAAAGAACCATACAAAGTAATTATTACAAATTAACTAATTAATATAATACTAAGATTAAAGAAAGAAAACAAGGAATTCAATTATTTAGTTTCAACTAGTATGGTAATTTGACTACGTATTTTAATTAAACTGGTAAATGCACCCCCTGGTCACATTGAACGACAAGGTAATACTGGATTGAATATTAAATGTAAGCCATGCCAAGATTGACCAGTCATCCCAAGTAGCACCCGTTCACGAGCATGACGCACGGGCCAGCCATCATCACCCTCGCCATATTAGAGGGAAGGTGATGACCCGGCCAATACGACACCACAAGCAATGACATTTTAGTGAGTATGACAATGCAGGGCATGGGTGGTAAAAGAACCCTAATAAAATGTATTATGCCTTACGAACTCGTAATGATCATGATATGCATCCACTTCACATTAAACTTTTACTACAATAGTCAACATAATTACAATAATAGTCAATTTAATTACTATAATAATAATCAATATACTGAATGATAATGATAGTCAATATAAGTACAATAATAAAAATATCAATATACTTAATGATAATAATAGTCAATGTAGCTACAACAATAATAATCAATATAACATTAATCTTGCATTAAACGAGCAACTATACCCATGCTGCTTTATCATTTAAATAATCATTAATAGTATAATAACCCTTTAGAATAAGGCGGTTGATGTATTCACTGACAGTAGATTTAGAACCAGTAACAATACCTACAGCATAATTTCTGAGTCCAACTGACCCTGATGAGGTTGAAAAAGTGTACAACTCTCTAAAAAACACAGCATCGGTTCGTTTTGACAATTTGCCAACTAAACTGATAAAAGCTTGTAATACATATATCGCTGCAGTACTGGCTTACCTAATAAATCTCTCCTTTTCACAAGGAGTCCATCCAATTAGGCTAAAAACAACGGTTATTAAACCTATATATAAGAAAGTTGACAGAGATGAAGTTGCTAACTATCGCCCTTTAGCCCTAATACCAGCGTTATCAAAAGTTATTGAAAAAATTATGCATAAGCGTCTCATGTCCTTTATCGTTAAATATAATTTATTATGTCCAGAGCAGCACGGTTTTCAAAAAGGTAAGTCAACAGCACTGGCTGTATTTAAATTAATAAATAACGTAATACACTCTACAAATTAGAAGATACCCGTTACATGTATCTTCTTCGATATGAGCCGAGCTTTTGACTGCGTTTCGCATGAAATACTCCTTAATAAATGTGAAGCGTATGGGATACGTGGCTGTGCAAACGAATGGTTAAAGAGCTATCTAGAAGATATAACTCAACATGTCGTGATAACTAGTGTTAATAAAAACAAAGAGGAAGTTGTTTATAAGTCCAATACAAGAGACAATAAGTTGGGTGTTCCCTGACAAACTAGTCCTTCCGACCATACGTACAGAGTTATTTATGAGAAATAGTTATGTAATGTCTATAAAAGTATTTAATCACCTTTCACAACAATTTAGGAACTTAAATTTGTGTAAATTTAAAAAACAACTGCATGGATGGTTAGTTGAGAAATGTTTCTATTCTGTACAAGAATACCTTAATTATAAATTCTGATTGACATTTTATTATTGTAATTGTGCAGGAATTTATTGATCCTGAATTTAATTGACATTTTTATGTAACAAACTAGCTTTTGCCCGCGACTTCGTCCGCGTAGAAATCGAAAATGATTCTAATAGGTTTTTTAATTGTTTTACTACGATATTATTTTTTGTTAAAACATATAAATTATTATGTTTCAACGTTTGAATACATATTACATAACATTCATTACTATAGTGTTGAGATTTAAAGGTTAAATATCGCTATATTAATCCACCCTTAGCACAGTAGGACCACGGGTACATAGTGGTATACCCTAGTGCCACCAAACAAATTACCTGTAGAACAAATTGGTAGGACCACGGGCCCTTACCAAATTTGGGTATTTTGTTTTTCCGTCGGGTGCTACAATTACCAGACTACTCTGTGCGCTTACTCTGAGCATGCCACATTTAACGGGCCGTGGGAGAAGCAGCTTTCTCTCAAGTCTTTGCCCGCCACCTTATGAGTTTGACCTTGAGGTTTGTTAATGGTCATTGCGAAGCAGACTTTGATAGGAAACTGCACTCTCTTGAATTCGAAGGGGTATTTGAGGGTGTTAGGGAAATCCTATGAACATCCACAGATTCTCCTGGAGAATAACCAGTCAGTATAGTTGCATCGATTATCTACATTTGGTTTCACTTGCAATATGGTTCCATTGCATAATTTTGGTGGATTTACTTCTATTGCGCAGCAACATACCTAATAAGCGCGCCGTAGGTACCTTCCTAACAAACACTGTAGATAAGTATTTAAGTATGTATATCCGCATTTCTAGAATCCATAACACAAACTATGATAGATGGCTACTTTGGGTCTAGATGGCGTTGTGTGTAGTTGGTTGATATATATCATATTATATTACTGTTACTTATCATATAGCGTGCCCCCCCTCCTCCCATAGGCAGCACCACCTAAAATAGGCAGGTAAAAAAATAGGCAGCACCACCTTTTCACCCAGCTGATCAGCATTAACGTCCTGTGTATAACTGTTCGCTCTAAGCTGCGCCTGATTGTTCCTAATAAAACAAACTCGATCCGTTACCGTCTCGATTTTTTTTCGCAAACACGTCGACTAAAAACTGGCTAAACAACAAATGAAAATATAGCAGATGATATTATAGGTAACGGTAAGAATAAAACTTGCCGCAGAAACCATTTTTGAAGCAGTTGTTTGGTCTTATGATCGCAATGAAGTGTTGAAATGAAATAATGGATACTTCATTTCTACCTCGTCGTGGCAAAACAAAAGTGGGTACTGTAATACATCATATGAGTGATGCATTTCACTTATTTGATGCAATGATTGTGCTATCAAAACTCAATTTACAATATCCCGCTTAAAAAAAATGCTGTCCAACAATAACTACAGCAACATAATTTGACGGTCCACCTTTTGTTTTCACGGAAGATGGTTGTCATTTAATTTCATCCACATTTTTTCTATTTTTATCATTGTAATATACCATTAATATCATCAACAAGAATATTAATCTACACTTGACGCTGGCAGAAATAGCTGACACAATCGTCGGCTCTGTTGCCAAAAAAAAGGAGAAGAAGAAGAACATAATTTGACGTAAGCTGATTGAGTTTTCAAACATGACGTGTATCAGGTGTCAAAACATTTTTTTTAATCTAAAGCACTAAGGAGTATTAATATCAACTTCAAAGTAAATCATCCCCAAAATAACTTTGATGAATTTCGATAAAATAAGAAACACATCTATTAATTCTATTAAAGAATGTATATGCAAAATTTGAAATAGATTGCACCAAGGAATCACAATGTCCCATACAAACTTTGTCCTCCTTTTTCACCCCCTTAGAGGTCAAATTTCGTGAAATCCTTTCTCGAATGCCTACGTCATACAATGAACACACCCTCCAAGTTTAAGTTCTCTACGATCAGTGGTTTAGGCTGTGCGTTGATCCGTCAGTCAGTTATTCAGGACAAAGCATTTTTTAAATATATCGGTCTCGAGACACCACTAAGTAAAATTTCGACCAATTACACTGAAACATTATGTATTTTTATCTTCTCGGTTCATCTGCATAGCATATTACTTGAATAAAACGTTCTGTATATTGTATAGCCAGCAAACATTTCAAGGTAGTAGATCTTTTAGCATATACGGGACGGATTGACTGGAGATGTACATTATATCGACGTAAAGTGTTAGTTTTGTCCGAAAATCAGTGCTTCGAAGGCATAATAAATTAGCTCCTCGGTCCTCTTTGTTTTCTTTCACAGTACTTTTACCCAATATGGTCAGTATAATAATTTATGCCACCACTGAACTGAATTTGAAATAGCACAATACACCAGCAAAACTGATTTCAAATGACGGAGTCGATATGGATTTTCAGTTATAAATGTTTCAAACAAAGCGTCATCATTCCTATATTGATTATCTTCTAGCAAATGCCCGTATGTAAGGTGCATATCATCTATTCTTAAGAAAATAAGCAACATGAACAGTTTATAAAAGTAGGCGCATTGTACCAACATTTTCAGTAATTTAGATAAACGTGAAAATTATTTCATTAAGTTGTTTAAAAACATCTAACTAGTTTACCACTCACAGCTGATCCACGTGTTTTACGATTATAAGCACCCTATTGTTTAATAATGAGATACTTAAAAGTGTTTTACAAATGCATATGTTTCACAAAGTTGAAAGAATACAGAGTAAGTAGTTTGTCTTAGATTTTCTGAACATTCCGTCATGGTGTCAGGGTTGTAGTACATCCTTTGTTCACCTTCAAGATGTACGTACATCCAGATGTACTTATTATCAGTAATATGGTCCCTAATTAATATGGTCTACCATATTGATGAGAGTTCAACTTAAATTGGACATATTTATGTCTCGAAAACTATACATTACCTATTTTAAAATGTTGTGCTTAAATTCATATAAACGCATCATTATAAAAATCTAATAGTAGTTTTACAAACTAAATTTATTAAAAATTTCACCGGATTCACTAAATCGCACTTATAACTTTCTAAATATAGATTAAATTGACCTAACTTTTTTGTTTATGAACCAATTTTAATTAAACAATCATAAAATGTTACACGAAGCTAGCTTCGATACATAAGTGCAAATCGCCATTGAACTGCACCGGCGCGGTCGCTACGCGAATACTTTTATTTTCAAATTTTTTTAGTATTTATGAACGGATTTTAAAAATTATTTTTTTATTTTATAGGTGTTTCTATCCGCTATATATATATAGTCACTTGCAGATATTCACCATGTAACACATATTAATAAATAATTTTGTGACATTTTTAAGGATATCCGGGATACCCGGTTTTTTTTCGGGACAAAAGGTAGCCTATAACCTGGCCAGGAGTATGACCTATAAATGTAGCGAGTTTGATAAAAATCCGTTCAGTGGTTTTTGATTCATGCCTGCACATACAGACACACAGATAGACAGACAAAAATTTTCTAAATTACATTTTTGGCATCAGTATCGAATAAATATTACCCCCCAATAGTATTTTTTTAAATATATTCAATGTACAGATTTTATCTCGCTAGAGATTTATTATAAGTATAGATTGGTAACTTGACTCTTTAAATTTTATTAGTATGAAGAATTGACATTTTAGATTTAATTTTAAATATTTGTATGCCATATGAATATGCAATATAAATGGTAAATGCGCTGGACTTCCACTGTAATGACACCAATATGTACCCACATTTGAACAAATGAATGCATTTCATTTCATTTCAGTGAAAAAGTTACAAACTTTGTACGTAGTTACAGCTTTACTTAGTTTATTGAAATATGACGTTACAGCCACAAATGTCACGTGATCGGTTTTCGTTTGAATTTCAAGTTACCAACGGCTTTTTTTTCTAAGATAATTAAAAGGCTTTTTTGAGGTAAACATAATAGGGTATTACAGGCATTCTTGAAAAGTGCCCCAATTGGTTTTTATATAGAATATTATTATTATTATTATTATTATTATAGTGCAAATGAACCACTAAAAATTTACAATAATTTTATTCTATCGTTAATTGCTATAAAAATGTATTTAAATTAAAACAAACAGCTACACATAATTATGTCTTTTAATCAGCAAAATTTTTAAGACTGCTCATGCATCTGTGGTTTTCTCGTGTTTACTTTCTCTTCGGCATGTCTTTCATAGTCAAAGTCAAAGTCTAAGTCAAAGCATTTATTTCATTTAGATCATAAAGTATGATGCTTATGAAAAGTCAACATAACATTTTGTCAGTCAATTGACCTACAGCCAGTTCGCTGACGAGGTAGAGCTGTGAGAAGAACTGGCAAGAAACTCACGCCACTCTTTTCAATCGACAGATAATTACAGTTATTTGAATGAGTTACAAATTAAACACTCAACGCAACCAAAGAACCATACAAAGTAATTATTACAAATTAACTAATTAATATGATACTAAGATTAAAGAAAGAAAACGAGGATTTCAATTATTTAGTTTCAACTAGTATGGTAATTTGACTACGTATTTTAATTAAACTGGTAAATGCACCCCCTGGTCACATTGAACGACAAGGTAATACACGACAAGGTAATAAACATATTCTGTGTATTTGCCTAATAACGCTTACGTTTTCTTATACACAAAACTCACTACACTCACACTATACACAACACTTTGACACATAATTTCAAACTGCACTAGTGCCATGTTACTCTGTTTTTATTGTCAGTTTTATGTTTTTGCTTTTTGACTGTGGCTGAATGTTTATTTTTACTTATTCTTGTGTGTGTCACCTACATGTGGAAAATAAACTGTTTTTCTATCTTTCTTTCTTTCTTCTTAAATTTTGCATTTTCGAATTTCGCACGTAATTTGACATTGACATTTGACACTGCTAAGTTTACATAATAACATAGCGTAAGCCGTATGACGTAATATTATGGCGTCTACATATAATGGTGATATGAAACAGATTAAGTTGAAACTTCTACATAGCCGTATGACGTAATAACGTGGCGACTACTTTATAATCATTATAAAGTAGTCGCCACGTTATTACGTCATACGGCTATGTAGAAGTTTCAACTTAATCTGTTTCATTACACCATTATGGTGTAATGAAACAGATTAAAAAGGCTGAACCTTTAAATTTAAATTTAAAATATAGTTTGCTATTTTATGAACTAAAACTAACGTTTTTCGACTGCTTTTTGGCTAAGCTATCTCAATAATACATTTTTAGATTTTTCTCATACAGAGTAAAATACCGTATTGTAAGAGGTATAAAATAAATTTACCTAGGTATATTTAAAAATATCTTTCCGTAAAATGTCAAATAGCCTATTTACAGTGAGAGTAAGAGATAATTGATAGTTTTTCCAATATAGTGCTAAAAGTAGCTAAGATACGAGGTGGCAAAGTTGAAATTCTTCAACATACCCATGCAACCTATTTACAGTAGATTTCTATATATAAATCTTTTATCGAAGATTATTTTTAAAATCCGACTTATAAGAATCTTAGGTTAAAAATTGTTTAAAGAAAGCCACTGTGAATAGATACATATCTCTAGTATATTTCTTACCAATAATGCCACTGGGCACTAACCCCAGCTCTTTGAGGACATCAGTGAGGCCGATCTGTATGGCAGCGATGCCCACGAAGGCGTGCAGGATGTTGTCGAATATCATCTTATCGGTAGTTGAGATTATGTTGATGAGGTCCAGACCCTTTGGTACAAGGATCTGGTGACAGCTGTAACATAATATATATGGTTGGTGGTCTAGAATGTGGCAGCAGTCCATCTCTTGGTTTTGGCAGGAACAATCTACACCTAGTACAGGCTACTGCTTACCTACCTTTGTATAGCACTAGCGAAGATAGGTATCCGCATGAGTGCGGCGCCCATGCCCCCCCACTGCGAGCCCATCCCGCTGTACACCAGCCACAGCGGCCGCTGCGCCTCGTCAAAGTATGCCGTCTTCTCGCACAAGCTCATCGTACGACCTTCGGGGTTCGTGTCTGGAAGTGGTAACAGTTAAATAAAAAAATAAAACTAAGGCTTCTAATCGCCGAAGTTCGAGCTGGGCCAATTAGTGAAATTAATATTGTGACGCCATCTGTCTAGCCGACAGTGACCCACATATAATATGTTCGAAAACGCCAACAACGTGGTTTCAACATAGAAAACATGGATTGTGCTGATTCACTGACACAAAAGAAAAACACCAATTTGTATGAAATTCTCAATTGCGATATGAGAGGGTAGTAGTTCCTCTGTCGATCCGGCCCATTCATGCTGAAACCAGCAAGGATTTACTAGGTACTACAGATACTCTCCACAATATGGTTAAGAAACAGTGTAGATGACGTTCTCTCACCAAGCACAGTGTACCCTCTCCCTAGATGTCCAGCGATATTCTTGGAGTGAACGTTGTGCAGTAGGGCTAACTCCTCAGGGTCGACGGGGCGCGATCTGAGGTTATCTAAGATCTTCTTCACGCCGGTGTCCTGCCGTCCCGATAGGAGCACTAGGTGAGGGATCGTGCACTTGTAGCGGGATAAGTCCTGTGATAAAAGTAGAAATAGTAAGATATGCAAAGTTAAAAAGTATCGTCGCAAGAGACTCAGTATATATTAGAGAATGAATTTAAGCTTTAAGTGTATCCTAAAAACAGAATTATGTATTCGACGTCTTAAACAGATAGGTAGAACCAAAATTCCAAATATTCTTTAAATCTTTATAAAGCATTAAATTTGATTTCAGTTATTAATTAAAGCTTACGCATTTTCTGACTAATACATTCATGTCAATGAGAAAATTTTAAATTCTATTTGTACCAATGTATTTTCATATTTCAAATCTAGATACATCTCCTCCTACGTATAAGTTACCTTGGGCTTGTACAGTCCATTGAGCAGCACATGGGAGTTGACGCCGGTGACCGACATGCCGTTGACCGCGGTGTACCCTCTAGAGAATGGCTGGTGTTCCGTGACGACACGCATGCGCCCCTCGCGCAGCGCCGCGATGTCCTGCCGCGGGCGCGAGCAGTGAAGGTTTGCAGCTAGCTCGCCCGTGTGGTAGCCGAGTAAAACCTGGGCAGGGAACTTTGTTCAGTAATTCTATTAGGGTAACTTGAACTACTTTTACCTAGCCACTCTACCTCACGGTAAGTAATCAGCGAGACCCAGAAGTGGTAGACTAGACACCATTCCAAGAGCTATAGTTTCAGACTGCTGGCATAGTAGCCTTCGCTATGGCGACTTCATGAGATGCTATTTTACGCTTAAATGACACGAGATCAAATTAATTTAATAGTTAAATGGTGTATTGAAAACATTTGAATTCGAGCAATGTTTTTCCAGACGACGCGTCAAATCGAGCGAACCGGGAATGAAAGCTCCAAAAAACAAACCCCACTAGCATGCGAGAATAATTAGAAGAGCAAGGGAGAAGTGTGTTACAATATCTTCAATCATCATGTATAATTGGTTTAATTACCTTAGTGATGGCGGCGACTCCAGACGCAGCCTCTGTGATGCCAATATTAGACGTAACACTACCGACAAGCAGGCTGTCCACTCTGTCTTCACAGTATGCCTTCTCGAATGCTTCCAGTTCGGACTTGTCTACGTCGGGAACACCTAGAAGTAAAGTTTAATATATGACAACAACAAGAAGGCTGATTCACGTTCAGTGATATTGTGTACAGACTGCTAGATAGAGATCTCAGGGTTGAGTAAAATTCGATTCGAGAAAATTCTCAGTATTGGCTTCAATGTAATGAAATGAAATGAAATATGTTTATTCATATAGGTTAATTAAATTAACACTTATGAACGTCAAAGTTTACAAAATGTCAGCAAATTAACCTACAGCCAGTTCGTTGACGAAGTAGAGCCATGAGAAGAACTGGCAAGAAACTCAGGCCACTCTTTTTAATCGCCAGGTTATTACAATTTTTGTAAGTTACAGTTTCAAGTAGCATTCAAAGTGACGCAGGCAATACACTTAACTATATAGATACTTAATTACTTACAGCTTTCTATGTTGTAAAGAAAAATTAAAAAGTAAAATGTGTGCTTTACAGGCTGCCTCAATTTGCATATTGCTATAATAGGTAAAGGCAACATGTGAACTGTGATAAATGTTTCTATGTAGGTATTATATTATAAACTGTTAATTTTTGGTATAAGTATAGTATTTGAATTAATCCCACCCTCTCCCTTTTTATCCAGAACAACACGTGCGGGACTAAAGTGCCACCCTTTCACAGTGGAATCTAAAGGGTCTCGAACCAAACGGTTCAGCACTTCATACTTTTGTCGCTCAATTAAAGCCTGGAACTCTTTGCCAGCGCATGTGTTCCCATCTAATTTTGATCCTGGGTCTTTTAAGCGGGGCGTGAAAAAGCATCTCACTAAGCCGCCATAGTGGAGGCCACCATACCAGTAGTTTGGCTTTTGGAATGGTGTCCGCCACTTCTGGATTCCACTTACTGCTTACCATCAGGCAAAGTGGAGTCACTTTGGCAGGCTAATATAAAAAAAACTTACTTTACTTAATTTACCACAGGAGTTCACAATGTACCTTTATTTCACAAATCACAATGTATAATTTTAACAATACTAAGTATACAATTTTAACAAAACAATACAAAATGTGTACTTAACTGTTTAAATATGGCTCGGGTATCATGTCATTTAAAATTAATACAAAAAAAACATTTTATATAATATGTCAAAATGTATCAATAAATTAATGTCAAAAAATTATATGTTATAGCATGTCATACTTATTAATCATCAAAAATGTCCGGGAACCAATATACTTTACTAAGGAATAGTAAGCGTGATGCTGTACTAATTACTTTTATACATTTTCCCAATAATAGCTGTTATCCTGGCTAGTTTCAGTATGAATTTACCGAATTGCATGAAGAAGTACCTTGTAACAGAACATTGACGTACAATAATAGTTTAAATTCTGCATTTCATTAAGTAAGTGAGAACACAGAATGTCCAAATACATTGTTTCCTATTCCCTACGCGCAACTATTTGGTTATGTTCTTTTAGCATTGTTTTTACATAGCTTAGATAACAATTATATTCATAGCTAACGGTTAGCATGATGAGGTGATACCTTGCATATTGCTCACCTGTCCCAAATCCCTCCACGTACTCAACCTCGCGAGGATCTACGCGCGCCTCCTTGTAGAACTCCCTGATGAACTGCGCGGAGCTGAGTGGGTTGCGGTAGTACCCGTAGCGCGGGCCCATCTCGTCGCTCATAAGGGTTGTGAAAGTATTCTTCACGTGAACTAGCTCCGCGTAGCATCTGTGGGGATATTACTAGTGTTAAATACGTTCTATACGATGGAAGATTTAAGACGCTATTTATATACTAAGAACTGAATGTTCTAGAAGAATTGCAGATATAAAGTAAAGACGATACGATAAGCAATGAGGAGAGGGATTAAATAAGAAATATATTGAAAGGAGTCATCGGCCTAATAATAATTAAACTGCAACATTTATTTTATAAGTTAACATGTTGCGAATAGTTATATAGAACCAGTTATACCTTCTCGTGTATATCGTCGGTGACTAAGTGAACACCAAGTAACGAGCGACAACAGTATAGAACTGATTGCCACCAGTTTTGAATCTCAAGTTTTTTATTATATCAAAGTCTCCTACCTCAGTGCAACAGTAGACTTCTGCAGCACCAGTACCCCGGCGGTGTCGGACAGCACGTAGCCGCTCGCGTCCTCCGAGTACGAGTGTGTCTCGCCGTTGTGAGAGATCACACCCAGTCTGCAGTAAACAATATTATATACTTATGGTATTGAATCGTAGGATTGTGTGGTTAATAATGGAACATTCAGCTAATAATGTAGAATAATGTACATTCCATTAATTTAAGTAGCCTTATCTTTGGAGGGAGTGCATTGAATCGAGTTTATTTCGGAGGAGAAGTTATGTCAAACTTGCTGACCAAAGATGGCAGGCTGCTATAATACTGACTTTTTTTTATACGTCTAAGGTGACAAACAAGCATATGGCCCGCCTGATGGTAAGCAGTTACCGTAGCCTATGGACGCTTGCAACACCAGGAGCATCACTAGCGCGTTGCCGACCCTGTTAAAAACCTTTTAACTCCTTTCTTGAAGAACTCCATGTTGTAGTCTTTCGGGAAAACCTCGACGGGGAGCTCATTCCACAACCTTATCGTACGAGGGAGAAAGTTTCTTTGAAACCTCACTGTACGGGACCTAAGAGGTTGTAAGGTGTGCACTTGCCCTGTGCACCCAAACTACACCATAACAGACAGACTGCTGGAATTAGATACTACATCACCGACTCTCTAACTTAACTCAACTAAGGCTCAACTAAGTATACAATGGGACTTAATTAATGCAAGTAACTTTAAAAAAAAAAAAAATAATAATAATAATATGTGGACACTATCACACATCGTCATCTAGTCCCAAGCTAAGCAGAGCTTGTGTTATGGGTACTAGATAATTGAAATATAATACATATACGTACTTTTTTCTTTTATTGTAAATACATACTTAATATACATAGAAAACACCCAAACTGAAGACAAATACAAATGTTCATCACACAAATATTTGCCTTCCGCGGGAATCGAACCCACGACACCCGGCGTCGCAGTCAGTTACACTAACCACTAGACCAACGGTGCAGTCAAATAATGTCATTATTAACAACTACAATTAAATATCAATCATTGCAACATTTTACCAACACAAAAACCGGCAGTCATACCTGCCATGAAATATAAAGTCCTGCGGGTTTAGACACAAGTGCGCTCCGGATACAATGGCGGTATCACAGGCGCCTCGCTTGATGGCGTGGTAGGCTTGCTCGAGCGCACAGGTGGCGCTGCAGTCACCCTCGTCCACCGACACAGAGGGACCACGCAGGTTCAAGCAGTAGGAAATTCTGTTCGCAAACATAGCTTTGTTTGTCCTGTAATAACGAAAAATAGCGGTTTAAGTTATATTGTCGTGATGGTTCAGTTGTTCTGACGATTTTAAACCAGATGGTGATACCAATGCGATTACAAAAAAAGTTTACTTATATCGAGTTTTCTTCTGCCATAGTTTTTCTTAATAAGAAACTCTGCATTTCACTGACACTGATATATTAAACGTTTCGAATCCAAATCACAATTTCAAATACTTGTTACTAATACACAGAATGTGCACCGAGCAAGTGTAGCTCTGAGAATGATTCTCCACAGCTCGTGCGCCACCTTTTATAGCCGAGAGTGGTGAGGTGAGTGACGTTTTAGTTCGAGCGCTTGCTCGTTGCACGTTTTGTTCCCAAACTCGTGACGGCGACGCCATCATATACTTTTTAAGTTTAATTAGACATTAAAAACTTCGTGAGTAACGCTGGGCTTAAAGTCTCAAATTGCCAATCCCTTATTCCTTCCTCGTATCGGCGAGGTCTTCGCTTCGTTGAAATAAAAACGGGCATGTTATTAAATTTGAAGTCTTAGTATAGTGGAGGTCGAGAAGGAGAAATAAATAGAAGAGTCCTCACTCGCTTTTTGTTTCCTCTCTCACTGTTCCTACAAGGAGGGAGGTTTGAATCAAAAAAAATAAAATTCTGTGAATGTCGTGGCGTCTCTACAATGCACAGTGGAGGAGTGGACAATTTTGAGGAGCGTAAAGAGAAAGAAGAGATGAAGGAGAGAGACAGAGATATTTCTGATTCTACAATCTAAGTTAATCTTATTACTCAGTAAATATTTTTAATAACATCGCTTACCCTAACAACCCCAAACCGGCGGTGGTGAATGTGCTCAGCAAGCCGTTCTTCTCAGAAGCGCTGTACGAGGTGCCGGCGAACACGGCCGTGTATTGATCGAGGTGGCCTGAGCTTAGACCTGCATAGATCAACAATACAGGTATTAAACAGAATAGTGCTGGAACTTTCGATAAGAACTCAAAAATAGCATTTTTCTACAATTACGATTAGGTATATAAGGATAATGATTGAAAATGTAGGTATTGTTTGGAGTCGGTTTTTTTTTCTAAATAATAATTTTATTATAAGCACTATCGACGTCTGATCATTTTCTGATAGTCTTCTGTTTTGGCGACATTCATTTGTTTTGTTGATATTCATAATGACAATAAGATAAATTACATTGATAAAAAATATTTACAACACAGCTGATCTACATTCAAAGTAAGCATATTTGCATATGTTATAGCTTGGTCATTGGATTCTACAATGCGGGTAAACATACCTTTTGTAAATAAATATTACTTATCGAACTACTCACACCAATGCAAGTACCTTGAGAAGAGTTTCGGTCAGCAGTCCAGAACTTCAAAATAGTAAATATTTAAACAAATCATTCTCACCAGCATCATACAGCGCCTGATACACGTTCTCCAGAATTTTCCTGGGCAGAGGGTCGAGGCGCTGCCCGAGGCGGTAGTGCACGCTGAAGAATTGCGCGTCAAACCGGTCCAAGTCGGGCGCCATGCCCACGTGCTGAGGAAGCTCCGGGTGACGATATTCCCAGCGGGACTCTTGCTCTTTTACTGGGTTCAGCTGCACACAATAGAAAGTTAAATTTAAGGTTTTGAAATTCAAGGTCACCAAACTTTATTGTGAAGCCTATGTATATGTTTGTAGTGATTTCTTCAAAGTTGTCTTGTTGTATTGTAATTTTGATATGTTCTCTAGTCACTTCATTGTCAAACTTTGTAAATGAATTTGGTTCTCCTGCGGTTTTCCTCGTTATTTATACGATTGCCATGGCGATGTTTAAAGGCATACTTCATTGCCCTTTGAATGACTTTGAACATTCTTCGATTACCCATAGCGATCATGTTTTTGTTGCGAATGATTATTTATTTAAGTCATTGCCAATAGATGGGGTGACGTTAACAAAACCTTGCAATAAACATAACAATAGGCCCATGATCTGACCAAAGTTTATGGCGCAGTATCTCTTTCTTTATATTATTATAGTCATAACAATTAAATTTAATTAATTTTGTTTAACTTCTAATTGTTGTAAGTAGGTATAGTATATAGTTAACATATACTTACGGCTAAAGGGGCGTGACGTACGTGACGTCAGAGCGGTGGTACGATAACACGTGGAGGGGCGCGCCGAGGCTCAAAAACGGGCGTGTAAGCAGACGGAGCTCACTCATTCGGAAGCACCAGAGCTAGACGGACGTTACTGATGTCTTGAATAGGGATGGGGTTACCTATACACGTACGAGAGGTGTTCAACGTCTTTCCCAATGGGTTTGCATCTATAATATTATACTTGATACATCTATGCCCGTAATTAACACACCGTTAGTAGGTAAAGATAAAGTACGTCTTATGAAAGTAATAAATTAATTCTCTGATTACCTAGTAGTAGGTACTGCTTCAACCACTTTGAGTACTGGTTCTATGCATATTCGATTACACGATGACACTCCTGTGGTATACCGACCCTATAAGATGGCCCATGACGAGAAACTGCGTGTTAGGGAGATAATAAAGGACTTATTAGATAAAAATATTATCAGGGAGTCTGAGTCTGGGGAGTCTGAGACTTTTTTACGGTAGTAGATCCACGCTGAATTCAGCATGAATGAGCCGAATCGTCCGGGGAAGTACTACTCTTTCATAGCAGATCGACTTAAGAGTAGTAGTATCCGTACTTCTGCGTTTCGTTCGGTGAGTGCGAGCGCCGGAGGCCTAATTTCCCCCCTTTCCTCTTTCCTTTCCTCCCTCATTCCTTTCTTCTAACCCCATTCCCAGCCGCCATAGTGAAGGCCACCATACCAGCAGTTTAAGACGATGGTTTTTGGTATAGTGGCCGCCACTTCTGGATTCCACTGACTGCTTACCATCAGACAGGGTGGAGTCACTTTGGTAGGCTATAATATAAAAAAAAAAAAGTCTGAGTTTTCCAGTTCAATCCTGCTAGTGAAGAAAAAGGACGGCAGTGACAGACTATGTGTAGAATTTCGCGCCTTGAATGCCAGGACTGTAAAGGATCACTATCCCTTACCGTTAATAGATGACCACATCGATCGACTGGGTAAGGCCCAATATTTTACTAGTTTAGATATGGCAACAGGCTTCCACCAAATTAAGCTGGATGAGGAGTCTATTCCCCGTACAGGTTTCGTAACACCGGAAGCCCATTACGAATATCTGAAAATGCCGTATGGTCTCGCCAACGCACCCGTTGTCTTTCAGCAAATTATATCAAACACACTGCGCTCATATAGATGAAGGCAGGGCCTTTGCGTATATTGACGATGTTTTATTACCCTGTAGTACAATTTCATTTCATTTCTTCATACTGTCTTCAGATACACCTATTTTGTTGTTCTCTGCATCACCCGTAATGGTTGACTGGTAGAGAATGCCTCAGGCATTAAGTCCGCCAATATACTTTGTATATGAAGTTTTTAATAAATAAATAAATAAATAAATTTGATGAAGGTTTGCAGACGCTACGTGAGGTTCTTGGCACTTTCCTGGCTATTCTTAGAAAATATCATGTATAGCTAATCTGACTCGCAAAGGTGTGAAGTTCAGTTGGAGCGAGGAACAGGAGACAGTTCGTAAAGACATTATCGATCGCTTGACTAATGAATGAGCGAAGGGTCGAAGATGACCAGGACTGGCCTGGTCATCTTCGACCCTTCGCTCCCAACTGAGGTACATACTGATGCGTCAGCATTTGGTTATGGCGCTGTTTTATTGCAGACACATGATGGCAGACATAAGCGTCCTGTTGCCCATTTCAGCAAAGTAACACAAGGTGCGGAACCACGATACCACTCAAATGAGTTGGAGACACTGGCAGTTGTCAAGGCGCTACAGCACTTCAGACATTACTTGATTAGTATTAAATTCAAAGTGGTAACGGACTGTAATGCCTTGAAATTGACTAAACATAAAAAGGACCTACTACCGAGAGTTGCTCGGTGGTGGATGTTTCTCCAAGATTACGACTTTGACCTTGAGTACCGAAAGGGGGCTGCGCTATCTCATGCTGACTATCTTAGTCGAAACCCGGTGAATATATGTGAAATCAGAAAACCATTAAATTGGGCTCAGATAGCGCAGGCTGTTGATGAAGAAACGCAGGGATTACTTCAAAAACTAAATGAAGGGGTCCTGGACTCATCTAGATATTTAAAACGTAACGATGTTCTCTATTACAAAATGGACGTTGTTGGAGAACAGCCACGCTATTTATGCTTTGTGCCTAAGGGTCATCGACTTAGCTTACTACGCGTGTTTCATGATAAACATCAACATATAGGCATTGATAAAACAACAGATTTAATACTGAAACATTTTTGGCTTCCAAAGTTAAGACAAATTGTGCGAAAGTACACATAGAAATGAAATGAAATGAAATGAAGTTGTACGACCTGACGAGGACCCGAACTGCCTGCATCCTGAGGGCTCTGCAGTTATAGTCTTATAGTTACCGACGAGGGACCTATATGATCGGAATCGCATCTCGAGAGCTCTGCGATTGGAATTGTATCATCCGGCTCTGCACAGTTTTTTGATCGTCCTGGACATCCTGAGGGCTCTGTTCAAATGAGGGTGATTTACAATCGTACTGGATGGCCTCATTGGCTTTATCCGAAGCCACTGAAAGTAAGCGACTCACTCTTACTTTCAGCTTTGTAAATTGATTAGTTAACTAATGGAAACATAAAATTATTTTTAGTAAAAGAATGAAAACCGACTTCAAACAATACCTACATGTTCAATCATTAACTAAAAAGTAGACTATAATATTTTAATTACTTCATAGCAAAGAACATTAAAGGGGAATCAACGCAATCCTTGATACCTATAAAACTATACTATTTATAGTTTTTAATCAGTTATTTTGGAGTCGGTCGACGTGTTGCTTTCCACGTCTTCACTCCTTGCATACGTTTTGTTACAAAATATAAAATTGAAGCCAAACCACTAAACCATTCCTTATAAAAAAGACATGGGACCCAATTTCAGAGTATAACCCTTTCAAGTAAAAGAAGAATTTTCCAAATTGGTTTATAAATGACCGAGTTCTCTTGTAACAAACATACAACTACTGAATCATTTCTTATAAAAAAAAAATGGGACCAATTTCAGAGTATACCCTTTCAAATAAAAAAGAATTTTTCAAATCGGTTCATAAATGACTGAGATATGAGGTAACAAACATACAAAAAAAAAACATACGACCCGAATTGATAACCTCCTCCTTTTTGAAGTCGGTTAAAAATAACTTTCAGGTGGCGTTGATGACGATGATATTGATAACTTGCAGACCAATTCTACTAGTGTAGAGCGTCATACCGTCGAGGTGGATGTACATGTTCCTGCATTCCCACCTCATGAAACTCCGGGCGAGGACGCACCGCAGTCAGGAGAGGCCGAGTTAGCATAAACTTCCGGCCATAGGGGCGTGACGTACGTGACGTCAGAGCGGTGGTACGATAACACGTGGAGGGGTGCGCCGAGGGTCAAAAACGGGCGTGTAAGCAGACGGAGCTCACTCTTTCGGAAGCACCAGAGCTAGACGGACGTTAATACCTTGCTTTCTGTTGTAATTTCGTGTTGATTTATAGTTTCTTGTAAAATAGTGAAATTATTTAAATAAGAGGTTACTTCGTGCATTGATTGATTGATTGATTGTAAAATATATGCATAGTAATCTATATATTCGCTCTGATTTAATAAATAATATTCTTATACAGTCTTAGTATATGGGTAGTTTTATTTATACATATTGTGGTACTATATCATATTGATTCAACATTATTATAATGCAATACAAACAAATTAAATCATTAAAATATATTAATATAATATACTTATATAAGTATATATGTACCTACGACACTATAATGCACAACTAATTATAAAACTTATTTTATTTTTACTTAGTTGCACAATATGATTAACATTTATTCTCGTTGTCTGATATTGTTGAGTATACTACTTGTTTACTACAAACATGACTCGCATTGGAGTTTATTTTTTGCTCTCTTGAATGAATAATATATTTTTAAAGATTCGTCCTTATTTTAATCAACTTACAGTTTATATTTTTAGAGCGATAATCTTTACCTCGCCGTAACACAGCCTTTGACTAGCACGGGAGGTAAAGTAGTTTAGCTGTATACCTTCAAGTATTAAAATATTTAGTTAATTTTTTTACAAATCAAAACATACTTTAGCTTTTGTTTATATAACTTTTGCATGCCTTCTTGAAAGTTATTATCATATTGCTGTTAAAAGTCACATATCGTTAAAGTGTGACAAGATAATTATGCTTTGTCATTTAAGTTAGTCAGTTATAGTTTGTGAGTCTATTTGATTTTGTTTTACTTTTGTATAAGTACCTACGCATAGGTGTAAGCATTGTTGTAGGTACTTAATAATATTATTAATACTTAGTTTTATTACTTACTATTACAATGTATGGGTATACAATGTAAACTTATATCTAAATAACATTCTATTCTATTCTATTCTCTTCTATTCTATTGATTAGTTGTTTTTTTTTTAATTGTAGTTGGAGCATAAAGTATTCGGCTTCAAAAAAGACAATTAGATGCCAGCCAAACGCAGTACGCGCGAGATTCCCACAAATGGGTATAGGCACTGGTTTTATGATAAAATCCTCCTAAGTCAATTGCGACGGTCTATAATGACGTTGTACCGATCAAAACCCTAATGATAATAGTCGGCTCACTGACCTGCCAACGTCTGCTATCCGGAAGCTGAGGGATCCCTCTCCTGGGGGCTGCACTGCGGTCGAAGATCACTTCCACAGAATTTGTCACTCTTCACGGGTGGATATTGTTCGGCAATTGCGGTAATCTGACGAGGACTCAGATGCGATGCGAATTTTTTGAGAACCACCACACACACGCCTGTCCTATCAGTCTCACGGCGAAGGTTTCTCTTTCGCGTGGCGGCGCTTGAAGCGCGTACATGCGCGTGCGAATGTCATAATGGACAAAGCGCGCGAATATTTGAACTCCACGCAAGCCCAATATTTTTGGATTGCATGAAATTGCTGTCCAAGGTTCTGGAACGAGTTATCAACTCCCAACTCCTGAGGTACCTTGAGGAGCACCGGCTGATAAGCGACCGCCAGTACGGTTTCCGTAACGGTCGGTCAGCTGGTGATCTTCTCGTGTACCTCACACACCGTTGGGCAGAAGCCTTGGAGGGCAAGGGTGAAGCTCTGGCTGTCAGCCTTGATATTGCCAAGGCGTTTGACAGGGTCTGGCACAAAGCACTTCTATCGAAGCTACCATCCTATGGAATCCCCGAGGGACTCTGCAGATGGATCGCCAGCTTCCTGGATGGTCGGAGCATTAGGGTCGTTGTTGATGGTGCTTGCTCCGATACCATGATGGTTAATGCTGGCGTACCACAAGGCTCAGTGCTTTCCCCAACGCTGTTTATTCTGCATATCAATGACATGTTAACCATTGAGAACATGCATTGCTATGCAGATGACAGCACGGGTGACGCGCGGTACACTAGCCAACAGAATGTCCCTCGGAGCTCCGTGCATGAGAGACGGTTACAACTTGTGTCTGAAGTTGAGGGCTCTCTCGGGCGGGCTCTCGAATGGGGTGAGAAGAACTTAGTTCATTTCAACGCCACGAAGACACAAGTATGCGCGTTCACTGCGAAGAAGGACCCTTTTGTTATGGCGCCTCAGTTCCAAGGAGTTTCTCTCCGTATCTCCGGTGACATTGGGATCCTCGGCGTTCAAATATCCAGCAAGGTCCAATTTGGGAGTCATTTGGAAGACAAAGCCAAACTGGCGAGCAAAAAGCTGGGCGTCCTGAACAGAGCCAGACGGTACTTTACGTCATCTCAACGGCTTGTGCTATACAAAGCACAAGTCCGACCGCACGTGGAGTACTGTTCTCACCTGTGGGCAGGAGCCCCCAAATACCAGCTCGACCCACTTGACTCCCTCCAACGGCGAGCTGTTCGAATCGTCGATGATCCCAATCTCACAGACAAATTGGAGTCACTAGAGCAGCGGAGGGACTTTGGCTCTCTATGCTTGCTCTATCGTATGTTCAACGGGGAGTGCTCTGAGGAACTGTTTGACTTGGTGCCATCGTCTCCTTTCTATCATCGCACCACTCGACATCGCAGCAAAGTTCATCCATACTACCTGGACACGATCTCGTCTAGCACGGTTCGTTTTCAGCGTTCATTTCTCCCACGTACATGCAGGCTCTGGAACGAACTACCAGCTGCGGTGTTTCCCGAGCGCTATGACATGTCCTTCTTCAAACGAGGTTTAAAGAGAGCATTAATATCACGGTAGGCAGCGGCTTCGCAGAGCCCCTGGCATTGCAGAAGTCTATGAGCAACAGTTACCACTTACCATCAGGTGGGCTGTTGGCTCGTCTGCCACTATAGGCAATAAAAAAAAAAAAAAAAAAAAAAAAAAAAAAAAAATTAACGAGAACAGTAAACCAACTTTAGCTCACCAGGTAATTTGACCATACAACGTCAGTAAATAATCATATAATAAATTAAATTACACGCAAACTTAATGTTGGCGTAACCATTTCCCCCGGCTTGAAAGGCTCTGCTTTCAATACTCAAAGGAAGCGAAATAAAGAAACAAAATTGCATATCGTCACGAACTTATGAAATAAATAAAATCTTAACTAGAAGCGAATGACCTAATGTCTGCACTAAAATAACAATCTAAACCCTAAATCTAAAGATGACAGCAAACAAGAAGTTCTTACTGCGTTGGGAGAGGACACAATTTTACAACTGGCCTCTGGCAAATTCCATTCTGTGTTTTAACTGAGGCAACCCTACAAATTCATTTCTTGTCCGGAAAGATATCAGTAATTAAACCTAACGGCCAACGCAAGGGCATAATGTTGTCCTGCATAGAGACCACAACCATACCAACACGAATTGGATTGGATGGAGTGTTCCATTTTTGCCTGGATTGGAGGGTGTGCAAATATTCATTGCGCCACCGCTTCCAGAAGGATTGGACAAGTTGATCAGTTAATTCATGTCGCGAGATAAGGTGTAAGCGCGATTCCGTTATTTCACGAGCAGGAAAAACGATGAGTGGTTTGGTATTTAAAAAATGTGCAGGCGTTAGTGCGGTAGGTTCTGACGGATCTGAACTGAGGGCATAGAGCGGCCGCGAGTTCAACAAGGCCTCAACCTGAGCTAATACAGTATTGAGCTCGTCAAGGGTGAGTATTTGGTTACCGATTACCTTAACAAGGCGCGTTTTAACACTCTTCACTTCGCTTTCCCAGCAACCTCCAAAGTGAGGTGCTCTACAGGGGATCGTTTTTAGAGTAATTCTGTTGTCCGCCAGTTCCCTTTCCCAAAAGGGGCGATATTCTTTTGACAAGAATTGATAAAGTTCGTGAAGATATGATCTTGCACCAATAAAATTGGTGGCATTGTCCGTGTACAGACATGTGACAGGACCACGTCTAGAAAGAAAGCGTTTAAGTGCCGACAAGAAGCTTGCAGTACTAAGGTCTGAGGCGACCTCAAGATGCAGAGCTCTCGTTGTTAGGCAAGTGAAAAGGCATACATAAGCCTTGCGACTCTTTTGGCCTCTGCCTCGCATTGAGGTTATCAGAAGCGGACCAAAATAATCACAGCCTGTATGAAAAAACTCGGCATTTCGGCCATAGTTGGAAATACCGGTCGAGGCTTGGCTCGAAAGCAAACGTTACAATTAAACGTGATTTGACGTACAATACGTCATGCGGATATAATCCAATAACGCCGTCTTAAAAGAGACAAAAGTAGATTTGGACCGGTGTGGAAGTTGTTGATGTGATAGTGGGGGACCAAAAGTTCCACTATATGATCCTGTCGGGGAAGTAAGATTTGGTGGCGCGAGTCAAAGTCTAACGTAGAATTACCTAAGCGTCCACCAACGCGAATAAGTCCATTATGCAAGAACGGGCAAAGTTTTTGTAATGGCTTAGAACATAACTTGTTGCGGGTCAGACAGTTAAGATCTGTTTCGAAATGGATTCGTTGAACAGATTGCCATACTACTGCTTCAGCGAATTCTAAGTCAGATGCGGTTATGGGCGCAGTTTTATGAATTTGAAAATGTAACAAATTGTTTTTAAGTATTTTGTCCATGAGGAGAACCTAATAGAACAGTTGTAAATAATGTCTTCTGCAGGACAACTAGCATCAGAACCTTCTTTCAAGAGTACAGGTAAAGCAATAGGCTTCATTTCAGGAGCCTCCTGCGATTCTCCAGGCATAAATGGCTTCACATGCCATTCATGGCGAGGTAGTGTAAGCCATAGTGGTCCATTCAACCACAATGGATGTTGGACTAATTGGGCTGGCGATAAGCCACGGGAGAGACAGTCACTCGGATTCTCAGATCCTTTGACATGAAAAAAGTGAACAGGCGAAAGATTCTCGTGAATCTTAGCGATGCGATTGGCAGTATAAGTAAGCCAGCGATGTGGAGATGAGTGAATCCAACTCAAAGCTACAGTAGAATCAGAGAACGCTACGATAGCCTCGATCGCGTATCGAGCTGAGTAGAGATCAAAAATTCGTTTTATCAAAGTTGATAAAAGGAGTGCGGCGCATAACTCGAGACAAGCTAGCGAAACAACTTTCAGAGGTGTGACTCGCGACTTTGCACAGACGAGGGAGACCACTATGTTTCCGTCAGGCTTAACGACATGAGCATAAACACAACCACCGTAACCTTTTTCACTAGCGTCTGCAAACCCAACGATGGAAAACTTACAGTTTTCCGATACACCAATGTGGCGTGCGAATTTCAGTTGCGAAATACAAGGCAGTTCAGCCTGAAATTGTTCCCAAAGACGAACAATGTGGTTTGGTGGAATGTCATCCCATCCAATTTTAGCGAGCCAAAGATTTTTGATCAATAGCTTAGCGTGTAATATCACAGGTGCGACTAAACCCAAAACATCAAAAAGACGTGCGATAGACGACAGAATATTCCTTTTAGTGCAAGGGCGATCATCGGGATTCACCTGGAATGCGAAATAATCCTCGTCAGGAAACCAACGAAGACCAAGAATTTTCAGTGTTGGATCCTTACTTAGATCAACACTGTGCGAAAGTCGTAATGACTCTGGAATAGCCTGAAGAACCTCAGAGCTATTGCTTGACCACTTGGTCAATTCAAAATCACCATGAGAAAATAATTGAATCAATTGGTGAGAAGCATCAATTGCTTGCGAAATGCTTGAAATAGAGCTTGCAATATCATCCATATAGATATCTCGACCCAGTATTTCACTGGCGAGAGGAAAATGATGTCCTTCATCCATGCACAATTGCTGAATGTTGCGGATTGCGAGAAAGGGCGAGCACTTAAGTCCGAAGGGGAGCACAGAGAACTCCAGAACCTGAAGCACCTCGTCTTCATTAAAGCGGTATAGAATACGCAGAAGAGGACGATCTTCAGGACGTACTGCGATTCTGAGGTACATGGCCTTCACGTCAGCAGTGACGGCCACAGGAAAAAGTCTCAAATTCAGAAGAATATTGAGAAGGTCAGCTTGAAGAACTGGACCTGCGTGCAGAATATCATTAAGCGAAACACCATTATCTGTCTTCGCGCTCGCATCGAGAACCACGCGTAACTTAGTTGTTATTTTATCGTCACGAATGACCGCATGGTGCGGAATGTAGAAAGAAGTCTCTCCGGGCAGAACTTCCTTCACTAGAGAAACGTAATTATTTTTTATATAATCCTTTATGACGTCGTCATATAGGACCTTAACGTTAAGATGTGATTTAAATTTTCGTTCTAGGCTGTGAAACCTGCGACGTGCGATTTCATAAGAGTTTCCTAACGCCGATGCGTCTGTCTTCAGTGGCAAAGCAACTACATACTTGCCAAGTTGGGTGCGAGTTGTGGTGGAACAATAAAACTGCTCGCAGTGTTTATCGTCCACGCTTGTGATGGAAGAGACCTGGACCTCCTCAATCTCCCAAAACTTGCGCAAGTCGAATTCCTTCAAGGAAGACGTCGTAAAAAACGACAGTGTGGTTCCAGGAGGCTTTAAGACGGGCGCGTCTCCCATAAGTATGTAACCAAGCACTGTCTCTAATGCGTTCGGACATTCAGTCGACGAAGTAATACAACCTGGTTGCAACAACTTAGCAAACAGTTTTACCCCTAACAGAATGTCAATATCCCCTGGCATAGCCCAAGTATCATCTGCAAGCAACTGTGAATCGATATTATTTAGATTAGTGGCATCGATCGAGCATAACGGGAGTTGGCCAGTTATCTCGTCAAGTACCAATGCATCGATGGTGTACTTAGGATGTGCCCGAAGACGTGAACTAAATGTGAGGTTTACCGAACCTCTTACCGATTGTGAGGTTCCACCAATACCCTTGACGGTGACCACAGAATCCCCGCGAATAGGTAACCCAATCCGACGGCAGCAACGAGTCGTTACATAATTTTTCGGGGACCCTGGGTCCAGAAGACAGCGTACCACGACGTCCTTCCCTTTTCTTCCTACAACTAACACCTTGGCAGTAGCTAGCACTTCAGTAGTGCGTGTAGTCTTTGGAAGCGTAGCCGAATGTGTGCACAAAGAGATACGTTCCGGTTCAGGCGTCCGGTCTACAGTACCTATAGAAGGAGAAACGCTGGCTGAGGGCTGTTTTTGTGGTAGCGCACGCGTTTGATTAAAGTGTAAGAGGGAATGATGTTTACTGTTACACTTCTTACATGTGGCAGAAGACTGGCACTTAGATGCGGTGTGCTGACCACTGAGGCAATTAATACACATATTGTGATCTTTTATAAATTTAAATCTGTCATTGGCGTTTAGTTTTAGAAAGGCACTACACTTGAACAGATGTGTATGTGTCGACTGACAGATTGAACATTTAGGTGAAGTCGTAACATACACCTGCGGAACCCGAGAGGGCGCGGTGGACGAAGCGCTGGCGCCGCCGCTGCCGGCAGACAACCGTTCGGACCGCTGCGGCGCGGTGCGGTGCAGAATTTTAATCTGCTCGCGAACGAACCTAACGAAGTAGTCATAGTCTGTGCCAGAAGGATCTTTTACATTGCGAAGCGACATTTCATAATGTTTTGCGATGTCGGAGTCAATTGACTTGAGACCCGCGTATATGAAGATAAAATCATCCATGTTATCTATTTTGAATTGTTTGAGTCCAGCCACAATAGCAGTATATTTATCAAATACCGTTTCTACATTAGCGGATGAGGAACCTACTGACTTTAAAGAGAACAGCTGATTTAGATAGTTAACGGCTAATGCGCGTGTGTCCCGGTACTTAGCGATAAGCGCATCCCAGACAACACGATAATTCTCAGCGGCAGGCACCATACCAGCCGCGATGCTTCGCGCCTTTCCTTTGAGGTGATTCAATAAATAATGAATGCGTTCAGAATCCGTGAGATTCGGATTATTATGAATAACTCGTTTGAACGTCTCGTAAAAGAACGGAAAAGTTTGAATATCACCCTCGAAAGTAGGTAGTTCAATTCTTGGTATCTTGATCTGATAAGACCCTGACCCTGACTGTGTACTCGTGGAGCTACTCGCAGTAAGATCATTGGTCGCGGTTAAAGAACTGAAAACAATTTTGATTTCGCAAGAAAGATCGTGAAAGGCAGACAATGAATTATAATTAACCTCGTATTTAGGATTGATTTTCATTGATAACAGATTGATGTTATCAATCGTTGTGATCAGTTCATTACGAATCTGATCTATTGTTTTTGCTTGCGCTATAAAAGTATTCCTCGATCTCTCATCATTCAAACATGAGATCGAATCATAAATCTTTTGAATGCGAGCAAAATATGCGGCGCGTTTACCTTCATAAAGTTTTAGCTTAGTCTGTAATTCCTCCATGGTAAACAGAAAATGAATATAAACAAACGACCGAAACTTTAATTTATAATTGAACGGATTCACTTATCTGAACCCGCGATACCTTAAAGCAAGCTGGTGCTCTAGATGCACGATGAAAATAAAATATGAACAAAAGTTATATTTTTATAGGCACGGAACCAATTTTCCGGCCACACGGAACCCTACGTAAAAACGCAGGCGCGAGGCGGTGAATTACCTCAAGTAAACTGGTTACACGAGTGCGATGATGACAAAAAAAACTTACAATAAGTTGTAATAGGTACGGAACCAATTATCCGACCTTGCGGAACCCTAACACGAACGTGTAGGTGCGAGTTAAATAAACACAAAAAAAAAATAATTCAAACAAAGATTCGAAGTATTTATCCTAACTTGTATGCATATGGAAATAACTTATCCAACGTAACAAGTGTAGGTGCGATGCGATGTAACAAGTAGCTACCTACTACAATAACATAAGTAGGTACGTACTCATACGATTGATAAAAATATCAATATTAAATTCAATCTAAGATTGAATGCGAATAATTTATATGAATTGCATTAATTCATACAAATGCGGTGTGGACTGTATTTGCGATGCGTTAACTCGTCAAATGCAATTATTATGACGAGGCGATAAAAATAAAAACTGCCGTACAAGAAATTCTAATTTCAAGAAAAAAGTGATCAAGTAATGCTCAAATGAACATAAACGTTCAATTCAATCGGATAATAATATCAATTGAATAATCTCGATCGTAAACACAATGTTCCGTAGTAAAATATGACAATGGTACAGAGATAAGCAAATGTTCCCAAACCCTACAAGTAATTAGATGTTGTTTAAGGTTAAGGTTTGTATGAGAACCCCGAACACGCTATGTTCCCTGTGTGTACCACAGTCATGCGATGCGACACAAATCTACCCACAACAAAACGCAGATAATGAAAAAATTTGCATGTTTTATGGAATTTCACTATTTTTATGAAATAACTTATTACGCGACATGAACTAATGAGCTTAAAACAAATTCTAATAACTTTCTTTGCGAATTATAATTATCACAAAGTGTAACTAGAGAATTCAATGCGATATTTTACTACGGTAGTTCGTGATTAGTGCAGATGAATATAGACCTTACTACTAAGTCAATAAAAGCGATATTTGTATGACGATATGCAATTGTTAGTATAAATTTGTAGGTTTAATTTTTATCAAAAATCGTAAGGAACGATAAGAATAATGATTTTAAGGATCAATCTGATCACGGTTTGCAAATTTAACCCGATCCGGCTCGAAGGACCAACTATGGAGCATACAGTATTCGGCTTCAAAAAAGACAATTAGATGCCAGCCAAACGCAGTACGCGCGAGATTCCCACAAATGGGTATAGGCACTGGTTTTATGATAAAATCCTCCTAAGTCAATTGCGACGGTCTATAATGACGTTGTACCGATCAAAACCCTAATGATAATAGTCGGCTCACTGACCTGCCAACGTCTGCTATCCGGAAGCTGAGGGATCCCTCTCCTGGGGGCTGCACTGCGGTCGAAGATCACTTCCACAGAATTTGTCACTCTTCACGGGTGGATATTGTTCGGCAATTGCGGTAATCTGACGAGGACTCAGATGCGATGCGAATTTTAAGAGAACCACCACACACACGCGTGTCCTATCAGTCTCACGGCGAAGGTTTCTCTTTCGCGTGGCGGCGCTTGAAGCGCGTACATGCGCGTGCGAATGTCATAATGGACAAAGCGCGCGAATATTTGAACTCCACGCAAGCCCAATATTTTTGGATTGCATGAAATTAATAAGAACAGTAAACCAACTTTAGCTCACCACGTAATTTGACCATACAACGTCAGTAAATAATCATATAATAAATTAAATTACACGCAAACTTAATGTTGGCGTAACCAGTAGTTGTAGTTTATAATTATATGTATAAGTAATGTTAATAAATAAAGACCTACCTTATTATACAGTATATGCGACAACTCCTGGACGTTGTGCGACTCCGGGAACACACCCGACATGCCCGAGATGAAGACCCGCACTTGTTCTGCGTCACTCTCAGGCGGCGTCATAGCGTCTTTGAGAGACGAGTGCTCCTGCGGCGTTGGTGGCATTATTGCACTTCGATGAGGTTCCTTAAGTATTGTACAAGATTAGTAAGTTACACCTACAATAGTAGCACAGTCTTATTATTACTAACAGTCAGCCGACTGACGTACTTGCGCGGGGCAACGAGAAGGGGGGTACGGGGAAGCAAGCGGTAGGGTCGACGAGCGCAATCTCACTTAGTTTGCGCTCTCTAATCTGAAGGGATGTACTATCGGCAAAAGGTCCGGTTTACCACTCATCGGTCGTGAATCGCTTGCACGCGTTGCGCATCGGCTCAGCAAGCTCCGCCCTAGAGTAGAGCAGCGATATCGCACTCTTCTCAATTACAACAACACATAACCATAGCTAAGTGTAATCGTTTCTCTATTTGCATATTTTCGTTATTAGCATGATTCCACGTGAATGTAACGAAGGCGTAGCGTCGACTCTAAATGAAATATAATAATGTCGTTGCTTTGACTGCGAGAAATTTGAAATAATAAATAAATGCTTATTAATCTGTAATGTTCTGTTTTTTAGAGATTTAGAGGTTGATAGTTATCTACCTACCTCTATAATATTTGCAAAAAGATTCATTAGATTTTGTTTTTTACATCTACTTTGTATCGCCCTGTTTAATCGATTTTATAAACCAACTAAGTTGGTAACAATTTATCTGTTTCCAGTTCTCCAGGATCAAAATGATATAATTAATCTGTATCTTATTTAATCATACATAGGTAATTGTTTCAGTGATTTAGCCATGATAGCATAACAAATAAACTAAATTACTATCATTATTTATTGCATCAAATCATTTTGATAAAAAATATTATCCCCTAGTTCATACAACTTACCTCTAGTTAAAAATCTATTTATTCCTACTTATTTATAAAAAAAGATGTTAAAAAAGAAAACAATTTTCGTCTGAAATAGCCAATTAGGTATATCAATAAAAGTTTTATTCTAGTGATTACTAGCATCTGCGCGGTTTTTTCCGCCTGGTTATCGATAAAAAGTATACTAATGCATTGAGAGTATTTGCGTGGGTGAAAAACAAACATAAAAATTTTCAGGTCTATATTTTATTACTTTGAAAATTAATCCCCGAGTCTACAAATATTATATTTTTTGCGTTCGCTAACAACCAATGAACAAACATTTATAGCTCTTGCCTAATTACCCAGAAGAGGTAGGCAAAGGTGTATAAATACCCACGGTTAGCCAGCTATGTTGGGTCGCATGTAGCAAGGGGCGAGTTTGTTGTCATTTACTGGCCACAATTCCAAAAATTATTGAGATTTTCCAATAGAAAAACCCAATATCACTTTTACCCAGGAATCGAACCCGAAACCTCATGCGTGTCACAACTGAGCCGCCGAACAACCGAACTTAATCGTCATTTGGGCACTTGAAAACTTGACGATCACCAAAAGTTTTCAGATTGGTCATTATTTTATTAAAGAAGATTGCTATAACAAAGTAGCTAGAATCAATTTATTAGCATTAGGAAAGGCTTCAAGTTGGAAATAAAAAAAATTAAATAAACATCAAATTTGCCTTTCAATATTTTTATTGATATGTTTTCTTTAAAAATCATCATAATAGATAATAAACTTTAAGCTACTCCTTAGTACACTAAGGATTAGCTAACAACAAACAAATATTTAAATAAAACTATTTTTGAAAATGGGTATGAATCTACAGACAAATGGGATTTGTATAAACATCAACCTAGGTTAATACACAACAATATCACAATTTTTATTATAATTAGTTTAAATTTATCAATTTAAAAAATCAACTTAGGTAAATAAATCAAAATAAAATATATTTAAGTCTTAATATTATGCAATCAAAACATCACATTTCGCTTTAGCTAGTAAAATAATAATATCTATATCTATACATATAATAAAAATGTAACCGAACGCTGTCTGTACATGGAAGATATATGAGAAAAAAAAAATTGGGACCTTTATCAACGCAAGTAGAACCCAAAACAATGATTGTTACAATTTTTGTCTGTTTGTCTGTTTGTCTGTTAGTCTGTTTGTCTGTTTGTCTGTTTGTCTGTGCGTTTGTTCACGCTAATCTCAGAAACGGCTTATCCGATTTAAATATGGTTTTCACTAATATATTGTGGTAAGCTTCACTTAACATTTAGTGTTTGTTTCATGTCAATCGGTTCATAAATAAAAAAGTTATGCCAATTTAAAGAATCACATCGAATATTCGTTAATTTACTACGAAATCTTTTAGAAGCAGAGATTTTAACCCAAGGTAAGACACTAAAGGTTGTGGGTGTGGGTCTAAGTATTAGCTGTTTTTCGCACGGTCAGCTTTATGTGGCTCCATCACGTGTTAGCATTCCTAGCAGCCTGTATGCTTTGATCCCTGATGGCCATACGTCTAATCCATACATCCATACATATTATAAAAGGCTTTGTCCTGACTGACAGACAACGTACAGCCTAAACCACTGGTCGTAGCGACTTGAAATTTGAAGGGTGTGTTTGTCTTAATGTCTAGAAGTGTACTAAGAAATGGTTTTTAAAAATTCAACCCTTAAGTGTATGAAAAAGGATGAAAAAGATTGTATGAAACGTCTACATTTTTAACTTACAGCTTTGAAATTTTGTTTTGGAATAATTTTATTTAAATAAAAAATTCTCATTTTTTTTTTAACTGGGGTGGATTTATAGGCGTGAAATAAGGGATTAAATATTGTATGGAAAGATCTTTGCTTTTGAAGTTGGCGACTTGAAATTTGGAGGGAGGGGGAAGGGAGGGGGAGGAAGAGGAAAGGAAGGGAGAAGTGCCGGGAAGTCAGGGCAAAGGGAGGGTAAATTCAGGGGGGAAATCGACTGCCTCTGTATTTCGGTGGTACTGTGTATGGACTGCCACGCAGAGGTTGCGGGTTCGATTCCCGCTCAGTGCAAATATTTGTAGCATGAACATGTCTATTTGCATTGGTCTGGGTGTTTCTATGTATAATATGTATGTATTTACAAAAATAAAAGTATTTAAGTATGTTTATCCGTATTCTAGAACCCATAAGCAAGCATATAATATGCTTACTTTGGGTCTAGATAGCGTTGTGTAAAAAAAGGAAAAAAGAAAAAGGGAACTCAGGAGGATGTGAGGAGGCAGTGAAGAGCAAGTGAGGGGCAAGTGAAGGGCAAGTAAGTGAGGGGGAAGTGAGGGGGACGTAAGGGAAAGTGAGGGAAGTGAGGAGTCAGTGAGTGGTAAGTGAGGGGTGAGTGAGTGGAAAGTGAGGGAAAGTGAGGGAAAGTGATGGGAAGTGTGGGGAAAGTGAGGGAGATGGGAGGGAGACGGGAGGGAAAGGGAGGGGAATGGGAAAAAGAGGGAGAGGAAATGAGGGAAAGGGAAAAGTTATTGTAGTGGAAATTTGCCTTAGTGTATTGTATATTGTTTTACGGGTGATATCTTTAGGTAGGTGAAAGAGGGTTTGTACGAATGGTGATGATGATGAGATTAGAAATAGTATGCAAAACAGTATTTAAACAATATAAAAATGTCTATTGGAAAAACTCACTCATCACGAAATCTCAGAAACTACAAGTGCTGGGAGTTTCAAATTTTGGAAATAGGTGCTCTCTAACCCCAAGTTTTCACTGACGACACAACATGTTGTAAACAGCTACCTATCCCACTCATTCTTTGAGAGTTAAATAGTAAGATATATGTTTGCAACTTGTTTTGTCGTCAGTGAAAACGCGAGGTAAGACGGGTTTTTCGAAATTCATTTCCCTGTAGTATAAAGGGGAACAAAATTTGTATAAAGCTTTTATAGTTTTTTAACGGGAGTTTTGATAATACGATTTCCAAACTAGGAACTATTCTTATTAAATGGGAAAATAGGAGTGGCAAGTTTCGTTAAATATCGCAAAATTTCGTCTGTTATAGGGGTAGCGGGTGAATAGATTTAAATAGGATTCGCCTTAGAGACGGATTATACTGATATTTATTACTAATACAATGTACGATTGCCGTAAGATTAGGTAAGAAATATACAGGCACACATCTGAATTTTCACGCGAACGAAGTCGCGGGCAACAGCTATTATATAATATAATATTTCAACAACTACACACAACGCCATCTAGACCCAAAGTAAGCATATTATATGCTTGTGTTATGGGTTCTAGAATGCGGATATACATATTTATATACTTTTTTTTTTGTAAATACATACATATTATACATAGAAACACCCAGACCAATGCAAATAGACATGTTCATGCACACAAATATTTGCACTGAGCGGGAATCGAACCCGCGACCTAAATAAAAATTTCACATTTCAATTTTCCACAGATCAGTTTTGTTTTAAAAACCGTAATTATTATAGTTATCTTTGTCTCATGTAGTGTCACTACTGGACTTTAAAATATTATATAATATTTAGTACGCTTTATTAAATATAAAAAATGTTTTTATGAATAATAATAATAATAACAAACAATTTATACCTAGGTAAATATTTTTATTCAATAATATTGCGAGGCAAATATTACAACAGTTAATAACTTAATAAAAATCAACAAATGTAAATAAATCAATGTAAAATTTTAAAACTAAATTATATATTAATATACCTACCTAATCAAAATGTTTAAACTATTAGAGCTAGCTTTATTTATTTATTTAGTAAATACCTTTATGCTAACAGAATTTATCCTAAGCACTTACAAGCAAAAATCTATAACGTACTATCTATTATTATCAAAGTAGAAATACAATTCAATTCTAAATATTACAATTCCAATTAAATCAATACAATAATATAAAAATACAATTTAGGATTTTTTGCGTCTCCTACGTCATAAGGAAAGTCACTAGATCGATTATTTATCGCTACATAGAAAACGCTGCATCGATTGGTCGTTACATTGACAGTCCACTACATCGACTATCGCAAAAACGAATTGTTTCAACATCGATAGGTTAAGAAATCTACATCCTGGTAAATGGGTGCTCCATTCCTGTCAGAATGCGAGGATGAGCTCGAGGTCGGTCCGCAATAGAGGGTTCAGCAGCATCCCTTTGCACCCAGCGGTGCACAGTAGCTCTCTATAGACAAAGTATAAAATATACTTAAACATTTTTATAATTAGGTATTAGTTACTATTACTTTTGGTAAGGATTGTTTATTTTTCCAAAAAGGTATCTTTTAAAGGCAAAAAGAGCCTTTGTCAACGACATGTTTTTCTAATCCTAGGTAGATATAATTTGGAAACTGGAGCCGTCGTTGCGTTTCAACCAATGCCTATATTTAAGGCCCTTTTGTTCAAACTTAATATACATACCTAAACTTTAACTAAAATAGTTCGGCGTCACCCGAGCGACGTTTATTAGAGGTTTTAGAGTAGCTTTTTTATACGCTTTTTTGTTTTGAAGTACGCACGTGCTTTATGGTAGGTATTGTTTGTTAATTTCCTTTGTCAATTAAGTATTGTTTTTATAATCCTAGACAAGGTATGCGAACGGGAGCCGTCGTTGTGTTCCTACAAATTCTTACATTTATGACTCTTTTGTTCTAAAATGTTTTTGCAAATTCGGAATGACGACATTAGTAATGATGCCCCAACAATGCTGTTACTTTCTTGTTACAAATTATTAGGTATGTGGTTAACATTTTTTTAAAGAGGTGTGTTTCACACAACAATGATTTTCGAAGTTTCAACTAGTATTGACTAATAATAATAATAATAGCCTTTTATTCCTAAACATAGGGTTACAAGAGGTCCCTAAGTTCGGTGTGCCTATTGGCATAGGCCTCCTCCAATTCCTTCCAATGGATCCTGTCCCTTGCTACTCTCAACCAGAATGGTCCCGCTGTCTGTTTCAAGTCATCTTCCCATCTCCTGACTTGACGACCCCTACCTCTTTTGCCGTCTCTTGGTTGCCAGAGGGTGACTTGCTTACTCCATTTGTTAATGGAGTGGCGTAGCAAATGTCCAGCCCATCTCCATTTTTGTACGTCTATCCGGGTAAGAATATCTGTGAGCTTTGTTCTTGTTCTCATGTCTACGTTCCTGACTCTGTCTTTTATTTTTAACCCTAGCATGCTTCTTTCCATGGCACGTTGGCATTTTGTTAGCCTTTCCCTGTGTTGAAGTGTTGTTGACCAAGTTTCACAGCCATAAGTAAGAACTGGTAGAATACAGGTCTCGAATGTTTTCTTTTTTATGTGATTGCCTAGATCCTTACTTTTTACTATTTCCTTCAGTGACCAGTATTTTCTCCATCCTTGGACTATTCGCCTGTTTATTTCCTTTGTCATTTCATCTGGAGGGGATATTATCTGTCCTAAGTAAATATATTCTTTGACATAATCGATCTTGTTGCCATCTACCATAACGTCTATTTCTCTTGAGTTTGACATCAGTTTTGTTTTACTGGCATTGATTTCCAGACCAACTTCTCTACTTATATTTGCTAGGCTCTGCATCATTTGTTCTATTGCAGCTGGACTCTCTTCAAGAAGCACCAGATCATCGGCAAATCTTAGGTGATTTAGGCGAGTTCCATTAATGTTCAGACCTAAGTGGTCCCAGTTTAGCTGTCTAAAGATGTGCTCGAGTACGGCGTTAAATAGCGCAGGGGAGAGAGGATCGCCTTGGCGTACGCCCTTTTTGATAGGAAATGATTCTCCTGTTGATTCTAGTTTAATACTGGCCTTGCTAGATTTGTATATACTCTTAAGTATTTCTATATAGTTGCTCTGGACCCCTTGTTGTTCAAGGCTCCGCCATATGTATTGGTGTCTGAGGCTGTCGAATGCCTTTGAGTAATCTATAAACGCCAAGTAGATTTGTTTATTGTATTCGTTATATTTCTGTATCAACTGTTTTATTGTGTGGATGTGATCTATTGTGCTGAAGTCTTTTCTGAATCCTGCCTGCTCTACGGGTTGGCTTTCGTTTAGTGTTAATGATATTCTTTCCAGGATCACTTTAGCAAATACTTTATATATGTTTGATATTAGAGAAATTGGCCTATAGTTCCCAATCTCGTCTCTAGGGCCTTTTTTATGTAGTAGAATTATGTGACACTCGGTCCATTCTTCTGGAACTTGCCTTATTTGTAAGATTTCGTTGAAAAGTTTTGCCAGCACAGGACTGATTTCCTTTAAGGTTCCCTTGAGCAATTCATTAGGTATCTTGTCCGGCCCTGGGGCTTTCTCGAGTTTTTGGGATTTTATTGCCTTTATTACCTCTGAAGCAAGAATTTCTGGCACTTCGTCTATTTTGTTTTCTTTTGCTTCGTTTGCTTCCGGAATTGTGACCAAACCTGAATCAAATTTTTCAGAATACAATAGGCGGTAATAGTTCGTAGCTAGTTTCTGTATTAAGAGACGATTAGTTAAATAAGATTCGCGTTGCTTTAATTTCGATATCCATTCTCTCCCATGTTCGTTTAGTTGTTTCATAGCATTTTTTGTTCCTCCTGTTCTTTTTATATTTTCTTCCAAAACTCTAATTCTTTTCACCTTACGGTCTTTCCTCATATTCTCCTTAATTTCTTTGCTAAGGTTTGCAATTTTTTGGCGTCTTTCTTTGTCCCCTTTATTTGATATTAGTGTTTTTCTTTCGTCTAATAGTTCTAGTGTCTCTTTGCTTAAATAGCTTTCTTTGCTTCTGGGTTTGCTGACTAGCATCTCATTCAACTTGTTTTGTAATCTCCTGTATTTAATCCCAGTTTCTGCGTCGGAGGTAATAATTTCATTGAGTGTTTCTGCTGTGCGGGAATTAATGGAGTGACCGAGTTCTGATATTTGATACAGCTTATTATTATTTACTAGGTTTTTCCTGGATCTTTTGGGTTGGTTTAGGCTTAGGCAGCTTCTTACCATACGATGGTCTGTGTTAAAGTTTAGGTTTTTAACTATGTTGGTATCTGAGAACGCGCTTGCTTTGTTGGTTATAATAAAATCAATTTCAGTTTTGAATTTTGCACCTGGAGAGGACCACGTCCATTTGTTTTTAGGTTTTTTGTAAAAACGTGAGTTCATTAAAAAAAGATTATTTTCCATCATGAATTCTACTAGTTTCTGTCCATTTTGGCTTCTTTTGCCATGCCCAAACTTCCCGATTGAAGATTCTTCTCCAAATTGTCTTTCTCCAACCTGTGCATTAAAGTCGCCCATGACTATTATGTTGTTGTTGTAGTGCGGTTTTATTGCTTCTGAGATGCTCTCATAGAAATATTCTATGTCTGCTTTCCCTGCTTGTTCTGTTGGGGCGTATATTTGAAAGATGGCCCAGTTTCTCCTGTAACCTGGAAATTTTAAGTGAACTACCGCAATTCTATCGGAAATTCCTTGAAAACCCAAAATGTTCTTCTTTAGTTTAGACTTAATAAGGAAACCTACTCCTTTTTGTCCAGTGTGTTCTCCTTTGTGAAACATGATATAATCGTTCCTCTCTTCTATCCTTTCCCCTGGCCTTCTCATCTCGCTGATGCCCATTATGTCCCATTTTATGTTAGATATGGCTATTTCTAGTTCTTTTAGGCTCTCTTCTGTTCTTAGTATCCTAGAATTCAATGTGCAGACATGTATATGCTCCGTGATCTTTTTATCTTGCTTTATCTGTATTGTTTTCTTTTTGTGCATATTTTTTCTAGATTGGTTTTCTTTAGGGTGTAACGAATTGTAATGTTTTGATTTAAATGGAGGGTGTTTGTCTTCTTCCCCCACGGTGACAAGCCGGCTTGGGGTGCAATTTGTGAGTGTTGGGTTTGGTAATGTGGTTGTTAGGGTTGTTTGGATCCGGGTGTCGCGTATTAGTTTTTTGAGAGATTTGATAATGAGGCTGATCTCCCGCGCTCTACATAGTTCAATATATTTGGTTTGGTTATTTCCTTTGTCGCAATTTTGGGTATTGACTACAACGCGCAAATTAATAAAGCTAAAAATCGTCAAGTTGTTTCCTTTTTAATTTTCCAATGCTTTCGTTTGTTCTTCGGCTCGCTATTACTCCTTTGACCTTATCAATATAATCACGTCTTTCCATCAAGTATTCAACCCCTTTAGGCCATTTTTTCGCGATAAAAGATGTTATTCCTCGAGGTATAATCTATATCTATACCAAATTTCATCAAAATCGGTTCAGTGGCTTAGGCGTGAAAGCGTAACAGATAGAGTTTCGCTTTATAATATTACTATGGATTAATAGTACACGATAATGAAGGGCATGTAGACATAGTAGATAAATGACTGACTAATTTAATAATCTAATAATGCTTTGTTACGACATGTTATGAGAGTAAGTATTTCATAAATTGAATCATAATAATGATATTAACATCACCATCATACTGTCATATATAATCACAATTCACAAATTAATAGCACTTCACGGTCTGCCTGGACTTCAGACAAAATAAGTAAAATTTATTTTCATGTTTTGGTTTGAATCTAATACCTTCATGCAATTTTGTGCATATAATATGTAATGTAATTAATAGTTTTCAGAGATTGCATACAATTCTAGTAAAGTAAAAAAGTCTAGTAAAGGAAATGAATTTTAAATATAAATGGAAGTAATAGAAGAGCAAACACGTATTTTAGTTTAATCTAAAAAATAAAATAAAAAATAAAATCCTTGGAATTAAAAATATTTCTACTTACCGGAATATTTACCTAATTCCTGTGATATGTTTCGCCCTTGGTCGTGTAAAACCAAAGTTTAGTTCCTCTCGTCTGTCACTATTCTAGGCATGTTTCAAGTCCATAAAACAAGCCATGTAATAATTCACAAAATCGAGGGTCCCGTAAACAAGCACAGTCAAAGTTAAAACAGGATCAGTCAGAGTCCGTACAGAAAACAATGGTCGTTACTCGTCGCAGAGCACACAATAAAAAAACAAACGCGCGTTGACTTAGGCGAAAACCAAAGTGCAACTGAGTAATATTCTCTCCCGGCGCGAACGCTCGTATAAGAACAAAACATTTCTTATTTCTATTGGCTGAGGCTAAATAAGGGTGGGGTTAATTTTTGCAAGCTAGTTCAAACGATTTCGTTTGCAAAGTGGTCTACCGCCAAGCATCGCCACTGTACCTACATATCAATTTTCATAAAAAATCGGTTTAGCCGTTTAGGCTCTGAGTGCTAACAAACACACGCACACGAACACGCACACGCACACGCACACACACACATACAAACTGTCTCATAAATAATATTAGTAGGATTAAGCCATGTTTCTTGTGAATAAAATCTCATTTCAATAGTTTTAGACGGGATTTTCAATCACGCATACCAATCCGTTCGGGGAAACAACCTAAAATCTTATGACCAGAATATAGGATAAATCTCTTTCGTGCACCCATACTCCACTGTAAAGGGCGGAACGCCAAATTTGACACTATATCAAAGGCTACTAAATGTCACATTACTATAACCTGCACATTGAAGCTGAAAAGTTAACCTTTTCATGGACACCAATAATAGATGTTTTATTGAAAAGGAAGTGTTAAGATATTTAACATGTTGCCAGAAGAGCTAAAACACTTTGATATACAGAAGTTGTTTTAAAGTAAAACTTAAAGAGTAGGTATCTGCTAAGTAGATGTCTGTATAATGTTGACGAAGTCTGATTCTTTTCTGTGCAAATATACTTTTTAGGCTTCAAATTATTTTATTAAAATCTATTGTAATATTACTACTTAATAATTAAAATGACGTGTTTGAAATGTAAGGTACAAGTAAAAATATGTAATAATAACTATGGATGTTTTAGTGTGTAGGACAGAATTTTTGGCGTATAGACAACATCGAAGCTTTAGAAATGAAATAAAAAAAATCTTATTAATATTTTTGACAGAGGTGGCTTCAGAAGGGTGAAATTAGGGGATGAAATTATGCATGAAAAATTCTTTGTTTTTGAAGTTATCGTTGTACAAATCAGGGGATACTTAAAAATGTTGTATTTTTGATATAGGTGGATATTTTTTGTCGCCATAGTACCACCACAAGGCAGTGGGACGACGGGGAAAAAATTTCCCCGTGGGCCCACCAGTGAAACGTAGCAGTGGGACCACAGGTAATAGGCGGGTATAGGGTGAAATATAAATTAGGAAGATCTTTGTGTTTCAAGTTATAGTTAAGTAAACTCATATTTCGATGCTTTAACCAGAATGTAAAATGCTGTTCAAAATATTATTGACCAAGGTGGCTATAGGGGTGATATCGAGATGAAAAATTGTATGGATAATCTTTTTTTTAGGATAAAATTATTGTAGTAAAAATTTGGATTTGGGTCTGTATATTTTTTGACGGAGAATATTTAAAGATAAGTAAAATGGAGGATTCTTTGATATATATAGATAATAGGGGATGGGAAATAGCAGAGAAATCAATATATAAATTATATAAAATGTCTCTGGAAAAGTGACTATAGACTTTTTCTTACCTTAAACTTTTAAAACACTGTATTTAATTGAACCAGTAAAAATATCATCAACGTAAAAAATGCAATATATTTGACTAACAGTTCGGATGTGATTAAAGAAATGAAAAATAATTCCCTTTATATAGACGATTGGATGATAATGATAACAATAATTAATTATTATTCAGTAAATTCAACTTACATGTATATCGCAATAATGTAATTATATTTAACTAGCCGCACCCCCACGGCTTCGCCCGAGTGTAAAATATGGTTTGTTGCATCCCTCGGGAACTAGACCGATTTTCGGGATAAAAAGTAGTCTTTGTCCGTCTCCGGCACCGAATCTATCTACATGCCAATTTGCATCTTAATTGGTTCAGCAGTTTAGTTTAGGCGCTGAGTGGTTACAAACACACACACACATAGACACATACAAACTTTCGCATTTATAATAATAACAGGATGTATACTTTAACGTATGTTAAGCTGATGCATTATTCCAGTAATAATAATAATGCATAAAATAAATAATAATTATGTAAGTATGCACTCAATACCGGCGTTTCACATGTCCATGGTTGTGTGTTGGCGTTCAAATTGCATCTCAACTTAAATCATCAAACATACGTCTCCTCAACGCTAGAAAACAGTAGCCAATCAGTTTTAAATGGTCGTAGGATGCCATAATATACATAATTATACATAATTAAAGCACAGTTAGGTAAGATTAATTAAATCTTTGTTATATTTTCACAGAATAACTAGTTGTTACGATTAAAACTACTGTTACGGTTCTTTGGTTGCGTTGAGTGTTAAAATTGTAACTCATACAAAAAACTGTATGTATCTGGCGATTGAAAAGAGTGGCGTGCGTTTCTTGCCATTTCTTCTCACAGCTCTATCTCGTCAGCGAACTGGCTGTAGTTCAATTAGCTGACTTCGTGTATTTTTGACTTTTCATAAGCATCATACTTTATGATCAAAATGAAATAAATCCTTTGAGTTTGAGTTTAAAACATAGTAATGACAAGTATACGAGATTGTGCACCGCGACGGCGGGCTGTTTACTGTATGTGCTAGTAGCGCTCTCTGCGCAGAGTTATGCGTAATGTTCCCTATTAGTCTTATCTGCACCATTGATGGTGCAGGTCAATGGTGCATACGGTACGACGGGTATCATTAAAGACACGCAGATAAATCCTTAGAAATGTTGCACTATAACAAAAGAGTCTGTCTTCGCAGTAAACGCGCATTTCTGTGTCTTCGTGGGGTTGAAGTGAACTAAGTTCTTCTCATCCCATTCGAAAGCTTACACTTACCAACAGTAAGTTTTAACAGTAAACAAATTAAACCGTATTATAATGATAAAGTGTCCTGTTGTTTTGTACTAAATTAATTAACTGTTACAATTATTGAATGTTCGTATTTTAAAGTAAATGAGAAAGTTTTGTCAATATTTTATTTGTTATCATTATTAATAAAGAAAATATTTTCCTGCCATTTTTTTTTAACATTACCTAGCATTCACCGAAGGAGTACGTAGGAGTGTAAAAACACCCACGTTTCGCTAGCTAGGTAGTAGAGATGGTCTGAATATTGCTCACCACGTGTGCACGTGCGATTCGCTGTCGAATCCAAAGCAAAATAACGGATTTTTTTTTTGTATTTTTATTTTTCGGGTCATTCCTCTTTCACACCACGAAATAATCGGCCCGTGTCGTAAATCGCTAAACGATCTTTTTTTAATCGGCTGTTTTACGCCAGTATCAAACCATGGTTCGAATGAGGAATTTAAAAAGAGACTGCCGAGATTCACCCCACGCAAAAAAATACGATGAAACGATGATCACTATGAATTAATTTAATTACACTTCTGTAGAAATGTGCTTGTACGAATTTAATTTAATTTAATATTTTGTTTTTGTAATAGTAAATATAAATTTTAAAATATATAGTCATCTTACTGTTTATTAATTTATTCATCATTAAAAGCTATTAATTTGAAGTACACACTAATTTGAATAAAATTTGCTATTACCCTCTTCCCCCCGGACCACGAAAGTGATCAGTCGTGTGCATTTATTACAAGTTTTTATTGCTAAAAATTAATTATTTGTGCAAAAATTCGCTTTAAAAATACCAGGCGCGCATAACGCTCAGACGATCGCGGAGTTGTGGAAGAAAAGAGATAGCAACATTGATGACGAAAGAATTCTGTGAGCTACGCAACGTAAACGTCGTCTGTCATCATCATCAAACCTATTGTCATGTGTATTTGAATTTGACGTTACCTGTCCTCGTAATTGCTTTGCCAGAGCAAAATAAAAACATTACAAATTGTGGGAAATTTTGTCACGTGAGTAGACAAGTCACAAACATTACATAAAGTTTTCCCTGCACTAATTGACCTTACTTAATCTCTACAAAATAAACAAATCTTTTTCTGACGGAAATATTACTGAGGGTATAGACGTTACTCCTCTAAACTACATTTCAATACGGAACAAAAGAATGAGGAAAGAAGACTTACCTGCAGAGTTCTGCAAATTTATAAAAGAGATTACAAACATGTTCTCATCTTTCATGTCTACTCAACAAACTGAGCTGAGAAACATCACTGTCAATCTAAAGGAGATTAAGATAACTAATACTAGCATAGAAGCATCAATTGCTTTTTTGACTAATCAAAATGAAGAGCTAAAGGACAAGATAAGATAAGTTGACTGCACCGTTGGTCTAGTGGTTAGTGTAACTGACTGCGACGCCGGGTGTCGTGGGTTCGATTCCCGCGGGAGGCAAATATTTGTGTGATGAACATTTGTATTTGTCTTTAGTTTGGGTGTTTTCTATGTATTCTAAGTATGTATTTACAAAAAAAAAAGTACGTATATGTATTATATTTCAATTACCTAGTACCCATAACACAAGCTCTGCTTAGCTTGGGACTAGATGACGATGTGTGATTCTGTCCACATATTATTATTATTATTATTATTATAGATAAATCACCTTGAATTACAAGCGAAAAAAGATAAAGGTTATATTACGGTTTTAGAGGATAAAATTGAAGATTTACAACGAAGTTCACGCAAAAACAATAGTGAGATAAAGAATGTCCCAAGAAAGAAACAAGAAATCAAAGAGGAATTAGTTAATATGGTACTTTGTCTGGCCAAGAATGTAAACCTCGATATGACAGAACGAGATATAAAGGACATCTTTAGATTACAGAGTAAGAAGGAAGGAAACTCACCAATTGTAGTTGACCTGGGATCGGTTATATTGAAACAAATATCTTATTAAAAATAAGTCTTTTAATTTATGAAATAAATCTAAGCTTCAAGCAAAACATCTTGGAATTACTGTTGATGAGGAAGTGCCTGTATTCATTGCTGAACAATTGACTCCCAGAAATGCTCGCCTATTTTTCTTAGCGAGGGATTTAGCCAGAACAAAGCAGTATAAATTCTGCTGGACTGCCTTTGGTCGAGTATACGTTAGACAGGACGAAAACTCAAGGGTGATCCTCATCAAGAGTCAGTCACAGGTGCATATGTTGCTCCAAAACGCATGACTATTTAATATTAACTTAGTTAACACGTATAAGTGTATTATTACCTCAATTGCTAACTACAATTATTATAATAAATAATAATAAAATAAAAATAAGTTTATTTACCACCACAGGATACAGTGAGATCACACAAACTTAATTATTATAATAGAAAAGTACTTAATAAAAAGTGTGCTTATAACTAATATATGAATGCGAGGTGGACTGGAGCCTAAACTAGGGCAACCCTGTATTTCAGGACTCCAGGACACTCGCCCGCAGTTACAGGTATAGCTGTGCATGTTTGCGTGTGTGTGTGTATGTGTGTGTATGTGTGTGTGTGTGTGTGTGTGTGTGTGTGTGCGTGCGCGTGTGTGTGTGTGTGCGTGTGTGTGTGTGTGTGTGTGTGTGTGTGTGTGTGTGTGTTTGTGTGGGTGCGGGTGTGTGAGGAGAGGGTGTGTAAGGAGAGGGTGTATGCGTAAGGTTATAACAATATGGTTAGTATGTTACTTTACTTTAATACCGTTAAGAGAGATTCTGTTCCATCATAATCCAGGTTTAAAAGGTATGTTTTAATTGCATTTTTACATTCTTTGGAATTCATGGGTAGTATATTTAATGTAGAATTGAGTTTGTTGTACAAATATGGTGCCAAAAAATTAAGTTGCCTTCTGAAAAATGATGAATGGTGGGAGATTGTATCGCATATCCTATTTTTTCGACGTGAGGAATACGTGACAGCGGGGTTGTACTCAACCTCTTTGTGCTTGCGAAGTATAGTATGCAATACAAATAATTTTCTTACTGTCAGTATCTTGGCTTCCTTGTAAAGTGTGGATGTTGGGAAGCGAAAGTATAAGTTGCGAATTCCAAATTTTGCTTAAATTTTCTAGATATTTTTCTACATTTATATATTTTGTTGTACAGTATGCTTATCAATTACTTACACACACATACTAAACAAATAACAAAGATTCCGTGCGTCAAACAAACATCAAACTTTGCACATAAAACACACATTCACTCAATATACATACTACACACATATTCGGATATGTGAGTTCTCACACTTATATTTTGAATTATCTTTAAAAGCCTGTTTACTACACTTTATATATAATTGTTTGACCGTATACAAGATACACCTGTTAGAAATTCTTTTAAATATAAATGGATAATAACCTAAACACTCTACAAGAACTAGACCACACAGAATTTGTGACCTTGGCTTTAACTGATATCACAAATGTATCCACTTTTGTAAGACCTCAAAGCTCTTACTTAACAGTAATCACTCAAAATATAACAAGTATATACAGATTCCAAAATTAAGCAACTACACATCATACTACACTTCAGTACAGTTAAATTAAAATGATGGAGTGGTGGCATATGTTAAAGACAATCATACGCCTCCGGTAACAGAACTAAACATAACACAACATGCTTCTGCTCTCTAAGTCTGTATTGCAAATTTCACTATCATTGGTATATACCGCTCCCCATCTAATGCCTGTGCTGAAAAATTTGTTGATTCTGTTGACAGCTATATTGAATCCTGTAGTACGCATAAAAATATTATTGTTATAGGTGATATTAACATAAATATTATCAAAAAATCGGCAGAAACATCACAGCAGCGATCAAACAGGCTTAATTATTTAAATATGTTTTCTATACATGGCCTTCTGACGTTTTTTTAAATTCAATAAAATTAATACCAGTGCATCTGTCGCAGTACTTCACACAACCATTACGGACCATGCAATGGTACTGAGCCAGAAAAGGTACAAAGAAATAACATGAAATTTATAACTGTCATGGTGATATATTGGGGAGTGAAATGATACGACGTCACTCGTTGAACACTAGTTTACTACTAGGCAATTAGACATAAGTTTAAACAATATGGCGGGCGCGCATTAGCCGCCTCCTCGCAGGGAGCGGGCCCGAACGTCGCGCGTACAAATACAAGTTGAGTGTGCGTATGCACACATATACATCACTCCTTCACACTTAGCTTTTGAAACCTGGTGACAATTTATTAAACAGCTTAATACAAACTGACAAAATTCTGTTTATTAAAATTTTACTTGTAGGTACAAAATAGAAATAAAAACGAAAGGAAAACAATCACAAAAAAACAAGTTCTTTAAAAATACTTTGTGACTATAGTCAATCTCTTTTCTGAGACGCTTCGAGCGTGAGGGTGCCGGCGATGGTTCCGAAGGTACTTCTACCTCTTGCTCAACATTACTTGGAGCTTGGAACATTGATTGGTCTGAGACCCTTGGATCTTAGCCTGCTCTACTGCCGGTACCACCGGGGGTACCATTTTATCAACGGCTCTGCCCTCACTCTCGATCGCCTCACCATCGGTCCATACCACCCCATCATCACCTGAACTAACAGGCACATTACTTCCCGTTGCTATTGGGATATACGCATCCTCTAGTACCAAAGCACTACTATCGGATGAACTGAGCGATTGAGCTGGTTGTGGGCCTTGTACCTCATCAGTATTTGTGATGATGGGCAGATTATTTCCCGTATACTTAATTATTTGGTCAACATGTCGTATACAATAATGGTCTAAATCCTTAATAAAAATATTGTACATTTTATTGCCAATTTTATTATCTACAACCCCTAATTTCCAAGTTTCTTTCCGTGCACTGTACCATCGGATCCAAACGACATCACCAATTTCAAAATGTCGCTTTCCGCGCGTTACCGATGTAACTTCTATAGGCACTACTTTTGAAGGCAAAATTAAATCAAGACGCGACCTCAGGTTTCTACCAAACATCAATTTAGCTGGCGTTTCTCCCGTGGTACAATGCACAGAGTTTCTATAATTAAACAAATATCCCAACAATAAATCATACATTTCACAAAGCGGCAGGTTATCTTTAAGAATACATTTTAACATTTTTTTACAGGTTCTAACTGAATTCTCCGCTTGACCATTACTGGGCGGGTGATAAATGGGCGATGTCATATATTTTATACCATTCGATGTACAAAACGTCTTGAACTCAGCTGAGTTGATTTTTACATCATTATCTGATACCAATACGTCTGGTATACCAAAGTAAGAGAAAATTGTCTTTAATTTAATTATTAAAGCCTTTGTTGACGTTCCGTTATGCATGTGTAAGCATTCTAGCCATTTAGTATAAGAATCCACAAGCACGAGATATACTCTTTGCCCTACGGTCATGTAGTCAATATGCACGCGCTGCCAGGGGGCGGTGGCGGCGGGCCAGAGCGCGGGCGGGTCGCGCGGCGGCGCCGGCCGCACGCTCACGCATGTCGTACACGACCCGATCCAACGCTCAATGTCACCGTCTATACCGGGCCACCACATTCTACCTCGAGCATTACTTTTTGTTTTTGTTATGCCTAAATGTGTATCGTGCAATTCGCGGAGCATACTGTCTCTCAAGGCCGATGGAATCACTATTCTATGTCCCCTAAACAGGCAACCATTTTCATACTGCCAGTCCGACTTGCACTGAAAATAAGGTACAATGTTTTTACACCTTATTTTTCTAGGCCAGCCCTTTTGGATGTACCTCCGGACCGTTTGAACAACCGTGTCGGCCTCCGTTGCACGTGCCACGTCGCTTATCCTAGTAGCGGGACATGATTCATTTAAAAACTTGAGCGTATAATAAATATCTTTATCACCGTTTTCCTCAACATTATTCGAAGCTTCCGGTTCTAAAGGTGCACGAGAGAAATAATCTGCGACAGAGTTATTATCTCCAGATACATACTGAACCACATAATTATATGCCGACAATGTTAGTGCATATCTTTGCAATCTTAGCGCAGTCGTAATGGGAATACTTGACTTGTTCCCGAAAATAGTAACTAAAGGCCTATGGTCAGTTTTTAAAATAAATGGCTCATTACGATCGTATAAATATTGGTGGAACCTTTTCACACCAAACATGATAGCGGTTGCCTCTTTATGTATCTGGCTGTAGTTTCGTTCACTCGCGGTGAGCGTTCGAGACTCATACGCTAGAGGGCGCTCGCGCGCGTCGCCCTTCCCGCGCTGCGCTAGCACCGCGCCGAGCCCAGCCGGGCCCGCGTCAACGGTCAGCACGAGCTGCGCTGTTGGCTCGAAATGTGCCAGAACGCGTTCTGATGCTAATTCTTTGCACACTGTAGTCATAGCCTGTCTTTGCCTTGCCCCCCATTTCCAAGGCATGTCGCTACGTAATAGTTTAGTTAAGGGACTCATTGTCGATGAAGCGTTAGGAATAAAGTTCCTATAATAGTTAACGACACCTAAAAAACGTTTCATTTCAGTTACATTAGTCGGCTCTGGAGCGCTTAGAATTGCCTTGACCTTATCGGGACTAGTCATTAGCCCCTCTTTACTGATAATATAACCTAAATAAAGAACACTTTGTTTGAAAAATTCGCACTTTTCTTTTTGAAGACGTAAGCCTGCATTATTTAATCTACTTAATACTTCTTCTAATCTTTTAATATGAGTACTTCTGTCGGGGCCCGTAATACATATGTCATCCAGCCACACACTGACACCATCTAGTCCAATTAAAAGTGTTTCCATTGATTTTTGAAATATAGCCGGCGCGTTGGCTAGCCCGTAAACTAAACGTGTATATTTATATAGCCCTTTGTGAGTATTAATCGCCGTCAGCTCCTGTGACGGTCCGTCCAAAATAAATTGATTATAAGCAATTTTTAAATCAATTTTACTGTAAAGCTCACCTCCCCCAATCTTAGCAAATACTTCCTCAATTCTAGGTAAAGGGTATTTTTCTATTACGAGGTCTTTGTTTAAAGTAACCGAGAAATCGCCTGCTATTCTGACCGTACCGTTTTCTTTTAACACCGGCACTATAGGTGTGCCATAATTAGCGTGGTTTATTGGAACCAAGATACCTAAACGCACTAAGCGATCTAATTCTTGTTCGACCTTGTCTCGTAGGGCAAAGGGCACGGTGCGTGGTTTAAAAAATTTAGGTACCGAGTTCTCTTTAAGTTGCAAACTAACCTTAAATTTATTAAATGCGCCCAGTTCATCCCGCCACAGACTAGGAAATTTTCCGAGTAACGTACATATTATGTCCGTATCGCTACACTTTAAAGAATTAATCTCTGTTGTTATAATTAAGTTAAAGGCAGACATAAAATCTCTTCCTAACAATGGAGGGCCGCCATTTTGAACTACGAAAACCTTTATGAGTCTTTGCATTTTATTATATTTGGCTGTAGTTGTAAAGAACCACAACGGAGAAATTTTATGTCCGTTATATAGGCACATTTTAATGTTACAATCTTGTAACCGATAATGTGAAAACAATTTAGAATATAAATTATACGAAATAACAGTACTGCCCGACCCAGAGTCGAGTTCCATTTGAATGGATTGATCACCTAATACTAATTGAATTACAAAAGGCTTGTCAGCCACATACCTGATATTAAAATTGTGACATTCCTCGCAATCCGCGTCCTGCGACGGATTTTCACTACATACCTCGCTTGAGTCAATATGGTTAACGCACGAACCTTTTGAATTACCGCACACTTTTTTTAAATGGCCTTTCACACCACACTTTTGACACTTATAGCCCTTAAAACGACACTTATCACTGCTATGGTTATTCATTCCGCAAACGGAGCAGCGATCCTTGTCGCGGCGGAGCGATCCGCCCACGCCTGCACTACGTGCTCGGCCAACTTGTCCTTGAAATCCCGCTCGGTACACGGGTTCTTCCTTTATAGTCCCTGCTTCCGTACTAACGCTTAGCATAATCTTTGCTTCTCGAGCACATGCAGCCTGTTCTGCCAATTCCACAGCCCGCGCCAACGTGAGCGTCGCCGGGCTCTGCTCAAAGAGCTTGTCTCGTTCCGGGCCTGCGCCCAGTCCAAGGACAAAACGATCCCTTAGATTGACTTCCAGCGCCGTACCGAACTCGCAATACGTCGCCAGACCCCGGAGTCGCGCCACCCACTGTTCAAGGGTTTCGCCCTGCTTCCTGTTGGCTGCAAAAAAATTCGCCTTATCGACGAAAGTACATTTTTTCGGCTTAAAATGGCCATCAAGTAGATCAACTAGTTGCTTGAAACTCAGCGTTTCCAATTCATTCGGAAATGCTAAATTACGTAACTGTTATGTATGGATAACTATGTAGCTAGTTATAGGTAGTGGCTGCGTCCACTCATAAGGACTTACATCGAATACACGTCAGTGCGTACTCAACCGCTAAGCGTTTTACTAGTCCCGCATACTTAACAGTGGCGACGAGGATCTACCTGATTTATTTTTTAGTAAAATAATATAGTGCAAATCATGGCTCAGGTTTCTTTCGGATTATTATCAAGTTTTGATCATAATTTGCAACAATGGAAAGAATACAAAGGACGGCTGATGCAATGGTTTATTGCTAATGATGTCAACGAGGCTAGCGATGCCTCTGGTGTCAAACGGCGGGCAATGTTGTTGAGCGCACTCACCGAACCCACTTATAAGATTGCATCAGATTTGGCGCTGCCGAAGGAAGTACAATCAGTGCCGTTCGAAGACATATTGACACTTCTAGATGCTCATTTTACACCCCAAGTGTGTGGCTTCAGCGAGAGATACAAGTTTTACTCTGTGGTGCAAAAGGAAGGAGAAACCTATGCTCAATGGGCAGCTAGGTTACGCGGATTAACTGTACATTGTGGATTCCTAAACGTGGAGGAAGCATTGCGAGACCATTTCGTGATGGGAATGCTGCCGGGAACGGAGCGAGAAAAGTTGTTCGCTCAGGATCCAAAATCTTTAACGCTGGGAAAAGCGGTGGAGCTGGCGGAAAGTGTGCGGTGTGCGCGCGCCGTCGCCGCGGTAACGGCCGCGCCACGTGCCGAGCAACTATTCAAAATAGGTACCCAAGCCAGTAGCGGTGATAAAGATAAAGTGCCGTGTTCTGTTTGCGGGTTCAAAAATCATTTGTCATCACAGTGTCGGTTCGCTAACTACAAAATAAATGTAAAAAGTGCAACATGAAAGGAAATTTGCGGCGAATGTGCAAAAAAGTGAACTATGTAGGGTATGAGAGTGTTAATGATGACGGTGATGATGGTAAGTCATTTTTAAATAACATTCGTACTATTAACGGTGAACCTATGTATCAGATAGTTGAAGTTAGGGGCGTGCGATTGAGATTTCAGATCGACACCGGATCAGCGGTCACGGCGATTTCCGAAAAAACATATAAAAAACTTTTCAACGATGTGGCTTTGTCGAAAACAAATAAGCGGTTATTTACGTATACTGGCTATACAATTGGTTGTATAGGACTTGCACAGTTACCCTTTACATATATGGATAAAACTCATTTAATAGATGTGTATATTATTCGTGACGGTGGTCCACCACTTCTAGGTAGGGACTTTATTTCTTTATATAAATTAGAAATTCTACCTGCTAATTACTGTATAAATTCGATAAACATAGTTGAACAGTTGCAAGTCCAATATCCGAATGTGTTTTCTGATGAGTTAGGTACATTCAATAAATATAAAGTAAAATTGAATTTAAAAAACGACGCCAAGCCTACATTCGTTAAGCCGCGACCCATAGCATTCGCATTGCGAGAGAAAATAGAGAAAGAGATAGATCGATTAGTGCGCATTGGTATTTTAAAACGGGTTTGTTATTCCGAGTATGCGTTACACATTGTGCCCGTATTAAAACGCGACGGCTCGATTCGGTTGTGCGCCGATTACTCTGTTACGATAAATAAACAGTTATTAGTGGATCAGTATCCATTACCCACGGCACACGAGTTATTTACTAAACTACATGGTGGACAACAGTTTAGCAAACTTGATTTGTCTCAAGCCTATTCACAATGTGTTCTAGACGATGAATCGCAAAGTATCACTTGTATTAACACTCATAAAGGTTTACTTAAATATACTCGACTGGCGTTTGGATTAGCTAGCGCACCAGCTATATTCCAGCGAGTGATGGGCTGCGTGTTGTCTGGCATGGATGGAGTGTTATGCATGTTAGACGATGTGTTGATTACGGGGGTCAGCAGACAACAACATATGGATAGATTACACGAAGTTTTGCGTCGCTTACAGGACGCAGGTCTTACGCTTCAAAAATCTAAATGTAGCTTCTTTGAGGAGGAAGTCGAATATTTAGGTCATGTAATAGATAGACATGGGTTGAAAAAGTCACCTCAAAAAGTGTCAGCTATTTTAAAAGCACCAGTACCAAAAGATGTTGGTCAATTACAATCATTTTAGGACTCGTTAATTACTATCGAAATTTTGTGCCTAAAGCGTCATCAATTTTGAGCCCATTGTACGATTTGTTACAAAAAAATTGTAAATGGCAATGGAACTCAAAACATGCAGAGGCGTTTCAAATAATCAAAGAATTATTAGTTTCGGATCAAGTTTTAGCCCATTTTGATACCAACGCGAAGATTATCTTAACAGTAGATGCGTCACCAACCGGGCTCGGTGCAGTATTGTCGCAGGTGGATGTGGCGGGAGGCCCGGAGCGCCCGGTGTCTTATGCGTCGCGCACGTTGAACGCAGCCGAGCGCCGTTATTCACAAATACAAAAGGAAGCGACGGCGATAATATTTGGAATACGACGTTTCCACCAATATCTTTACGGCAGAGCGATACCGTTTGTACTTTGGACAGATCACAAACCGTTGATTTCAATTTTTGGTTCCTATCGTGGCATTCCCGAGGTATCTGCGAACAGATTGCAACGTTATGCAATGTTTTTAAGCAGATATAACTTTCAAATAGAATACATTTGTAGTGCAGATAACTGCGCTGATTATTTGTCGCGCGCTAGTTTATGTGTCGAAGCGTCGTCGTCGCCGTCGAATCACGCATCTAGTAGGATGGGCGAGATTATTGATAGGGCCTCTTATTTCAATTTTGTTGTGGATGGCACTTTACCGGTAACGCTTAATTTATTGCGCGAAGCAACCGAGGATGACGTAAAATTATCAAGAGTGGTTAGATATATTTTAAATGGCTGGCCAAGGAAAATAGCAGATCGTAATCTTCTTCCATATTTTTTATGTCGTAACCAATTGTCTGTAGAAAATGGCATAGTTATGCGGGGACATAAAGAAGTCATTCCAGACACCTTACAGAAAAGAATTTTGGCTGAACTACATAAGTCACACTTAGGCATTGTAAAGTGTAAATCGGACGCCAGAAGTAGGTTTTGGTTTCCTAGCATCGATAAATCCATCGAAGAACTGATTGGGGCCTGTGAAATATGCACACAGCTCAGACCGACGCCGGCGCGGGCGCCGCTTGCCCCGTGGCCGCACCCTCTGCAACCATTCTACAGAATACATATAGATTTTCTGGGACCTATAAATAGCCGATTAAACTTACTAGCGGTGGATGCATATACGAAATGAATTGAGGTGTACCAGACTAACAGTACTAGCTCAAAAGAGGTTATTGCTAAATTAAATGATTTCATGTCTAGGGTCGGTGTTATGCACACAATAGTCAGTGACAATGCCACATGTTTTTCATCAGAAGAGTTTGCCAGTTTTTGTTTATCAAACGGTATATCGCACGTGACCGCTCCCGCCTATCACCCATGTAGCAACGGCCAGGCGGAAAGCTATGTAAAAATAGTTAAAAAAGGCATTAAGTCTAGTTTAATGTTAAGCAACAATTTGAAGCAATGTAATGAAAATATATTAAAATATTTATTCGATTATAGAAATTCAATACATAGCACGACAGGTTTTTCGCCAGCGCAGTTGGTGTTCGGTCGTAAGCTTCGTTCACGCCTTGACTTGTTAAACCCTATCACACCACATCCGTCGCCATCGTCTAACACTCTCACGGAAAATGTTCAAAGAAATCAGTGTTTACAGAGTAAGGCTTAAAGTGCAACTGTAGTGGCAGGTGTTAAATTTTTGTTATTCGAATATAATCTTTTGGCCCTGTAGATAGAGTCCTTTTGTAACGTATTTATACCAAAGAGAAATATATTCTTAAGTGGTAAAAATAAGGAGTGTTTTAAGACAGGTGATACTGTCATGTACAAACAATATTATTTAAATAAAAAGTTCACCTGGAACAAGGGTATTGTGTCAAAGCGCATAGGTAATGTTACATACTTGATCAAAGATTGTGAATCGTTACATAAATTTAAAAAACATAAATACCAACTGGTACCTTACAAAGGAACGGACAGCAACCAGGACATATTATGTCGGCCCAGCTGTGTCGACATTTCAGACGTGTCACCCGACGTTTCTGAAACCAACTTGCCTTTGGAAGGTCAGGAGAATCAGCCAGGAGGAAGGGAAGCAAAAGAGGATCACGCTATATCACCATCAGACACCCAAGTGACAGATCTCGTCCCAACGGAACTGAACACGGAGCGTGATGAGTATTTTGAGGCTATATCAGACAATGAAAGCGATCCGGCTGTTGTCTCAGAACGCGACCAGAATAATCAGCGTGGTTCACAGTTGACCGACTGGTTGTTACGTCCAATTCCAAGGGTTAATTATAAACCTTTTTTCTGTATCTTAGATTTATAGTTTTTTGTTATTGGTATGGTAACTTGTACTATATGGGGAGGAATGTTATGTATGGATAACTATGTACCTAGTTATAGGTAGTGGCTGCGTCCACTCATAAGGACTTACATCGAATACACGTCAGTGCGTACTCAACCGCTAAGCGTTTTACTAGTCCCGCATACTTAACAGTAACAAACGGTACGTCTCTTCTGTTAGATGGCACAGTAATATTCCACTCTTCTCATCTTCCACGGCGTTTATTTTTAAGAATTGCGTTAATTTTCCTTTATGGATTAACCATTCATTAATTTTATGGTCAAAAACCGGCAAACTTCCTAAAAACGTGTTCATGATTACGCCGCACCGCGTGGTTTTCCGTAACTCGTCGCCAATGATATATTGGGGAGTGAAATGATACGACGTCACTCGTTGAACACTAGTTTATTACTAGGCAATTAGACATAAGTTTAAACAATATGGCGGGCGCGCATTAGCCGCCTCCTCGCAGGGAGCGGGCCCGAACGTCGCGCGTACAAATACAAGTTAAGTGTGCGTATGCACACATATACATCACATGGACTTTAAAAATCACGTAAAAGCCTCATTAAAATAGACATATCACTTTTTGATACATATACACTCCCTGACATATTTGCCAGTAAATTGGTGGAAGTGATCAAGAATTCTCTTCAATCCAATTCTAAAATAAAAGACATCTCTGGCAATAAATTAATACTGAAGCCCTGGTTCACTGCAGGGGCACTAAAGTGTATCCGCGTAAGAAACAAAATGCAAGGCCAGACTAGAAAACCGCTACCGCAACTTTTGTTGCAACTTAGTGAAAAGGCTAAAAAGAAAATACTTTAAAAAGAAAATAGAAAGTTCAACTAAAAATCCAAGACTTCTTTAGTCAACAATTAATGAAATTAAACAGTTTAAACCACCAAAAACTTCTAATACTCCCCTTCTCAATATTACACCTCTTCCACTAAACTCTCTAAATGATGTTAACCAGTACTTTACCACAATAGGTAAAATTTTGGCAGACACCATTGTAGCTCAGACTGGCTTGCCGACTGTAACCAGTCGTAGTACAAACTCTTTCACATCTTTGTTTGTTTTAATGGACACTAATCCACAGGAAGTAGACGGCATTCTGATGGGTCTTGACTCTGGCAGTGCTCCTGGGTGGGATGGTATATCTACTGAGTACTTGAAAATATGCAGAGATTTTGTGGTTTCTTTGATATGCCAGCTAGTTAACTTGTCTTTTGAAACCGGCAACTTGCCGAGTGTTTTAAAGCGATCGGTGGTAACTCCAGTTCATAAGAGTGGTGACGTGAACGACGTTAGTAACTATCGACCTTTGTCTGTGCTACCTTCGATTTCAAAAATTTTAGAAAAAACTATTAAACAATAGGCTTATACTTACAATATTTAAATAAATTTAAAATTATATCAGAATCTCAGTTCGGTTTTAGAAGTGGTCGTTCAACTCAAGACGCTGTTATGGCTATAACATCTGAGATTCTAAATAAGGTGGATAAAGGTCACAAACGTCTACAGTGAGTTTGCACATTAAAAAGGCTTTTGATATCGTTTACGTACCAACTCTTTTGAAGAGACTTGAAGATATAGGTGTTCGAGGAACTCCCCTCTCACTTTTTGAAAGCTACCTCAAAGATAGAAAACAAATCGTTAAAATTAATCACCTGAATAGTTCCGAAAAAGACGATAGTATCCGAGCGTACTGGGATCCACACTGTTCTTAGCGTATATTAACAGCCTATGCAACTTACAAAACAGTGGAGGAAAAATCTTCTCCTATGCAGACGATACTGCAGTAGTATATTCTAGATCTTCATGGCAGAACGTTAAAATTGCTGCTGAGGAGGGTTTGGCGGAAATAGCAGGCTGGCTTAAATCAAATCTCCTAACCCTCAACACCGGCAAGACCAGTTTCGTCTGTTTCTCTCCTAGTGAAAGGTCACAACCAAATCTCGGATACAATATCCGGATTCATGTATGTGGAAACAGTTTCGCTTGTACCTGTAATTGTGATCAGAAAGCTTTTGTGGATATTTAAGACCTTATGCCATGTTATGACCTCATACCTTCTGAACAACATCTATACATCATACATCATTTATGTTACCATTCCATTTTGTAGCTGTTTGTTATCCTTAATAAATTAAATTAAAAATTACACCGCCCTGGTTTAGTCTGTGATAACTTACTGCATTCCGATTTGGGGAGGAGCCACCAAGACTAAACTTCTCGAGTTGGAAAGAGCTCAAAGATTGATTATTAAGGTGATGTACTTTAGACCACTTTTTTTTTTTTTTTTACGTGGGAAATGCATTACGCATACGCACCCGCCCGGGCAAGGCGGGGGTTATATCGGACTCTCCGACCGCACTCAAAGCGCGGCCAGCATACCGACTAAAACCCACGGTGTTCCTCCAGACGGCCAGAGTGCCGGGGTCACGGGAGACGCTCGCGCATTCATCCGCGACCCCGACGGGCCATGGCCCGCTCAACGTGAGCGGACCCCGTCTGATTTGGGGGGCCTAGCCCCCCTTCCTCCATCGAGAGGCGTTCGTGGAACACGTACGCCGCCTTCTCGGGCCTGTGCTGTTCGAGTGGCGATTGCCCAATCGCCGCCCGCAGGCATCCTCCTACGGTGGCTGGAGATCCCGGAGCGCCCCACGGCGACGTCCGGGGCGGACGCGACGGGCGGGGAGCAAGGTGGTCAGCTCCCTCTCCCGCTCGGCCGCCTCCTTGGCGAGCATTACCTGCTCGCAAAAGGAGGCGACCCCCTCCCAAGCCCTCTCGCTGCGGACCATGGACAGAACCACGGCCGGCAGCGAGAGTTGGGCCGTCGCGAGCGCCGCAACTAGGTCGCGGCGCTGGTCCGCCCACGCTGGACACTCCACGAGCGTGTGGAGCGCCGTGTCGCGCGGGCAGACCCCGCAATGCTGGCAGACGGACGTCTGCTCCCGGCCTATGAGACACAGGTACGTGCCGAAGCACCCGTGACCGGTGAGTACCTGTGTCAGCCGGAACGTGAGGACGCCGTGCCTCCTCTCCAGCCACTCCTCTAGGACGGGACTTACCGCCACCACCGTGGCGTGCCCACTTTAGACCACTTAGGTTTACTACAACTGACCTATATCAAGTAAGCAATTTGGTTTCAGTAAGGAAACTTACATCCTAAATGTGACTTTTAGGATAATAATAATAATAATACCAGCCTGTTTACTGTCCCACTGCAGGGCAAAGGCCTCTTCTCATATAGAGAAGGCATGAGCATTAATCACCACGCTTGCTCAAGGCGGATTGGCAATTTCAGATTTTTAAGTCCAGGTTTCCTCACGATATTTTCCTTCACCGTCAGTCAGAAATGTCATGATAAATTTAGAAAGTCCATATGACTTGAAAGATTACATTAGTGTTGTGGTTGTGTTTACGAAGTGGGTGCCTTATCCACTGGACCATTTCGACTCCAGGATGTTTAGGATGGTGTAATTAAATTAACCTACGGCCAGTTCGCTTACGTAGGGTAGGACATGAGAAAAACTGGCAAGATATCAGGCCACAGTAATAACTGTAGCCTATAGAAGATATGAAAATCTAAGTATTGCCTTAAGATTTGACCAAACGTTTAATTCCAAGGACCGCGACATTTTATTAAATAACTTCATGATTTATTAATTAATGTTAATGCTCATACATTATTGAAGTCATTAAAACAATAGGTTATATACTAATTAACAATATAAATCAATTTTTCATATATACGGCACATAGCACAACTGATAGGTTACGACGAAACTTAAGAAACTACTTTGGGGCTCGTTCTACTTACAAGTGTTTATCTTGTTCTTAATGTGCCGTCTCCTTGCAAAGTTTGGCAATCATTACAGCAATTTCCACCTTGGATACCGTTGCTCCAAACAGAAAATGTGTTTTGGCAAACAATTGTCGCAGAGTTTTAAAAGCCATAATGACCTTCTGCGGCCAGGGCTCCTTCTGCCAGCTACTTTCATCATACATTTTGCTACTTGATTGCATACGTTTTGTTGTTACGCATCACATGATCAAAATATGCCAACAGCTCTTTCTTTCTTTTATTTTTTTTACTACTTCGAGATGCTTCGCCATTCTTTGAAGCACAGTTCTATTTCGTACGCGGTCTGTCTAAGATATTGTAATAGGTTAATTTATAACTTTATACAAAATTGGTCCTTTGACCAAACTGAACAAATGATAATTTTATTTAAATAATTCATAACTTACTTACCCTAAATGTAGTTTAATTATATGTTTATTTTCTATATTGTACTTATGTCGTACCGAGCATTTACTCACACTTCCTGTGGCACAGGTTTTATTACCTAGTAAAGGCATCCTAACACTGTATAGCTATGTTTATGTTTGTTATTAGTTTTGTATTATTTAAGACCTGTATTGTGAAATTGTCTTTTATGACCCAATAAAGATTTTACGACTCTAAATTCACAAATCTAAACATATTGTTACGACGACTACCTATGCTAGAACGTTCGCAAGTACCTACCTACTCGTGTACGACGAATACCTACGCTAGAACATTCGCAAGTACCTACCTACACGAATACGACAAATACCTACGCTAGAACGTTCGCATGTACCTACCTACACGTATAACAATAGATCATCGGCGGTAGGCATACCTACGCGTCGCAGCTAAGTACCTACACTCATTGTTCCGTTTTCGAGAATTGTCGGCATCTTTGTAGTAATAACTGGAAGGTTCTAGAAATCTACTTAATGATTATAAAAAGGATTGGAACGTCGGCACTTCGTTCAGTTGTGAATACAGCGATCTCGAGCGAACATCTAAGTGATACGGAAGTTTAAGAAGAGCGATCTACGAAGCGTTATAGTGCAGTATAAGTGTTTATTGTTTTATTTTGGTACTGTTAGTGTTTTGTGTGAGTCTTGAATAAACTCATCATCGCGTAACTGGCATTTTGCATCGAACCCCATCCTGACACGTAACAATATATTACCAAAATGTTAAAAGTATACGCACCAAAACGCATGACTTCCTATGCAACGATGCGCAATCGAAATGATACAATCATTTTATCAGAAACGTGGCTAAATAGCTGAATATAATAAAGCTGAATTATTTAATGATCGCTATAACTAAGGTTTACGAAAGAGATCGAGAAACTTCTGGATTTCACACTACTAAAGATGGTGGGGGAGTATTAATAGTAGTTTATAACCAATAGGGGTGTTTAGGAAAATTGTCTCCATTAGTGGGCGCTACTTCAACATTCACATTGATCCAATCAGAGGTTAATTTTCAAAAAGGGCTTGACAGCTAGACCTGACGCATTGGTGCTGTCACCTCGTAGATGCCATTTTAGAAAACCCTCTCAGAAATTTTCTTTTGTCCTTAAGCACGTAAATTATCCATTTTGTAAATTGAACATTAAAATTGCCGAAATGAACACTGAAAATATTTGTTATGATGAGAGAATGAGTGTGTTTAGGAAAATTTTTGCCACCAGTTCCCAAACTTTGGTAAAACGTCTTCCATTTTGAGAGCACGTCAAAATAGAAGACGTTTTACCAAAGTTTCGCCAACTGATGGCAAAAATTGTCCTAAACACACTCATTCTCTTTTACCTAGTTACGTAAGACTGAAAGTCAGTGTAAAGACCTCTTTGTTAAAATTGAAGTTAATAGAAATAAACATACTTTCTTCTGTGTAATTTACCTTTCCCCTTCTGTTGACAAAAATGTACTTGAACACTTTTTAGACAACTTTAACAGTGTTTCTGTAAGCTTGGAGAATGTTTGCCTAATTGGTGACTTTAATATGAGATAATAATAATAATACCACAACAATCACACAATGTCATCTAGACCCAAAGTAAGCATAATATATTACTAGCATGTCATATGGGTTCTAGACTGTGGATAAACATACTTAATAGTTTTTTTGTAAATACATACATATTATACATAGAAATACCCAGGACAATGCAAATAGCCTAGTTCATGCACAATAGTCATACATAGTCATACAATAGTCCATACATCCATACATAGTACCACGGAACCACAGAGGTTGTAATGAGATCATCTTGGGTTGACGCTCTGGTGATTGTAATAATTATCGTAAGCCGCTAATTAGTCATGGTTCTTCTCTGGCTCAATTACATATTAATTTTGTGTTACTTAATCAATTTCAAGCAACATAACAACGTAACTAAAACTCAAACAAAATATTGGATTTGGTTCTGAGCAATATTGCTAGCACTTCTGTCAATGCTTCCCACTCTGCTTTAGTAAATATTGGCCCAACTCATAGTCAGAAGTAGATTTTGATAGACAGTACATCATTACCTGATAACATTCCACGACACAACTTGTACAAAGCTGACTATGAAAAAATGTGAGCTGAGTTGAATGAAATAAATTGGGAGACTACATTTTTAAATTGTGAAAATGTAAATGAAATTGTACGTACCAATATATTAGTTACACTATTTTATATCATTTGATAAACAAATATGTACCTAAAACCAAATTTCACCTAAAAAAAATCATCCATCCTGGTTTACCAAACAGTCAATTAAACTGACAAAACACAAAAACAAGTTACTACGTAAATTCTGAATATTTAAAAATCCTTGAGACAAAATATTACTAGATGTAGAAAGTTGTCAACAATCTGTTATAACAATTATTATTTTAGTAAGTTAAGGCAAGTATCAGTATTAACCCTACATATTTTTACACCTACTTAAAACCAGCATATGTAAACCATAACAATGTAAACCAATTACCACAAAATATGAGTTTAAATACCATATTATGTGTATCATATGGGCCAGGAATTTATAATTTATTTGCGTCTTACTTTTCCTCAACGTTCATGAATTCGACAAACCAATATAACCCTCTACTGTTTCAGATTTAAATACAAATACTATTGCTGAATTATTTATTACGCGTGATAGCATAATTAAACACTTGTAGTGCCTCAATATTTGTAAAGAAGCGGGCGCTGATGGTATATCACCTTATTTTGTATCAAGACATTAATGACAAGACGCATTTTCCCGGCAGTGGAATAACAATGCGCTGGTATTTTTATACATTTTTATATTTAAGCACACCAGTTATTACACCAGTCATCACCAATACTAACTTTGTCTTTGTATGATAATGATGGAGTGGTTGAGAATGCTTGCAGTACAATATCCTAAACGGCAAGCACTTAACGCCTTTGTTAAAGACTAATCTAATGATGAAGAGCTTTTCAAAGAAAATCTGGAGTGATGACGACCCCTGATAAGGTGAATCGTTGACCTTATAAAAGTGACGGGTAACCAATGGGCAGAGACGGTATACCACTGATCAGTTACTGTTGACAACGATAATGCTAATGATTACATACAAACAATAAAACGAAATAATAAATTTAATAGGCATCCACTGTATGTACCTACTCGTCCGCATATTAAATAAGTTAATGTATTCGCTGGGGTTCACGCAAGTCAAGCGATACAGAAAATGTGCCATTAATATTTGTATCGGCCGAATAGCAAACGCTAGATGTACCATAACTATGGTTATAATTATGTCGTATGTTGGTCAATTTTACCTTTTATTTATTCGAAGTCAAAGTTTAAGAAATTAATTCATTTGGGTTACAATCCCACCCACATGCTCATCACTGTGACTCTTGTAAAAATAATTAACAGTGATAACCAATATGAAACACCGAGCTTAGACACTCGGGAGTCCCGGGGACTGCTAAACCTACTCTTCTTAGACTCCGCAACGTATTTAAGCAAAAGTAAAAAGGAGGAGTTGGAAATTAAAAAAATTTCCACTTCCCTCCATTGCAAAGCGAGAGACAAAGTTAATCAGAAACTATAGGATTATGACCTCTTGAAAAAAGCACCACGCGCGGACAAGAATCATTAAGGGACCTATTTGGGTTAATTGAATTAACACATAGGAACGTTAAAATTACAAAATGTCTGGAAATTAACCATGGACCATGAGAAGAACTAGCAAGAAACTCCAGCTACTTTTTTTAGTGGCCAGGTTATTACAATTATTTGTAAGTTACAATTTCAAGTAACATGCAAAGTAACGCAGGCAATACACTTAACTCTAAACGTAATTACAATATCGGTACAAACGGAGTTTCCTTTGTTGCCAACAATATAGTCACTCAAAATCAAACCAAACATTATATTGGTAATTTACAATAATACTGAGTTTGGTTCAGGACACGTACGTTTGAGGTACCGTGGGTGTCCAGGACCAAATTCCAGACATTTTTCAAAATTAAAGACCGAACATTTTCCCTGCGGGTTACTTTCATATAACGCCGTAATTGTCCAAATACGTCTCACACACAAGATATGTGAAAGTCATTATAGGAAAAAATATAATACCTACATTTTAGATCAGACGCCTTTTTTTAATAATAATTTTTCAACAATTACACACAACGCCATCTAGACCCAAAGTAAGCATATATTATAGCTTATGTTACAGGTTCTAGAATGCAGATATACATACTTAAATACTTTTTTATTGTAAATACATACATATCATACATAGAAACACCCAGACCAATGCATATAGACATGTTCATACATACAAATATTTGCACTGAGTGGGAATCGAACCCGTGACCTTTGCGTGGTAGTCCATACACAGTACCACCGAACCACAGAGGCATCCTTTCATTACAGTAATAGTTCCTTGCTGGTTTCAGCAAGAATGTGCCGAAATACTACTCTCCTACGTAAAGTATTATTTACGTATTAGATCATTACCGTAACATTCATCAATATTCATGATTCCGGTTTAATTATTCTCAGCTTATATATTCACTATCACTTTATGTTAACCTAAATAATACCGCGTGACTACAGTACAAAACGTGTTCATCACCTGCAGGTGAAGGTTTCAGAATGTAAGGGTAAAAATGTTTGTTTCGCTGTATGAGGCCGTCAACTCAATTACTCTCTCGGTCTCATTTCTTCTCCTTTAACTCCTTTGTTCTCTTTTGCGAGTAGTTCACAGTCGGCAACAACTTGGTTATCCTCTATTTACTATGTATCTAAAATAATATAGAATTCGACCATGTCTAATTAAAGCTTCGATGGAATAAAACATCGCATAACTGAATTATCGACACTCCGTGTTCGGTTTAGTAAAAATCAAAAAATCTACTTTTGAAATCAATTATGGAACCTTTATAAATATAGACTACGGTAATAACTGTATTTATTTATTTATTAATCTCATCAATCTTCAACAAAGAATACACTTTGCAAGCACAATAGTAAATAATAATTAATTATCAATTCCAAGTGCTTCTTCACCACATACATACATAATCAGGGTCACAAATAAATTGCCTGTTACAATAAATATAACTGTTTTATTATTTGAGCGGTTACAGAAGTTTGGCTGATCTGTCGCACCTTGTGAGCCTTGTAATGAGTTGTGGCCGGCGGCTCCTTCTCTGAACACTATATAGTCAGTCGTAGAAACGGGCTGGCTCGTTTCAGCAGACTGGTAGGTTCTCATGCCTCGTACTGGCGGAACCGGCGCAGAGAAGATGAGGTTTCGTAACTTGAAACTTGGACTTGAAATGTGAAACTTGGAACCTGAAACCCTAATATTACTCCTGTAGGTTTCATACGTAAAACACTCCTTCATGAAAACAAAAATTAGTCCACTAGGGAACCTGACTTTCTAATAACAACATTTCAAAATAACTAAAGCTCTAAAGGAAAAGTAGGTAGGTAAGGTAGGTCTAAAAGATACTACCCTACTACATTAGAATATACCCGTTTCAGCCGGTAGATGTCGCTTAAATATATTAGTTTGACGGTAGTAGATCCACTCTGGTTTCAGCATGAATGTGCCAAATCGACAAGGTAAGTACTACCCTCTCAAAGAAGATCGACGTAAGAATTTTCATGCTAATGTGTTTCGCGTTTCGCTCGGTGAGTAAGGGAGCCGGCAGTCCAAATACCACCTTTACTCTTCTTCCGTTTCCCTTTTCCTTCCTCACCCTCTCCTCCGTGTTCAGCAACGGTTTGGTTGTGTTTTATACGCATTACTAATTCTGCATTGCTTGGAAAACACAACCATCCTTATAGTTTACAGTTGCCACCTACCATCAGGTAAGCTTGTTTGCCACTAAAGATGTATAAAAATAAAAGTTATTTTTATATTTTATATCTGATTTTAATTATTAGTTGAGAATTTAATTTTTAATAACTTAAAACCATAAACTCGTACTAAATTATATTCTCCACTCGCACGTTTACTTGTATAATATTCAGTAGTACCTAGTTTATAATTCAAGTCGAGTTGTGGTAGCATAATATAAAATGTGTGTGAAGCTGTTCATGTATACTGTATATTTCCATAAACTGTTGTTTCAATTCGTTATAATTCATGTTAATTAACTTTAATTAATTACGACGTCTTTTTACTTAAATTATGACGATGAATGAATTTAGTGAGTTTAGTACTAAGTATTATAAATACTTACGATTATGTGATTAGACGTTCAATTTATAGAGTAGTCGATCAATTGATATTCGTTTATTTTGGCTATGGTTGGCCATAGTACATCCGATTCTTCTGGACTTAGCATCAATGGTTCTGATTAACCGATCTCTTATTTCTCTCTCTCGAAGTCTCTATCGTATCCTATTCCCATTTTGTTTCTTTTTAGATTCTCATTTCCTTTAACTTTCCTTCTTCTCCGTCATTCCTTTCTCTTACATGATTGGCAATGTCCGCTTGTCATAACGTTAGCTATATATATATATATATATATATATATTATATAATATAATACATAATATAATAATATTCTACCACATTCACACAGCGCTATCTAGCCCTAAATGTATATATATATATATGCTTATTTCCATCTCAATAGTAATAATATTTAGCTTAATAAAAAATTCACAGATTTCGTGCCTCACACGACTATCGAGCACATTGGAAATAAATCTACGAAATTCTAAAAAATATTGTCGGGATAAGGAAAATGTTACAAAATAAAACTACAACGTTAAATGTTAATTATTTTTGCCTGACTGACACAGTCAAGGAGGGTAATGTTTTTCTAGCGTATGTTTGTATGTATGTATGTATGCGAGTCTGTATGTCTATTTCTTTGGCACACTAAAGCTTAAATGGCTTGATGGATTTCAACGTATGAGGTCTCATTAGATTCGTATTGATTCAGGGAGTGACACTGGGTATATAAAATTTCTATTTAGCGTCAGCGCAAGAAAAGAAAATGGGTTTCGTTCTTTTCACTTTGTTTTAGGCAGATGGGCTTTTTGTTTGAATAATTTGGTAGGTACATGTTATTGTCACATTCCATATTTAGTCTTGTAGCGTGTAAATTATTTTTTAAATCAATTGATAGTTAATAAATCCTTCTAGATCTTTAAAGAAATTGACGTGAATCGTTTAGAACTTGTCGCTGTGCTTGACTGGATCTTCTGACGTCTCATTTCTAGATGGATCACAGATCCTAAGTGGGATAAAATTACCTAAGAGGCTCTCGAGGGACAAGTGTTTTATGATAGTCATGATATTATCGCAGGAGTATTTTATTTAAAATTGAAGCTAATGATATACTTGCTTACCAAGTTTTTGGGGAAGTCCTATGTTACACACAGTGTTAAATGGAAGAAACGTAAACTACCTCATGCACACATTCTACTTTGGTTGCATGATAATATTAGGCCTGATGTTGTGGAGAGAATAATCGATGCAGAATTTCCAGACCCTAATGCTGATCCTATGCTATATGATATTGGTTTCTCGCATGGGCAGCTATATGTTGCTCTTTCCCGAGTGAGTAGTCCCAAAAATCTTTATGTACATGTACCTGAGGGCTCTACTTACAACGTAGTATATACAGAAGCGTGAATCGCTGTTTTAAATTCCATTAATAAAATTGATTGATTAATGTGGTTCTATTTTAACTTATTTTACAGCACCACACTCCATCATTTTGTATTGTGATTTAATTTCAAAATATATAGACATATGTCTACCTGCCTAATTCTAAATTCCACGCGAACAAAGTCGCAAGCAAAAGCTAGTTATCTAATATTAATCTATAATTGGGAATTATGTAAGCATTGAAATGGTCCGAAACGTAGAATTTAATTGTTATTCATTATTATTCAATCGTTTATATAAAGGGAATTATTTTTCATTCTTCAATCACGCCCGAACTTTTATACAACTACGTTGCAATTTCTAAATTCAAGTAAATTCAGTTATATTCGGGGTTTGTTACCACCGATTATTGTTTTAAGGATTTAAGGTAAGAATATAGTCAATACTTACTTATTCATTAACAATAGCATCTGAATTTTAATTTTTTTTTCCTCGCATGCACAATATTAAGAGTTCTATAGCTACACACTAAAACATCCATAGATGTTATTAGATATTTTTGGTTGTGGGTCCTTACATTTCAGAATATGAACCTGTCATTACAATTAATAAGTAGTAATATTATAATAGATTTATTAAAAGAATTTATGCCTAAAAAGTATATTTGCACAGAAAAGAATCAGAGATCGTCAACATTATACAGACATTTACTCAGCAGATAAACTTTGATTAAGATCGCGTCGGTTCACATATACAGACGTGCTCTTATGCAATGTTTAATATAATTTATTTGTGACCTCCTTTAGTAAATAACTGTGTAGTGTGTAATGCAATATGGCAAATTGTGTAGATTCTATAAAAAATGAACGCCAAACCAATTAGTTATAATAATTATACAGTACAGTGTAAATAAAAATGGAAAACAGTCCCCGCACTCCTAGTAAGTTGGTGCAACCCACTGTTTCGGTGTCGGTTAAAGCTGTATCTACGTCAGAGATACAGAGATGGATGTCTATCATGAAGTCGCACCTGAACGAGGTTTGCTCTATATCGACTGAGAGTAAGCTCAACAGTGATCAAAAATATTAAATGGTCAACTATGCCGGAAAATTTATGTGTTAATTTAATTAACCAATATGAATAAATATATTTTCATTTTCATTTTACAAAGAGAAAAAATTTAAAAATTTCCCGAAAAAGGAAGCACTTTTCCATAATCCCATACAAAAGTATCTTTATTTATCCCAAAATGTTAAAAAAAAATGTCCACCCGTGCGAAGCCTGTTACAATTACAAATATGTAGTAATTGTAACAGGTATGTAGGGTGCAAAGGCAATATCAAACACAAAGATCAGTGTTCAAGCTCTAAGGCGTTGGTATGTCGGTTGTCTAACTTACCATAAGACAGGTATAAACCTAGCACGGAAGTAAGACTACTGTCGCTCCTCGCTGATGTCTGGAGTTGGACGTGATCTCTAGTATTATTTGTGTTACATTTATTATTTAAATATTGTCAAAAAAAAAATTGCCACGATAATATACTAAAAGTACTTTTAATCCACCTGTAAAACAGAATGAATATTCTAGTACTGTATAAATTTAGTTTATAATTTATTTTGTAAGACTAAGTTTGAGTTTAATACGAAACTAAATCTTTACAATACAAGATGAAAACCGAGTCAAGAAAATCAAGTTATCAAGGCAAAATTAAATGCGTGGTAATGTGAAGTAATTATTTTCATATTTTTGTCTTTTAAACAAAGAGAAACTTTAAAATCGAAGTGTATAGTAGTTTTAATCCTCATTATAACTAAGGCCTCTTCACAAAAAGAAATGGCCATCATTTTATGTGCTTTTTTTTGTTAAAAAGACAACTCCCGCACTAGGGAACAGGCTCTGCATCGCGGGGGATTTCACAAACATGCATTTAACGTACACAAAATACACCGAGACTCAGAACAAATATATATGGATCACACGAAGTTTTGTTCCGTGTGAGGCTCGAACCCACCACCTCGTGCACAGCAGTCGCTTGCGCTCCCGCTGCACCACGGAGACAGTCAAAATTTGTTAAAGTCGAATCGATAACTTTAGGTTGATCATCCTCATTATATCAGTCAATAGACGTCCACTGCTGGACATAGGCCTCTCCCAACTTTCACCACCTTAGCCGGTTGTGAGCCGTCCTCATCCATCGGTTACCCGCCACTCTTAAGTCATCGGTCCACCTTGTGAGGGGTCTGCCCACGCTGCGTCTTCCGGTTCGTGGTCGCCACTCTAGAACCTTACTGCCCGAACGGCCGTCAGTTTTGCGAGCTATGTGCCCTGCCCATCACCAATACAGTGAAGCAACTCTGTGAGCCAGAGATTTGAATCGTTAGATGCTCCCATAACATACTTAAGACGCACGAAAGCGTGTCATCGTTGGGAAGAGTGTCAGTCTTTCCATCGTAGTCACTTGTTAGCAGCAGTGAACGGTGCACTTTTTTACATTATTTCTTTGTTTTTGGTAAGGTAAGTAAGCCACTAAGTGTATCAATAATGCATCCTGTGCCTTTATAAAATGTTTTAATAACATAAGAAACACAAACAAATCCAAGGGTATTTCATACGTAAGTACTGAATTATTAACTATTTTCACAATTTCAATTTTACTCTAATATATATGGTGTCCGACTCGATTCCATGTGAAAGAGAGCGGATGATAACAATTACAATATTCGGGAGCGAGACATTTTGCTGTATCATTTTTCATCTGTAGTCACTGCGCGCGCATTATCGATGTCGTGTGTGCGGACGTCTTAACCTTACACACAGAGAGATTTTAAACGTGGACAAATTTATAAAGCGCAGGGCGCATATAACGATTTAAATCTCTGCTACGAACTATATCATTCACTTGCGGATTTCTACATTTAGTAATTTTAACTAATAAGCATGGTAACAAAATTACAAAACAATTGTTTAACAATAATAATTGTCTGCATTATTTATTACGTATGAATTGATTGACAAAAATAATTTTACGTTGTGAATATGCATGAACTGGTACTTATTAAAACTAATAATTAACACATAATTATCATATATTAACACTTTATAGTAGAAGTTTGTCAACATGTTGAACGCCACGTTAATTAAAATATACTACTTTTCATTGGAGCCACGTGGCTCATCGGTGAACCAAACCCTACTAATCTGTTCGGCGAGTCACCAGCGAGCTGCAGCATGACTCCAATTCAAACCTATTTTACAGGCCACTGCGCTGATATCATACAAAAAAATTAGCAGCGTGAGCCGCGTGGCCTGACATTGAAAATAACATTATATCAGTCTCTTGTTACGAACCTTTTTATATAAAATACGAAAAGCCCTCTTACATGGTGACAAACAAGATATTGGGGATAAGCATTTAACTCACAGAGGTATATACAATTTTAATTTGACTAAAATGTGAATAACGTAGGTAGGTAAATACTTGCTAATGACATACCACAGCTGAACAGCCATGAATTCTACAGAAATTTGTAAGACTATTGTAAAATTAATTACGGATTCCAATAGGCTTGGGCTATAATATTGAAATGAAATGAAATGAAATGAAATATGAAATGAAATGAAATATATGTTTATTCATTTAGGTTAATTAAATTAACACTTATGAACGTCAAAGTTTACAAAATGTCAGCAAATTAACCTACAGCCAGTTCGCTGACGAAGTAGAGCCATGAGAAGAACTGGCAAGAAACTCAGGCCACTCTTTTTAATCGCCAGGTTATTACAATTTTTGTAAGTTACAGTTTCAAGTAGCATGCAAAGTGACGCAGGCAATACACTTAACTCTATAGATACTTAATTACTTACAGCTTTCTATGTTGTAAAGAAAATTAAAAAGTAAAATGTGTGCTTTACAGGTTGCCTCAATTTGCATATTGCTACAAAATTATATATATTAGGCGTTCGATCAATTAGCTTATTATTTCTGTGGGTCTAAAAGCAGTTTAGATGGGCAACAGCGGCTGTAGGCAAGTCGAGCCCATAGCCATAACATGACAAGAGATCTCTCAAGATTGCAATCTTGAGGTATAATAACAATATTTCAAACGCACTTTATTAAACTACTATGAAACATACTAATCTTTTACATTATTCAAGGAACTTCATCGAAGTGCAACAATGCCACCAACGCCGCAGGAGCACTCGTCTCTCAAAGACGCCGTGACGCCGCCGGAGAGTGACGCAGAAGAAGTGCGGGTCTTCATCTCGGGCATGTCGGGTGTGTTCCCGGAGTCGCACAACGTCCAGGAGCTGTCGCATGTACTGTACAATAAGGTAGGTCGTTATTTATCAACATTACCTATACATAAATACTTACTTACAAAAAAATAATGTAAATACAACAGCTGACTTATTTTTAACGGTAGGACCACCTTTTTCGACTTGAATAGAAAATTTATTGGTCGCAAACACGAAATCTAAGACCCAGTTTGCCTGAACGGTAAGCATTTAATTAAATCCAGAAGCAAACCAGGGCATCTGATAACATGGACTGCTTGCCGCTGCAAGCTGTCGAGTGCATCAGTAAGTACTGTGCGGAGCACAAAGATGAGAGAAGTACTCCACGCACGAACAAACCTGTATCTTAAAAAGAAGACAGAGCTCCTCAGGCGTGAAGTATCACCTCACCCTGTTCAGATCTCCGAATTTACAGGAGGCGGTTTTAATGTCGAACTCGATGTAATTCTTGGGGTTAACATTTTGGCTGACGTCCATACCTAGGATACTAAGGATATCTTGCTGTGGTAACGCTGTGTTCTGAAGAGAGGGAGGTGGAAGGAACGAAGGTTTTTGGCAGAGAACACCCACACCTGTGTTTTCTTGGCATTGAACTCGACCAAGTTCTCACAACCCCATTTAGATGCGATATAAGACCAGGTCGAGTTTAGCGACAAGTTTTGCCTTGTTGTCTCGCTGTTTAGCCGCAGGATGTCCGAGATATGGCCCATGCGCTGTTCTATCATCTGCATAGCAATGAATGTTAAATGATTTCCGAATTTCTTCACGTGAATACTTCTTCTTCTTCTTCTTATCGAGTAGTTAGTGGTCAACTTAGTGTTGGGATTTGTAAAGATCGCTCATAACTATTTATTATAAAGGCATCTTGACTTGATCTATTTGTTTAATTTGTTAATTATTAAAATGCCATTTTCATATTGATACAGGTACTTTTAAGTCTTTGATTGTCGATCGAAGTTTATGATCGCAATTATAGAATTTTTTGAAAAAAAAATTATTAAACTTTGTTTTTTTACTAATAACATTGTTTCGTTCATGATAAAGAACTTTGAATTAAAATAAAATTGGATTTATTCTAAATTCAACCTTGTAAGTGTATGTAAGTTAATAAGTCTGCTACTCCTACAACCATCTTAGTACAACGTATGTCCACGCCATTTTTAACTCAATTTCATCATTTTGGCAGTTACGATAATTCATATTACAGCTGACGATATTATTAAAGCAAAATAACGGTATTATCAGTTCATTTTTTTTACAATAATAATTGTAACAGAATGTGACCTTGAAGAATCCTTACTAACATAATTTTCATTTTGTCTGCAACGACTATGGCTATTGACACAATGGCAGTTGTTTTCAGTGTTTTTTTTTAAATAATAGTACCAATAATGCTTTTAATTTATTTCGAGAAACTAAAAGAGATATCGCGGCAAAAAGACTCAGGGGATCAGACCGGAATGACTAAATATGCTAATATGGATCAGAACGGAATTAAAGAATAATAATAATTTCAGGGGATCAGATCTGGGGGATCAGACCGGAATAACTCGCATAAACATTGGTCAGTTCATGTGCCCATGGTTTTTTTTTATATTAGCCTACCAAAGAGACTCTATCCGGCCTAATGGTAAGCAGTCAGTGGAATCTAGAAATAGTGGCCACCATACCAAAAGCCATCGTCTAAACTGCTGGTATGGTGGCCTCCACTATGGGGGCTGGGAATGGGGTTAGAGGTAGTTAGTTAGGGAGGTGAGAAAAGAGGAAAGAGGGGAAACTGAGCAATTAAGATATGTTTAATGCAAGGTTTTGTTAACGTAACCCCACCTATATGCAATGATTTATATAAAAAGTCATTCGCAATAAAAACATGATGGCTATAAATCATTTTAGAATGCTCACAGTCACTCAAAGAGCGATGAAGAACGCTGTTAGGTATCTCCTTGGCGATTGTTGTAATGAAGAAAACTGCAGGTGAACCAAAGTCAACGAGAAAATTTGATAATGAAGTGGCTACAGAACACAGCAAGACTAATGGTCAAAGAAATCACTACGTACATATACATAGGCTCTTCAATAAAGTATAGTGAACTTGAATTTCGAAATCTTCTTAAATGTGTCTTTCTATTGTGTGCAGCTGAACCCAGTAAAAGAGCAGGAGTCCCGCTGGGAATACCGTCACCCAGAACTTTCCCAGTACGTGGGCATGGCGCCCGACTTGGATCGGTTCGACGCGCAGTTCTTCAGCGTGCACTACCGCCTTGGGCAGCACCTCGACCCCCTGCCTAGAAAAATTCTGGAGAACACATATCAGGCACTGTATGATGCTGGTGAGAATTATTTGTTTAAATATTTACTGTTGTTTTGGGCTGCTGTAACCGTAATCCTTCTCAAGGTGGACCGACAACCTGTAAATATGGTGAAATCATCCTCATCATCATATCGCCTGTACACGTCCTGTGCTGGAGTACCTTGGTCGGTCGTGGGCCGACAAGCGGAATACCTATGGACAAAACCTAATGCTTGGGAGTGAACGTCTTTTGGCGGTTATAATGATGATGGCTTAAGAGCTTTATACTTAATTAATACATTTACTTGTTTATTATCTGACCACTATTATATAATTTGTTAATTTTATTTTACACTAATTTAACACCACATACGACGATTTTTGTGGCGTAGCGGTAGAGCGGTCGACTGCTAAGTCAAGGGTCGCGGTTACGAATCCCGCTCAGCGCAAATATTTGTGTGAATGAACATGACTACTTGCATTGGTGTGAGTACTTCTATCTGTAATATGTATTTATTTACAAAAAAGTACAAGTATATTTTTTTATGCGCATTGTAGAACACAAACGACCAAGCTATGTACATATCGTCAGCTGAAATATGAATTTACTGCTGATTTTTAAGGAGTGGCAGAAAACTAAATTACAACTCACAAAAAGAGTTGTAACCTTTTAAAGTTATACTTCTTTTGGCGCGATTGGGAAAAATGATGAGAGTGAATTTTTACTTTTTTTTTTGTGTGTCATATCAGTACAAATAATCAAATAATGCTGCCAGTCTTCTGGGCACGTTGCCAGATGACAGCGATGCGGAGGAGTACTTCGACGCGATTTAATCCTTGTTTTAGTTTTTATTCTTTGTTACTTTTAAACTTGTACATATTTATTATTCACTTAATTTAATGTAATTAATATGATTTATTTTCAATTTAATTATTATATGTACTTAAATAAAATAATAATAATTTAAAAAAAAAAAAAAAAAAATAATCAGTGTAAATAAATAAAAATATATTGGCGTTTATATCAATTCAATTATATTTATGACGGTGATAGATATATTTTATTGATCATTTATCAGTAAAAATATTTATTTTGAATATTAGTGGTAAAAGTTGTTTTAATATACTGAGTGTGTACACACACTCTTTTTTTTGTATACTTGTCCTATTGCAATGCTGATTTAAGAATTTTCCTTTAAATGTTGAGACCTGTTTTCTGAATGGAACCATTGTTTTTCTTGTTTTTTCCTTTTTAACCGACTTCAAAAAAAGGAGGAGGTTTCTCAATTCGACCGTATATATATATTTATTTATGTGTTTTCGCGGATAGCTCCGTCGTTTATGAACCGATTTTCTTTTTTTGTTAGAAAGGAGATATCTCGAGGGTGGTACCATAATAAGGAAACCAGGATCTGATGATGGCATCCCAGAGAAATCGAGGGTAACTTTCGAAAATCGTACTGACGACTAGTGCATTTGTTATATTTTTCATTAAGTATTTTAAGGCACTACTATTTAGTGAAGGTTTGGAGACGATCTGATGATGCACAAAGACAGTCGAGGGAACTCCTCAACGATTTATAGCAATTACTTGGTGTTTGCACTTAATTCGTTTCTAATAATGAGAACTTTGCTCCCATATTGGTTATAAGTGCCATTACAGGTGACCATAGACAGTCGAGGGAATTCCTCAACAACAGTCATGTCGGGCTTACTTCATACGGTTTAATATGCCAAAATGTTTAGTGTATACAAAAATAATACCTAAGTAAGATTTAGGTCTACCCATCACTAAAATGATAAAATAAAATATTTTTTAACAAAAAGAAAACCGACTTGAAACAAGAAAGAAACTAAAAAGTAAAAATAAATTTACACACGGAAGTTGATGCCAAGTAAATACTCAATAACTAAGTAAATATTATAAGAACCTTACTACAATACCATATTAAAATTGATAATACCTATAAATAAGTACCTAGTTATTGTTTTACTCGGCACCAACTTCAAACTTATAAAATACTTATTTAATTATTTCTGATTAACTAAATTCCCCGCGTGGTGGCCGGGAAAGAATAGCCCCAACCCTCTCTGTCCGTGGGTGTCGTACAAGGCGACTAAGGACAAAATGATGTCAGTCCATCAGTCTACCGAATAACGGCGGTTAAACCGTTACGAAAACGGGTGGTAGAAAAATCAGCACAACACAGGACGGGCAGCAGCGTCCTGTGATAAAGCTACCACCACTGCGATCGCCAACCCGCCTGCCAAGCGTGGCGATTATGGCAACATCCCCCTAAATGGAGCTACACCAGAAGAAATGGCCCCCAGTCCCCGGTCATCCCGCTATTCCTGGCTACGGTAGCGGCCATGGTAACGGCGGGGTAGGGGGTGCGAAGAATCCCCGGGTGCGGCCAGGCTACCCAAACCGACGACCTTTGGCCCTGGCAACATACAACGTGCGCACACTGCGGAATGACGAGAAGATTGTTGAACTGGAGGAAGAATTGAGCAGGCTACGATGGGACATAGTGGGACTGTCAGAAGTCCGAAGACAGGGGGAGGACACGATAACCCTTAAGTCCGGTAACCTGCTCTATTTCCGGGAGGGCGACCAACTGTCCCAAGGTGGAGTCGGGTTTATCGTCCACAAGTCCCTCGTGAACAACGTGGTGAAAATCGAGAGTGTGTCGACGAGGGTAGCATACCTTATACTCAGAATCACCAAACGGTATTCGCTGAAGGTCATACAGGTTTATGCTCCCACTTCGACATACCCCGACGATGAGGTCGAGGCTATGTATGAGGACATTTCCAGAGTTATACATTCCTCTAGGACCCAATACACTGTTGTCATGGGGGACTTCAACGCGAAGCTGGGTAGACGAGGCGGTAACGAGTTGAGAGTGGGGCAGTTTGGATTTGGATCCAGGAATCCCCGGGGCCAAATGCTGGCTGACTTCATGGAGAAGGAGGGCCTCTTTATGATGAACTCCTTCTTCAAGAAGCGCGATAGCCGCAAATGGACCTGGATTAGTCCTGACGGTGTCACAAAAAATGAGATTGACTTCATCTTGTCGACCAGGCGGCAAATATTTAATGATGTCTCAGTGATCAATGCGGTGAAAACCGGAAGCGATCACCGGATGGCAAGAGGCACATTAAATATCAACCCTAGGCTGGACCGGTCTCGACTGATGAAGTCTGCGCTCCGACCTGCACCGATTCAAATTCATAGCTCCGAGAGTTTCCAACTCGAACTTCATAACCGCTTCGAAAGCCTCGGCGATTGCGTAGACGTGGACGAATACAGCAACAGGTTCGTGGAAACTGTCCGTTCGGTAGGGTCGAACATCTTTAAAGCCCACCACAGTAAAGGACCGAAAAAGATCACCGACCAGACCCTCAAACTTATGGACGAAAGGCGCAGGATGGTACTGCGGTCCCCAGAGGAAGCTAGTGACTATCGGCGGCTCAACAGACGGATCTCCAAGTCTTTGACTCGCGACCTTCGCCAATTTAACACACAACGTGTTAAAGAGGCTATAGAGCGCAACAAAGGCTTGAAAGTGTTCGCACGAGGTCGGTCTGTCGGGCAGAGCCGACTTGTCAAGCTGAAGACTGGGGACGGCAGGCTCATCTCGTCTAAGCCAGAGGTTTTAGAGGAGGTCGAGAGGTTCTACGGACAGTTATACACGACACAACATGCACCTGTTAGCTGCCTAGCATCAGATCCAAGAGCTAGGTTAACTCGACATTACACCGAAGACATCCCGGACGTCAGCTTGTGCGAGATTGGTACGGCTCTCAGACAGCTCAAGAACAACAAGGCGCCGGGTGAGGATGGAATCACAGCCGAGCTACTGAAGGCAGGCGGAAATCCTGTCCTGAAGGCCCTTCAGAGGCTCTTTAGTGCCGTCCTCTTCGAGGGCAAAACGCCACAGACGTGGCACAGGGGTGTGGTGGAGCTGTTCTTCAAGAAGGGCGATAAAACCCTTCTGAAGAATTACAGACCTATCACACTCCTGAGTCACGTCTACAAGCTGTTCTCGAGGGTCATTACTAATCGTCTCGCAAACAGGTTCGACGACTTCGAGCCTCCCGAACAAGCCGGTTTCCGAAAAGGTTTTAGTACCATAGACCACATACATACGCTGCGGCAGGTTATACATAAGTCCACAGAGTATAACCGGCCCCTGTGCTTAGCGTTTGTGGACTATGAGAAAGCCTTTGATTCGATCGAGACCTGGGCTGTGCTGCAGTCTCTCCAACGGTGCCATATTGACTATCGATATATCGAAGTGCTGAAGTGTTTGTATGAAAACGCCACTATGTCAGTACGAATTAATGGTCAGAGCTCAAGGCCTATCCAGTTGCAGCGAGGAGTACGACAGGGAGATGTTATATCTCCGAAACTGTTCACCGCTGCACTGGAGGACGTGTTCAAGCTTCTGACCTGGAATGGACTTGGCATCAACATAAACGGCGAGTACATCACTCACCTTCGATTCGCGGACGATATCGTGGTCATGGCTGAGACCGTGGAGGAGCTCAGTGCAATGCTCGATGACCTCAGTAGAGTCTCTCGACAAGTGGGCCTAAAAATGAACATGGACAAGACTAAAGTCATGACCAATGTCCATGTTACACCCACTCCTATTACGGTCGGAGGCTCGATGCTCGAATTCGTTGACGAGTACATATACCTGGGACAAACAGTCCGATTAGGTAAGTCCGATTTCGAGAAAGAGGTCACTCGTCGTATCCAACTCGGCTGGGCAGCGTTCGGGAAGCTACAACATATCTTCTCGTCCGCACTACCGCAGTGTCTCAAGACCAAGGTCTTTGACCAGTGTGTGTTGCCAGTGATGACATACGGAGCAGAGACGTGGTCGCTAACTATGGGTCTTATCCGAAGGCTCAAAGTCGCTCAGAGGGCGATGGAGCGGGCTATGTTAGGCGTCTCCCTGCGCGATCGTTTGAGAAACGAAGAAATCCGCAGACGAACCAAAGTAACTGACGTGGCTCGCAGAGTTGCTTCTCTGAAGTGGCAATGGGCAGGACACATAGCTCGCAGAACTGACGGCCGCTGGGGCAGAAAGGTTCTAGAGTGGCGACCACGAACCGGAAGACGCAGCGTGGGCAGACCCCCCACAAGGTGGACCGACGACCTTATAAGGGTGGCGGGCAACCGATGGATGAGGGCGGCGAATGACCGGCCACGGTGGCGAAAATTGGGGGAGGCCTATGTCCAGCAGTGGACGTCTTTTGGCTGATATGATGATTAACTAAATCAAAATATGAATTACTTTGTGCTATGTAAATTTATTTTTTACTTTTTAGTCCTTTACTGTTTGAAGTCGGTTTTCTTTTTGTTAAAAAATATTTTACTACTTAAAAACACAACTCCCGCACTAGGAAACAAGCTCTGTGTTGCGGGGGACTTTACAAACATACAATTCACGGACACTAAGTACACCCAGACTCGGAACAAATATTTATGGATCACATAGTTTTGTCCCGTGTGGGGATCGAACTCACAACCTCGTGCTCGCTTGCGCTACAACTGCGCCACGAAAGCAATCAAAAGCCTTATATTATGGTTTCAAAAATGTCATGATGAAAAGGTTAGCTTTTTTTAGAAAATATCCTGTTACAAGAAGATTTAAAAATTGATCAGTTTAAACGTGACTCACAGTTAAGGTTCTGTACTTAAGTTTAACGTAAGTCGAGAAAAAAAGTTTTTAAGAAATACGTGTTGTTGCAAATTGGATCTTAGTTTAAGTTAATATGTCTGCAACTCTTACAAACAAATTAGCGGCGTCGCGGCGTGTAGTTTTCGGAATCTTGATCCATGAAGTTGACCGTGTCGACTATCAAGTGGGCTGTTGCTTTTTCTGCCACTGTAAGCAATATAAAAAATAGTAATATCCGTTAGTATTAAGTTTCGTTTGGTAAGTGTGAGATCTTAGGGCTTAATTTTCTCCCCTTACCCCTTAAATCTTCGAAACTATTTTGGTTAAAAAAAACACCGTTGCCTTACCAGTTTGTAAAAAAAATATATATAATCCGATAAGTAAAAAAATAGTATTTTTCGTGTTGATCCCGAGCCCTTTTATATATGATGTGCGATATATGCATCGAACGTTCCAGCACTATTGTTTTCAATACCTATATTGTTGATCTGTGCAGGTCTAAGCCCAGGTCACCTCGATCAAAGCACGGCCGTGTTCGCTGGCAGCTCGTACAGCGCTTCTGAGAGAAACGGCTTGCTGAGCATCTTCACCGGCGGTGGTTTGGGGCTGTTAGGGTGAGCGTGATCTAATATATTTACTGAGTTCTAAGATTAACTTATGTTCTAGGATTATAAATAATAACTCTCTCCTTCATCTCTTCTTCCTCTTTAAGCTCCTCGCAATCGGCTCCACTGTGCATTGTAGAGACGCGACATTTACTTAATTTATCCCTCCTTGTAAGAATAGTGAGGGAAGGGATGAAAAGGGAGAGAGGACTTTTCCATTTCTTTGACCTCCTCCACTATCCAAAAACTTCAAATTTAATAACCAGCCCATTATTATTTCAATGAAGTGAAGTCACAAAGAAGGGATAAGGGATTGGCAATTTGAGACTTTAAGCCCAACTTTTCCTACAAAGTTTTTTTTATCGTAATGTCAGTAATGTCTTAATTAAACTTACTAATTTATTTATTTTAGATCACAACCGGTACCATCTGGTTTAGAATCGCCAAAAACACTAAACCATCACGACAATTACTTTAATCGCTATTTTTTGTTTTAATAGGACCAACAAAGCTATGTTCGCGAACAGAGTCTCCTACTGCCTAAACCTGCGTGGTCCCTCTGTGTCGGTGGACGAGGGCGACTGCAGCGCCACCTGTGCGCTTGAACAGGCCTACCACGCCATCAAGCGAGGCGCCTGTGATACCGCCATTGTAGCCGGAGCGCACTTGTGTCTGAATCCGCAGGACTTTATATTTCATGGCAGGTATGACTTCAGATATTTTGTGTTGGCAAATGAGAAATCAGGCTTTTAATAAAACAGCAACTAGAATGTTGGCGTATATTTAAGAACTGAGAACCGATAAAGGCCAAGACAATCGTTTGACACAATGTAACAATTTAAATTTTCTAAATTATTAGTGAATATTCAATCAACCACAAAATTGTTTACTGCAGACTGAGTTTGATATCTCACAACGGCGAGACACACTCGTACTCGGAGGACGCGAGCGGCTACGCGCTGTCCGACACCGCCGGGGTGCTGGTGCTGCAGAAGTCTACTGTTGCACTGAGGTACGAGTCTTAGTTATAATAAAAAACTTGATATTCAAAACTTATGAATTGTAATTCGATATGCCGAAATCCACATCACATTATCAGCCAGTAGACGTCTACTGTAAAAAGCTCAATACTCAATCGCTTATTGCTTCCACAAAGTATTAACAAATGGTAAATAATCTAGTTATGTAACAATCTTTGACCCATTTTCATCAATTCACTTTAAAAACAAAAAAAAAACAAAATCAAAACAAACATACACACAGACACGTCGAACATGTAACACTCCGGCGTTATTGCGTCGGGGGTTAAAAAATAGGCATAAATCTCATCGTGTTGTCATCAACATTCAACATGATGACACATTTTCTGTGTTTTGGTGTAATCTTGAGTTCCTTTTGCAGTAGTATTGTTCGTTTGTCGGTAGGTAGCGTTATAACAACAAACATCACAAGATACACGAATAGAGGTCAAATGCTCGAAGTCATTGGGCCATGTAATTCCCTTAATAAAAAAATATTTCAGTTCAATTATTATTAGGTTGATAATTTTTCAATATACTTCTTATTTAATTTCCTTCTTCGTTTCCTTTCCTCTTCTTTATCACTATCTCCTACAGCAATTATTTCTGCAATGCTTCTAAAACATTCAGTCCTTTGTATATGAACAGTGTCTTTATTAAATCTTCCACCGTACAGAACTTATTTAACACTACTAATAACCCCACAGATGCTACGCCGAGCTAGTTCACGTAAAGAACATATTCACGACCTTAGTGAGCGACGAGATGGGTCCGCGGTTCGGATACTATCGCAACCCGCTGAGCACCGCACAGTTCATCAGGGAGTTCTACAAGGAGGCGCGCGTAGATCCTCGCGAAGTTGAGTACGTGGAGGGATTTGGGACAGGTGAGCAATAAGCAAGGTATCACCAGTTGGTGGTAACCGTTAGCTATGAATTAAATTGTTATCTGAGCTATGTGAAAACAATGCTAAAATAACAAAACCAAATAGTTGCGCGTAGGGAGTACGAAACAAGGTATTTAGACATTCGGTGTTCTCACTTACTGAACGAAATGCTGAATTTAAACTATTATTGTACGTCGATGTTCTATTAGAAGGTACTTCATGCGATTCGGTAAATTCATATTGAAACTAGCCAGGATAACAGCTATTGTTGGAAAAATGTATAAAAGTATAGTAAGAATCAGAGAAGTTAAATGTTATTAATTAGTACAGCATCACGCTCACTATTCCTTAGTAAAGTATATTGGATCCAGGATTATTGAAGCCGATACTGAGAATTTCCTCGATTCGAATTTTACTCAACCCTGAGATCTCTATCTAGCAGTCTGTACACAATATCACTGAACCAGCTTTCTTGTTGTTGTTATAAATAAAACTTTACTTCTAGGTGTTCCCGAAGTGGACAAGTCTGAACTGGAAGCATTCGAGAAGGCGTACTGTAAGGACAGAGTGGACAGCCTGCTTGTCGGTAGTGTTACGTCTAATATTGGCATCACAGAGGCTGCGTCTGGAGTCGCCGCCATCACTAAGGTAATTAAACCAATTATACATGATGATTGAAGATATTGTAACACACCTTTCCTTTGCATTATTCTCGCATGCTAGTGGGGTCTGTTTTTTGATCCTATCATTTCCGGTTAGCTCGGTTTGACGCATCGTCTTTAAAACATTGTTCGAACTCAAATGTTTTCAATACACCATTTAACTATTAAATTAATTTGATCTCGAGTCATTTAAGCGTAAAATAGCATCTCATGAAGTCGCCATAGCGAAGGCCACTATGCCAGCAGTTTGAAACTATAGCTCTTGGAATGGTGTCTAGTCTACCACTTCTGGATCTCACTGATTAGTTACCGTGAGGTAGAGTGGTTAAGTAAAAGTTCAAAATACCTTAATAGAGTACTAAACAAAGTTCCCTGCCCAGGTTTTACTCGGCTACCACACAGGCAAGCTAGCTGCAAACCTTCACTGCTCGCGCCCGCGGCAGGACATCGCGGCGCTGCGCGAGGGGCGCATGCGTGTCGTCACGGAACACCAGCCATTCTCTAGAGGGTACACCGCGGTCAACGGCATGTCGGTCACTGGCGCCAACTCGCATGTGCTGCTCAATGGACTGTACAAGCCCAAGGTAACTTATACGTAGGAGGAAATGTATCTAGATTTGAAATATGAAAATACATTGGTACAAATAGAATTTAAAATTTTCTTATTGACTTGAATGTATGAGTCAGAAAACGCGTAAGCTTTAATTAATAACTGAAGTCAAATTTAATGCCTTATAATGATTTAAAGAATATTTGGAATTTTGGTTCTACCTATCTGTTTAAGACGTCGAGAACATAATTCTGTTTTTAGGATACACTTAAAGCTTAAATTTGTTCTCTAATATGTACTGAGTCTCTTGCGACGATATGTTTAACTTTGCATATCTTACTATTTCCATTTTTATTACAGGACTTATCCCGCTACAAGTGCACGATCCCTCACCTAGTGCTCCTATCGGGACGGCAGGACACCGCCGTGAAGAAGATCTTAGAAAACCTCAGGTCGCGCCCCGTCGACCCCGAGGAGATAGCCCTACTGCACAACGTTCACTCCAAGAATATCGCTGGACATCTAGGAAGAGGGTACACTGTGCTTGGTAAGAGAACGTCATCTACACTTTTTCTTAACCATATTGTGGAGAGTATCTGTAGTACCTAGTAGATCCTTGCTGGTTTAAGAATGAATGGGCCGGATCGACAGAGGAACTACTGCCCTCTCATATCGCAATTGAGAATTTCATACAAATTGGTGTTTTTCTTTTGAGTCAGTGAATCAGCACAATCCATGTTTTCTATGTTGAAACCACGTTGTTGACGTTTTCAAACACATTATATGTGGGTCACTGTTGGCTAGACAGTTGGCGCCACAATATTCATTTCATTAATTGGCCCAGCTCGAACTTCGGCGATTAGAAGCCTTAGTTTTATTTTTTTATTTAACTGTTACCACTTCCAGACACGAACCCCGAAGGTCATACGATGAGCTTGTGCGAGAAGACGGCATACTTTGACGAGGCGAAGCGGCCGCTGTGGCTGGTGTACAGCGGGATGGGCTCGCAGTGGGGGGGCATGGGCGCCGCACTCATGCGGATACCTATCTTCGCTAGTGCTATACAACGGTAAGTCAGCAGTAGCCTGTACTAGGTGTAGATTGTTCCTGCCAAAACCTACAAGAGATGGGCTGCTTCCACATTCTAGACCACCAACCCTATAATTATATTATGTTACAGCTGTCACCAGATCCTTGTTCCAAAGGGTCTGGACCTCATCAACATAATCACAACTACCGATAAGACGATATTCGACAACATCCTGCACGCTTTCGTGGGCATCGCTGCCATACAGATCGGCCTCACTGATGTCCTCAAAGAGCTGGGGTTAGTGCCCAGCGGGATTATTGGTAAGAAATATACTAGAGATATTTATCTATATACAGTGGCTTTCTTTAAACAATCTTTAACCTAAGATTCTTTAAAGTCGGATTTTAAAAATAATCTTCGATAAATGATTTATATATAGAAATCCACTGTAAATGGGTTGTATGGGTATGTTGAAGAATTTCAACTTTGCCACCTCGTATCTTAGCTACTTTTGCCACTATATTGGAAAAATGATCAATTATCTCTTACTCTCACTGTAAATAGGCTATTTGACATTTTTCGGAAAGATATTTTTAAATATACCTATGTAAATTTATTTTATACCTCTTACAATACGGTATTTTACTCTGTATGAGAAAAATCTAGGAATATATTATTGAGATAGCTTAGCCAAAAATCAGTCGAAAAACGTTAGTTTTAGTTCAAAAAATAGCAAACTAAATTTTAAATTTTAAATTTAAAGGTTCAGCCTTTTTGATCTGTTGCATTACACCATTATAAAGTAGTCGCCATGATATTACGTCATATGGCTTGCGCTATGTTATTATGTAAACTTAGCAGTGTCAACTGTCAATTAAAGCGTTCAGCGTTTTTGTCAAATTACGTGCGAAATTTGAAAATGCAAAATTTAAGAAGAAAGAAAGAAAAACAGTTTATTTTTCACATGACACACTAGAATAAGTAAAAATAAACATTCAACCGCAGTCAAAAAACAAAAACATAAAACGGACAAAAAAACGGAGTAACATGGCACTGGACTTCACACAAGCTCGCGTGCAGATGTGCGCCACGTCCACGCGAAAAACTGGCCGTCACTCAGCTTAATGCTGAGGCGCTTCAAAGCGCAACAGCGCTAGTTTTCAGCGACAGCCCCGTGTGACTAAGGTGACGCCAAGCATTACAGTAAGATTAAAAATTAAAATTAAATAAATATAAATAATATAAGTAAATAAATATTACATCAGCTACATATATAAGTTAAATAAATACGATACAATTATGTATATTTCAGAGATAAATAAAAATACAATTTAATACTTATTTTATAAAAATAATTCTTTTTATTTTATTTATTTATAATATGGCAACACATTACCGTCTCCGCTCCGGAACTGTCCAGTTTTCAGTCTTCACTCTTCAGTGAAAACTACCGTTTTCAAAATTTTCCAAATTTGCAGTTAGTGCAGTTTGAAATTATGTGTCAAAGTGTTGTGTATAGTGTGAGTGTAGTGAGTTTTGTGTATAAGAAAACGTAAGCGTTATTAGGCAAATACACAAAATATGAAAGACACGCCGAAGAGAAAGTAAACACTCGAGAAAACCACAGATGCATGAGCAGTCTTGAAAATTTTGCTGATAAAAAGACATAATTATGTGTAGCTGTTTGTTTTAATTTAAATACATTTTTATAGCAATTAACGATAGAATAAAATTGTTGTAAATTTTTAGTGGTTCATTTGCACTATAAAAACCAATAGAGACACTTTTCAAAAATGCGTGTATTACCCTAATAAGTTTATCTAAAAAAAGCCTTTTAATTATGTTAGAAAAAAAAAAGCCGTTGGTAATTTGAAATTTGCGCGAAAACCGATCACGTGACATTTGTGGCTGTGACGTCATATTTCAATAAACTAAGTAAAGCTGTAACTACGTACAAAGTTTGTAACTTTTTCACTGAAATGAAATGAAATGCATTCATTTGTTCAGATGTGGATACATATTGGTGTCATTACAGTGGAAGTCCAGCGCATTTACATGGCATACAAATATTTATAATTAAATCTAAAATGTCAATTCTTCATACTAATAAAATTTAAAGAGTCAAGTTACCAACTATTATGTTACATAAAAGTGTCAATTAAATTCAGGATCAATAAATTCATGCACAATTACAATAATAAAATGTCAATCAGAATTTATAATTAAGGTATTCCTGTACAGAATAGAAACATTTCTCAACTAACCATCCATGCAGTTTTTTTTTAAATTTACACAAATTTAAGTTCCTAAATTGTTGTGGAAGGTGATTAAATACTTTTATAGACATTACATAACTATTTTCTCCTATATAACTCTGTACGTAGGTATGGTCGGAAGGACTAGTTTGTCAGGAAAACGTGAGCTATATTTGCAAACTATCTCGTGACGTGTAAATATTTCTAAATTTATTTTGACGAACATACACAGCTCAAAGATATACAAGGATGGTAGAGTTAATAGCGACAGCTTCCGAAATAAAGGTTTGCAACTATCCCAGAGCGCCGCATTGCAGATAGCTCGCACACACTGTTTTTGTGCTATAAACAAGCAGTTTAATTTGACTGAGTTGCCCCACAATATAACTCCGTACCTGTAATTAGATACCACAAAAGCATGGTAAGCATTTAAAGCCGTTTGTCTATTTGTGATTTTGGTTAGTCCCCAAAAAGCGTACACGATTCTATTTATTTTTTTATTTACTAACTCTACAATGTGGTTTCCAGGTACATGTTGAGTCAAGAGTTATACCAAGAAATTTAGTCTCATGTACCTCTGTCAAACATTGGTCATCGTATTGTAGCTTAAGACCCTGTTTTTTTGCACCTTGGTTATAAAACTGCAAGAAGCTAGTTTTTCAATATTAAGCTTGAGACCGTTGACCTTCATCCGGTCTATGACATCGTGAATGGCTTTATTTAATTCGTCAACATAATTTGAGTGTGACTTAGGAATTACAATAGAAAAATCATCAGCGTAAAGGTAACATTGGTATTTGGTGACGGAGGGCAGGTCGTTTATATAAAGTAGGAATAGGAGTGGACCCAGAATGCTGCTGCAGCACACCCAACTTATTGTCTCTTGTATTGGACTTATAAACAACTTCCTCTTTGTTTTTATTAACACTAGTTAACACGACATGTTGAGTTATATCTTCTAGATAGCTCTTTAACCATTCGTTTGCACAGCCACGTATCCCATATGCTTCACATTTATTAAGGAGTAGGTATTTCATGCGAAACGCAGTCAAAAGCACGGCTCATATCGAAGAAGATACATGTAACGGGTATCTTCTTATTTGTAGAGTGTATTACGTTATTTATTAATTTAAATACAGCCAGTGCTGTTGACTTACCTTTTTGAAAACCGTGCTGCTCTGGACATAATAAATTATATTTAACGATAAAGGACATGAGACGCTTATGCATAATTTTTTAATAACTTTTGATACTTTTGGTGTTTCTATGTATAATATGTATGTATTTACAAAAAAAAAAAAAGTATTTAAGTATGTATATCCGCATTCTAGAACCCATAACACAAGCATATAATATGCTTACTTTGGGTCTAGATGGCGTTGTGTGTAGTATTATTATTATTTCCTTTATTTAAATCAATTCTCAAAATTACATTTTTAAATATAAGTATACAGAGTGTATACGACGGTATGACATTAAATGCAATTACGTATAGTATGTGACATTATAAAGCGAGACAAAAAAAAATCTACTAAATATCTTCAATAGTTTAGACACAGGACAAATTTTTTAATTTCTTTAATTCTAAATTAACACTATGTAAGTACGTCAAACGGTCACTGACTTAAGTCATAGTCCACGTCGAAGGATAAACGTTGCCGTTCATTACAGTTCAGTGAACTTGTCATAATAAAATGGTGTATTACTTCGTTACTATTAAAATATTATTTATTTTGTTAGAAAATTTCAAATTTTTGTTTTTCGTCAAATTACTTTTGTGATTAATTAGAAATCATTATATGGGCTAGTAACACCTGCCTTTTCATTTAATGTCAAACCGTCGTATACACTCTGTATAAAAAAACACATACATTTAAAAATATAAAAATTGGAGACCCACCGGCGTTGGGTACAGGGACCAAGCTACCGGCGGTTAGGGCTCCAGAGTTAGGAACCTCCTCACAATGCGGGCCGTGTCACGCAACACCGCCTTCTGTATCTGGCCCTTGACCCAACCAGCTTACGCGAGCCTCTTAAGATGTTGATCGAGGCTCTTAGCAATAAGTCCATTCACTGTAACCACTATCGGAACAATGATCGCCGAATCCACATCCTACATGTCAACAACTTCGTGAGCTAAATCCAAATACTTGATCTGTTTGTCTTTTTCAGCTTTCACGAGATTATCGTCATGAGGGATGGTGACGTCGATGATCATTACAAGGCGCTCTAATCGATCTATCACCACTATGTCAGGCTTATTGGCAACAACAGTCCTGTCAGTGATGATAGATCGATCCCAGTACAATGTCACACGACTATTCTCGAGAACCGGCTCAGGATTGTACCTGTAGTAAGGCACTTCGCCGTCCACAAGTTTGTACCACAGAGCAAGTTGCTGGTAGATGATCCTGGCCACTTGGTTATGTCTGTGCAAGTACTCTCCGTTAGCAAGACGCGAACAGCCGGAAACGATATGCCTGAGAGACTCACCTGGGCGATGACATGCACGACATATGTCGATAGTGCCGTCTCTCAAGATATATTTCCGGAAGTTGTTCGTCTTGATAACTTCATCAGCAATTGCACAAACAAACCCTTCGGTTTCTCCGAAAAGATCACCGAAGCGTAGCCAGGCCACGGAAACAGTTCGGTCCACATCTGGACCGTGTAAAGCTCGGTAGAACCTGCCGTGGATCTCCTTGCTCTGCCATTACTATTATTATTATTATTATTATAACACAGGTATTAGGGCTATAGGGCGATAGTTAGCAACTTCATCTCTGTCAACTTTCTTATATATAGGTTTAATAACCGTTGTTTTTAGCCTAATTGGATGGACTCCCTGTAAAAAAGAGAGATTTATTAGGTAAGCCAGTACTGCAGCGATATATGTATTACAAGCTTTTATCAGTTTAGTTGGCAAATTGTCAAAACGAACTGATGCTGTGTTTTTTAGAGAGTTGTACACTTTTTCAACCTCATCAGGGTCAGTTGGACTCAGAAATTATTCTGTAGGTATTGTTACTGGTCCTAAATCTACTGTCAGTGAATACATTATTAACATTATTATTGGAATTCAAATTCAAAAAATAGTTGATAAAGGTATTGGCAATTTCATTAGAGTTAGTGATAGAGATGTCATTTGATTTAATTTTGTTGATGTCAGATATTGAATTATTATTAGAGTTTAAATTATTGTTAATAACTTGCCACAATGCCTTGCATTTGTTTTTGGCCTTACATATAAATATTTCGTTGCTGAGTTTTTGGGCTGTAATTACACATTTTTTGAAAAGTTTATTGTATCTACTGTATATTATTTTATTACCTGATGTCTTGGCTTTATAAAATCTGTATCTTAGTTGTCGCTTGTTTTCAGCAGATTTTCTTAAACCTCTTGTAAGCCAAGATACGTTTTTACCAGCGCTGCGTATCTTTAATCTACGAAGTGGAAAACAGAGAGCAAAGAATAACAGCAAAGTGTCATAAAATGTTTTGGAGGCAGAATTTACATTTGCCTCACTGGAAAAACAAGCTTATAATATAAATTTATTTTCAGGAAAATTGTGTAAAAGTACTGTTGAATATCCTGACAAATTGTTTATGCACGTTCCTAAATACCCCAAATTTAGAAAGCAGTGGTTACAATTAGCACGCCGGGACCTGAATTCTACATCTCATAATTCTGCGTTTTTTTAAGGACCACTTTCATTTTTAATGTATGTAAGTATTTAAAAGCCTAGCCTGATGGCAAGCAGCTAATGGAGTACAGGAGTGGACTCCATTCCAAAAGTCATTGTGTATAACTGAAATGGTATCCTCTACTATGGCGGCTTAGTGAGATGCTTATTCACGCCTCTTAAAAGACCCAGGATCAATATTAGATGGGAAAACATGCGCTGGTAAAGAGGTTTTCCAGGCTTTAATTAAGTGACAAAAGTATAAAGTGCTGAACCGTTTGGTCCGAAACCCTTTAGATTTCACTGTGAAAGGGTGACACTTGAATCCCGCACGTGTCGTTTTGAATAAAAATGAAGGTAGGATTAATTCAAAGAGCTCTTCAAAACACTCCGTGGTAAAGGCGATAGAATACTGTCATTGAGGCGACGTCTAAGCAGCTGTAAAGGCTCTTAGTGGCTTTTGGGCTTTCGATCATATGAAATACTAAACACTGCCAACATTGTTTCTACTATTCATGTACTATTATTTCCTCAGGTCACAGCGTGGGCGAGCTGGGTTGTGCGTACGCGGACGGGTGCCTGTCAGCTGAGGAGATGATCCTGGCGGCGTGGTGCCGCGGCCAGGTGTCGCTGCAGACCAAGCTCATACGTGGCTCCATGGCGGCCGTGGGGCTCGGGTATAAGCAGGTAAATAACAACCTTCTTCCAACTTTAAAGGAGATCAAATCAAATCATTTATTATTAAATATCTATACTATATTCATGTAGTAAATTTAATACATAGGTAAATCTTAACAAATAATAATGCTAAAATGTTGTGTACCTATACTAATAATATCTTGTATCACAGGCGGTATAAGTGCTAGTATAAAGTTATGATAGGTATAAAATAAAATATTGTCTTTAAAATTATAATAATATTATATAAAAATATATCAAATTTTAAGTACTTATTTATGTAAAATTAAGTTTTTAACAGGGTTGGCCACGTGCTAGTGATAATCCTGGTGTTGCAAGAATCTATATCTGTGTGCTGGCTGAAGGCTTTTTCTCTTACAAATAACATGAGCACTAATCATCACGTTTGCTCAATATTGGTTATTTCAGACGTTTAAATCCAGGTTTCTCAGTATGATTTTCATTATCATCAGTCCGTAATATTCAGATAAAGTCAGAATGTAAATATAAAATTCTAAAGTCACATTTATACTTGCTCGGTTCCGAACTATGTAATAAGGCAAAACGTAACCCTTATAGAAACACTTTGTTGACCGTTTGTCAAGACCATTTTCTCAGTAACGCGTGGAGATATCAAGCTGACATTTTTATCCATTATGTAATCTTGTCTGCAATCTCTTGTAGCTGTAAAAAAATTAAAGTTTATTTCAACGCAATCAAATGATATATTGACGTTTGAACCCTCGATGAGGGAGTATGACTAACACTTGACTATACGTCTTCCTCTTCCCCAGATCTCTCCACTGTGCCCTCTGGAGGTAGACATCGCGTGTCGCAACAGCGCCGACTCGAGCACCATCTCAGGCCCCGCTGACGTCATGCAGAGCTTCGTCGCAGAGTTGACGGCTAAAGGAGTGTTTGCCAAGGAGGTGCCCTGCGCTAATATTGCGTATCACTCCAGATATATTGCTGATGCAGGTAAGGGCATGTCTACTGTACAGCATTACCCCGGCTCCACACGTTGGCCCTACCGTTGTGGACGCATTGTTAGCGCTATTCTCTAGTTCCAAACGTAGACAAGTGTCGTTGGGGAAAACGGTGGCCTTATAAATACTGTGACAGAGGCCTAGAGTTTGATCCACAGATATTGTTAATTATTTTAGTATAATCTCTGGAGTGTACTACTCTACCAGATATAACATGTCAATATCTTCACTCCCTGTTTGCAGGCCCCGGATTACTAAAGTATTTGCACGAGGTTATAAAGAATCCTAAGAAGAGGAGCGAGCGCTGGGTGTCCACATCAGTGCCACAGGACAAGTGGAGTCAGGAGGCGGCACAGTACTGCTCAGCAGAATATCAGACTAATAATCTACTGGTAAGTAATCAAGCAGGACAAATAGCTCCCAGACCTGATGGCCGTTGGGTCAGAGAAGTTCTGGACTGGCGACAACAAACTGGAAGACACAGCGTGTAGCCGCAACGTAGACGACCTGATAAGGGTGGTCCACGACTTACCAAGAAGGTGAAACTCAAGAGCGACTAACTTTGTTAGGGATCTGCTCTCGCTGCGTCTGCCATACATTGAGTATCCATAAAGATTTATAATTGCCTGTTTTAATGTTTGTCTTGATGGAGCTACGTGGTTTCCGAATTTAGCAGACGATATTATGGGTGTTGTATCACTATACGTAGGAGCTTCTGCTAACTCTCACACTCTCATTTATTTTTCAGAGTCCAGTACTGTTCGAGGAGACGTCTCGCCTGATTCCGCAAAACGCAGTGGTGGTTGAGGTGGCGCCTCACGGACTGCTGCAGGCCATCCTGCACCGCTCGCTGCCCAGCAGCGTCACAAACGTGCCGCTCACTAAGAGAGGGCATGCAGACAATGTGCAGCATCTATTGCAGGCTATTGGCACGTCAGTATTACTCCACTATATCTGACTCTATGACGACCTAGGATGGCACTCAGCCAAGGTGACTAAACTTGGGACAGGCCTAAGTCCAGCAGTGGACGTCTTTTGGCTAATATGATGATGATCTAAATCAAAGTGACCAGTCACTAGAGACCAAGAATGGTAGACATCGTACCTAAGTCCTACGTCGACATGTAAATGTTGGAAATAAACACTAGGAGTGTTGTTCATGTTTCACACACCACAAATGTTACGACAAATTTACAATAGCTTGCTATATTGACGGTTAATATTTCTCAGCTTATACATGGCCGGGTATATACCGAACGTGCAAGCTCTGTATCCTAAGATCGAGTTCCCCGTGTCGACCGAGACGCCCATGCTGTCGCATCTAGTCGAGTGGGTGCATACGGAGAAATGGTAAATGTTTTTATTTTATATTCAAACTTAGCAGACCTAGTGTGCAAAAAGTCATCGATGTAGATTTTAGATGTTTCGCTATCATTCTCGACAAAAGACAAAAATGTCACTTATGGTGAAATCTACTTTAATATGTACTTTAAAAAGCAAGAATATTAGCTATTTGGCAAAAAAAAACTTAAAAATCAAATCGAATAAAAATATTGTTCTCAAATTTAACACTGCTGTTACATACCACTTTTATGCTGTCATTAGTGACACTAACGCATGTAGTTTTATCAAAGATTTACAATGACGAAAAATACCTTAATCTCTATCCTAATCTGCTCTCGCTTAGAAAGATTCCTGGAAGAGGACAAGCAAAAACAGTAATTCATTAATAAATTGGAATAAAAATAACTATTTCTGTACAGGGCCGTGCGCACGTACAAGAACGACATAAAGTTCAAAACAGCAAGCTGCACCTTCATCAAGTCTATCTACGACGACGAGTACAAGTACTTGCAGGGACACGTCGTACAAGGTGCTCACTTTTTATGCATAATGCACTAACCTATTACTGTGTGGACACTGTAATATGTTCACTATTGGACAGTCACAAAAAGGATTAGTTTTTCGTAGTCACGACGCTTTTTGGCCGAGCTCGTGACGAGGAAAAAGATCGTGGTCTCTTATAGCATGGCAAGAGTTAGAGGAACCAGTTCAACTCTTAACATTCTAGTCCAAAAACCACAAATCCAACAAAAATTGCTACATATTTTCTTCAAAGCTCCAAAATTTACATTAATTTCAGGTAAAACATGTTATCCCTTCGCGGCGGCCTTAGTAGCGGTATGGGACACATTCGCAATGATCTCTGGTACGCAGAAGCGTAGTGTGTCTGTGGAGTTCGAGGACTTGCACCTGCACACGCAGCCGGTCATGATGGAGAAGAAAGCGCTCAAGCTGGATGTAGCGATACACAGGGGGACGGGGCAGTTTGAGGTAAATCTAAATGGTGTTTTTCTACAATCTGTGGTCTCATTGAGATGTGTGACCTATATGACCACCGCGGCCTCATTTATCTTATTGAATTGTAGATACGCGAGCATGAGTATCAGAATGTGTCATTAGAATAAAATAGTTTTTTTTTTATATTATCCTACCAAAGTGACTCCACTCTGCCAGGTGGTAAGCAGTAAGTGGAATCCAAAAGTGGCGGACACCATTGCAAAAGCCAAACTGTTGGTATAGTGGCCGCCACTATGGCGGCTTAGTGAGATGCTTTTTCACGCCCCTCTTAAAAGACCCAGGATCAAAATTTGATGGGAACACATGCGCTGGCAAAGTGTTACAGGCTTGAATTGAGTGACAAAAGTATGAAGTGCTGAACCGTTTGGTTTGAGTTTAAAAATCGAACTGATTACAACTCTTTTTCATCCTACTGGCTACTTCGTATAAGCCCAGATTTCTTAGTGATGTTTTCCTTCAACGCCAGTAATAATATTCCAATAAGACAAGCATAGAAATAGTGACAGTTTAATTACAGTTTTTGAATGAGTTACAATTTAAACACTCAACGCAACCAAAGAACAATACAAAGTAATTATTACAAATTAGCCAATTAAAATAATACTAAGATTAAAGAAAGAAAAGTGAGGATTTCAATTATTTAGTTTCATCTAGTATGGTAATTTGACTACGTATTTTAATTAAACTGGTAAATGCACTGGTATCATATAGATCATGATATTTATTATGTTATCTTTATTTTATTTCATGAATTTATGTGTCAGCAAATTTTGAGGTATATCAGAAGCTATACCTGTAATAAGTAACACAACTTCATTTCCCGCAGGTCACAAACGAATTCTCCAAAGTGATATCCGGCAATATAATTGATCGTAACCAAAAATCGTTCCCTAACATAGACTGCGACAACACACATGAAAACTTGGAGATCACTTCAGATGATATATACCAACTGCTTAGAGACCGAAACTATAAGTACAGTGGTGAATTTAGAAGCATTGATTCTGCGAGCGTTAATTTTAAGAATGCAAGAATAAAATGGAGAGAAAATTGGGTTACCCTACTTGATGGGATGCTGCAATTAAATGCGTTACGGCAGCAACATCGAGCCGTTTCTCTATCGACGCATATAGGGCACCTGTATATCAATGTGACTGAACATTATAGCCAACATGTCGGGAATAAGAATGTTGAAAATGTGCTGAACGCAGCTGTTAATGATGTTCATGATTTTATCAGGTAATTGTTTTAGATTTGATTTGTTTTTACTTGTAGAAGTTTTGTACACAGATAGATGCAAAAACTTAGGCATTAGTATATATGTGCTGCATTTATGGACAAAAAAATGAAAGATTTAGGAAAGCAAAAAGCTTGCTTTGCTAAATATAGACAGAAAAGATGTAAGGCAGAAATAGGAAGATGTTTTCGCCAAAAAGCTCTTCTAACTAAGTTTGAAGTTCCTATACGAAATAGGTAGTTCCGATCGTATGCTGTTATTAAATACAAAAGAAAGCAAGACGGAAGATTGAACTTTTCAAAAATTACTTACTTTTTATATATATACTCTGTTTGTAAATAAGAAAAAAGATAAACAAAAGTTTGAACTGGCCAGGGTATAACGTCTTATCAAATTTCAGATGCGGTGGTGTTCTAATGCGCAACATAAAGAACCGCAACTTGCCGGCAATCAGACAGAACCCACAAGTAGAGTTATATGCGCCACCGACACTCAACAAACATGTAAGTGCTACGTTATATACTAGATAGATCAGATTTAATTAACCAAAAAACGGTGATTGAAACAAGCTAGAAAAAGTTAATTTAAAGCTGATGCGAGCCAGTGACGTGTCGCTAATAATACTGCTGACTCATGACATCTCCATTAGTTTGAATAACTAAACAACACAGTATAGTGGTGTTATAATTACAGATGAACAATCTAAAGCCAACGGGTCAGGAGCAAGCTTCGAACACGATCCTGTGTCTACAGAGCGCACACATCGGCAAGTTGGACTCACTGCACTGGGCACAAGTGCCGCTACATGAACGTTCCACACTTAATGTTAAGGTAATGACAGAAAGAAAAAAAAATACATTTATTTTGCTTTGACTCATTTCAACGCATTTTTCAACGATATAATATAAAAGTTTAAATCTAAATACTGTAATGTAATGATGGTTTAAGTCTGATTCGTATATACGAGGTTCTGCGTTCAACACCGGACAAGTATAAATTAGAAATTTTTAAATGCATAATCCATACATAATGGGCTCGAGGGATATCATTGGGAAAATTCAAGACAACAAGCCTGATGTTAGGATCAAGGGTACACCAATAGAACAGGTACTGGAGGCTCGTAACCTGGGGGTGGTTTTTGATGGTATGTTACAGTTTGAGACTCATGTACTAGAAGCTGTACGCAACTGTTTCTACCGTCTAAAACTGCTATACCGGATCCGTCCTCACCTTAGTGTAGACATGCGTATTACATTGTGTGAATCGCTGATTTTGTCAAGGCTTAATTATGCTGATACAGTGTTTGGACCCTGCCTCCACGGCAGGACTGAAAGGCTACTGCAGAGGGTTCAAAATGCATGCGCTCGATTCTGCTTCAATGTACCGCCTCGTTCACATGTTACTCCCTACATCAACAATGGAAACATGATGAAGATGTCGACTCGCAGAAGACTTCACTTGGCCACTTTACTCTTTGGCGTTATATTTAATGAAAGGCCCGAATACTTATATAAAAAACTTATCTGGTCGAGTGCTCATAACAAGCACAACACTCGTGCGTCTACATATCTTCTTGTAACACCACAACATAGAACTGCTGCTTTTCGTGGCAGTTTCAAGTTGACTGCCACTCGCTGCTGGAACAACTTGCCGCCGCCCATTCGTAATCTAAGGACAGTTCAAAGTTTCAGCAAGAATTATAAACAGTATTTATTGAACGAACAGAAGCACCAAACATGAACTTACCACCACGTCTTTGCGTACAGGCGAGCAAGCGTCCCACCAGCAGTAACAAGTTTTCAGGATGTAGGTCATCAACTCAAATGTGGCATCAGACCAAGTAACATGACATACACACACACAAACACAACACACAATCAATTCCCAACAATCATTATCACTTATTTTGCAGCTTAAACACATCATGAACAATAATTTACAAATTAAACGAATTTTCATTTAAGTTTTTCAACCTTTCACATTGTTTCACTACACCAAACTTCATCAAAGCGTCACTTGTATTATTTTTAAATCCCGCGCCTTCTCTTGATCTTTGCTATTGGCTAATGGGTGTGGTAATGTCAGCTGTCACAGCCAATAGGAAAGTTTGCGCTCCGTTCCGTTTTATTTTATTATATGAAACAAATTATTGTTAGATTATATTACTATTTAAATAATAACTATATTATTATAATTATATTACAGATTTATATATTTAAACATTTTATAAGAACATTATTATATTTACCTATTTTATTTTAAGTATTTTGTTTTAATCTACACAAATTGTACGTCAGGGTATTCTTTGATCAATTCGTGGTCTTGTCTTAACAGAATACCATCCATCTTGGCTCTAACAGAATAACAGCGCTGCTTTGTGTTTGCAAAGTGGCACAAAGCTGAGTTAGGGCCATTTTGTATCTCATTAAGTTTGTTACTTTTATTTTTAATTATTACAATGTATTGTTGATATGTTCTGTAAGCTAACTTGTTGAGAACAAATAAATGTTTTTCTTTCTTTCTTTCTTTATACATATAATAAAAATGTAACCGATAGCTGTCTGTACATGGAAGATATATGAGAAAAAAAAAACTATTAGGACCTTTATCAACGCAAATAGAACCCAAAACCATGATTGTTACAATTTTTGTCTGTTTGTCTGTTTGTCTGTGCGTTTGTTCACGCTAATCTCAGAAACGGCTTATCCGATTTAGATATGGTTTTCACTAATACATTGTGGTAAGCTTCACTTAACATTTAGTGTTTGTTTCATGTCAATCGGTTCATAAATAAAAAAGTTATGCCAATTTAAAGAATCACGTCAAAAATTTGATAATTTACTACGAAACCTGGTAGAAACAGACAGCTACGGTACGGTACAAACGGAATAGCTGATAGCGTTTTTATTTTTCGGATTCCTCTCATTCTAAACAATCCGTTTAGTTTTAAATGAGTCCAGTTTCCAGTGGGCCTATGTTTCGCGATGACAATTAATAAAGCCCAAGGTCAGACACAACTAAAAGTTGTGGGTGTGGATCTAAGTATTAGCTGTTTTTCGCACGGTCAGCTTTATGTGGCTCTATCAAGTGTTAGCATCCTAGCAGCCTGTATGCTTTGATCCCCGATGGCAAAACGTCTAATTCATACATCCATACATATTATATAAGGCTTTGTCCTGACTGACTGACTGACTAACAGACAACGCACAGCCTTAACTGCTGGTCGTAGCGACTTGAAATTTGAAGGGGGTGTTTGTCTAAATGTCTAGAGGTTGTACTAAGAAAGGGTTTTTTAAAATTTAATTCTTAAGTGTGTGAAAAAGGATGAAAACGATTGTATGAATCTTCTTAATTTTTTAACTTACAGTTTTGAAATTTTGTTTTGGAATACTTCTATTTAAATAAAAAATATCCTTATAATATTTATTTTAACAGGAGTGGATTTAGAGGGGTGAAATTTTTGGTGCTTTTGAAGCTAGCGACTTGAAATTTGCAGGGAGGGGGAGGGAGGGAAAGGAGGAATTGAGAGGAAGGAGGAAGGGAGGGAAAAGTGAGAGGGATGTGATGGGGAAGTGAGAGGAAAGTGATGGGGAAGTGAAGAGGAAGTGTGGGGAAAATGTGGGAGAAGTGAGGGGAAAGTCAAGGTGAAGTCAGGGGGAAGTCAGGGAAAAGCCAAGGAGAAATGAGGGAGAAGTGACGGGGAAGTGAGCGGAAAGTGAAGGGAAAGTGAGGGGGAAGTGAGGGGGAAGTGAGTGGGAAGTGAGGGGGGAGTGAGGGGTAGTGAGGGGGAATCGAGAGGGAATGGAGGAGGGAATGGAGGAGGGGAGTGTGGGGGAAGTGAGGGGGAGTGAGGTGAAAGTGAGGGATGAACGAGGGAAAGTGAGAGGAAAGTGAGGGAGACGGGAGAGGAAGGGACGAGAAAAGAAAGGAGTTCGAAAATGGTGGAAAAAGGGAAGGTAAGGGATAGGAATCGATAGGAAGGGAGAGAAAAGGAAGAAAAGGAAGGAGAAGGAAGGAGGAAGAGAAGGGAAAGCGAGGAGGCAAGGTAGAGGGAAGTGGCAAGAGATGAAAATACTCTTTTTTTAATATTCAGAAACCACCCTTATTAAGTGGGCAAATAAGAGTCGCAAGTTTTTGTGAAAGTGGTTTGTCAGTTTTAGCGGTAGCGGGTTTAAACTGGATTCGCCATAGAGACGGATAATACTGATATTTATTACTGATATACAATTGCCGTAAAATCAGGCACGCAATATTCTCATAGAGGCACCCATATGAATTTTCACGCGAACGAAGTCGCGGGCAACAGCTATATATAATACAGTTTTTAAGACTTTCTTGAACATTACTGACTTATGACGAAGGTAAACATCATGACTTATATGTGTTGTATTACGAATATGTTATTATTTTTATTCATAAATTTGGTTCACTTTTTAGGTGCACTTCGCCGCTCTGAACATGCTGGACGTAAAGCGAGCGACGGGCGCAACCTCTTCCCACTACAACGCATACGGGATGGATTACAGCGGGGTCACATACAGGTACTACGACTGTTCATTATTTAATGACTGAAAAACACGGAACATTAAGATTATGAAGAAAGCAGATAGGAGACCTTTACCTAACCGTCGGAGAAGTGATCCTTTTTTATTCCGAGAAGAAGGCTTACACGTTGTATAGGTAACGATACTGTATTTACGGTATTTTCATGCTTCTAAAGTCATTTATTTTAACCATAAGCTTGATTGACACTTAAATTAAAAAAAAAGTAACCGTAATACTTTCATCATCATCATCCACAGCCTGGTCCTCCCCAATGTACTCATTGCTTGGTCTCTCTTAATTTTAGTCAAACTTCACGCTCTTGTTCCACTCATGTTCGACTATTCAATCATATCAGTAATTATAAATCATTAACTTTAAGTCGAAACACGTCCTCTGCTGGACATAGCCCTCCCCCAACTTTCGCCATCTTGGCCAGTCTTGAGCCGTACTCATTTATCGGTTGCCCGCCACCCGTATCAGTTCATCAGGTTCGACTAACAATAATGACTAATATTGAGTACTAATGTTGTTACAGCGGCGAGCGCGTAATGGGCATAGTGCCTCACGGCGCGGTGAGCTCCGAGGTGGTGGCTCGACCGGAGCTGCTGTGGCCGGTGCCGACACACTGGAGCCTGCAGGAGGCCGCCACCGTGCCGCTCGCGTATGCACAGGCCTTCTATGCGCTGGTGAGTATACTTATACAGTGATAACATATTTGTATGAGAAGTGGACAGGGCTCCTGGTGTCAACTCTGAGAATAAAATTGTACTTCTCAGAGTTGACACTAGGGGCGCTGTATATTGATTGGCACTGAAGATTAAGCACAAGGCATATAGGTAATGAGGGGTTGTGCGTCAACTCGGTCAACTCGTTATGAGCGGTCTCAACAACTTTATATTTCAAAAAGTTATCAAAGTAACCTTCTTGCTTTGTACATTCAATAAAAGTAGTGTTTAAGTTTGTTTATCCACATTCTAGAACCCATACTACAATTTATAATAATACTGCATACTTTATGTCTACTTAGCGTTGCTGTTGTGTTAACATATTATAAATTTCTTTAACAAGCAATAACAAGCAGATCTCTATTCTACTAACTGTATAACCTAAACATTAAAATTTGTTCTACCATGTCTTTAGTCCATCAAACCCATCCTCCGCCTCCACCCTGGTCTCCGTATCCTCGTGCACGGAGGGTTGGGAGCGCTTGGTCAGGCCGCCATCGCCATCGCACTAGCTCATCGCTGCCAGGTCTTCACTACTGTTAGTGACATAAGGAAGAAGATGTTCTTGCTGAGGAGGTTTCCACAGATTAAAGGTAGAGTATTCATGTTATTATTAAGTTCCAAAAATTTGTGGTCTTTGGACATGACTGTATCTTCTAAGCATTGTAAAAATTTTAATTACTGTCCAAATCGTTACTGATCCTTAAGAAGAAAATAGTGATAGAGGGAACCAAAGAAGAAGATTGGCTTGTAATGTTCCCACTGATAGAAAGCAGTCGATATGAGAAGTTAGCCATTTTACCCGTCGATCCATTTCAGTTTTGCTGCAACTAGTGAAGTTTTACTAATGTAGAAAGCATTTAAAAACCAGGAGTTTAAAATTTGAATACTCTTTATATTATGTATATTATTTATGGTAGTCGACTAGAATTACCACTTTGTCTGTAGGTAAATAAATCAGTGAAGACCGCGAATGGTGGAATAATAGCCATTTTGATAATGACAAACTGTTGATATTATTGACATTGTCTCTCTTATTGTACATAATAACTCACATTGTTACAGAGGAGCACATCGGCAACTCCCGCGACATCAGCTTCTATGACCAGGTGATGATGACGACGAGGGGCCAGGGCTGTGACGTCATACTGAGCTGTGTCAGGGGAGAGCTGAAAAATGTGAGTATTATTGTATCTCTAAATAAATGTAACATTACGCCTTGCCTCTGAAAGAGTTGGCAGAGTTGTATCACATACGTTTCGCCAGCTATCTATGTTAGATCTCAGGTAACAAAAGGCATGTTGCTATCTTAGTTATTTTATCGAATCTGTGACCTGTGTCAGACAAACCTTTTATAGTCTCGTCGGTTCATCGATACTGTGTTGAACTGCCAAGGCGGTGCCGGATCATTTGTAGCGGGCTTAGGTTTGGTCCTTGGGTCGGCAAAAGTGCAATTAATTTTTTGACAGATATTTTTCAATATTAATAGTGCCCGGTAAAAGAACATAAACTCGCCTGTTATTTGGGACCCAAAATAGCCAGAAATATGTGGATGGTAAACATAACTGACTTCTGGTAAAATATCATCATCATAACAACAAAAACCTTATAAAATATCTCTTGTTCAAGATGTCACTCAAATGCTGTGCAGCGAGTGGACTAGTAATCGACACGGTGCAGATTGAAGACCATGAGGACTTCAAGTACGGGATGAAGTTCATGGTGCAAGCTAGGTCCTACTTGACTGTAGACTTCGCTTCTGTGTTCCAAGAGAATAAATATGAGGAGATGAAGGTGAGTTGGAAGTCTCTGACTAGTGAGTGGCTGAAAATGCCACGTACTGAATAACATAACAATAAGCAGCAGTGTTATATAAGTACTACATATCATGTTACTACGAACACTGACACGGCTGCTTTCCCTTTAGTAGTAGCCTATTATGTCTCGTAGTTAACGTTACAGTCAAATACGTCCACTGGTGGACGAAGGTCTCTACAAATTCATATAATAATATGATCAACCGGTCATGATCAGTTGCGATATAATCGCCTACCCGGTGACGTCCAAGGCGTTAGTAACATCTGATCACTGTGGGCAAAAGGTTGAATTGCCTGTAATTAAAATACCTAAAGTTAATTATAAGATCACATGTAGGCCAGTGACCTCTGAACGCCTGAAACACTTTAGCGAGAACATTAGTACTAAAGTTACCAATACAGATCTTAGTCGCGAGGATCCTGACAGCCTCTACCTATCTCTGTTTAATTTAATTAAGGTAGAATATGAAAATATTTTTAAACCCAAGACTTTCAATAAAAATATTAAAATTAAATTTTGTGACTGGGCAACAACAGGCATCTATAAAAGTAGAACTAAACTGTTTGAACTATATGGTATGAAAAAATATAATACAAATCCGAACTTTGTAGATTACGTTAGGAATTATTCAAAAATTTTTAAAAAGGCTTGTAACACAGACAAATCTTTATACATAAGTAATAAAATAAAAGAATCTGACAATAAATTCAAAACAACTTGGAGTATCATTAACAACGAAACTGGACGAACCAAATTGCGGGATACTACTTACTATACTTTGAACTTAACGTAAATGATAAAATTATTTCAGATAATTTAGATGTAGCACAAACATTTAATAATTTCTTTAAAAACATACCTGTTAATGCAACCAGGTCCTTAGATTCTTGCCCAGTCAAAGCCGAAACTTTAGCTAGGGTTAGCGTGGGAGAGTGCAGCGTTTTATTTAGTTTCAAGTATATTAACCCCAATGATGTGATAAAAGTGTTTAAGTCACTTAACTCAAAAAGAACTGCTGACTTATGGGGTATTTCAACGAATCTAATTAATAATATAATATCTAGTATAGCTCCACACCTTGCCACAATATTTAATAGATGTGTGGACACAGGCGTGTTTCCTGATCTGATGAAACACAGTAAAGTAATACCTTTATTCAAAAATGGATCAAAAAGTGACGCAACTAACTTAAGACCGATTTCCATATTGCCAGCTATTAGCAAAGTGTTTGAAAAAATAATTTTGCAGCAATTAGAAAGTCACTTTGTCTCAAATAAATTGTTACACAAAGAGCAATATGGCTTTACTAAAGGTCGTTCTACAATAGATGCAGGTATTACATTGATTAAGCATATTTATAGTTCCTGGGAAAATTCGATGGATGCTATTGGTGTCTACTGTGACCTTTCAAAAGCCTTTGATTGCGTCGAACACAATACGCTTCTACGAAAACTCAGTCATTATGGTATTAGGAATGCTGCACTCAATCTAGTTGCCACTTACTTAAGCAATAGAGTACAATATGTTGATATAAACGGAAGTAGGTCTACCGGATTACCTGTAGCTATGGGCGTGCCACAGGGGTCCATTTTAGGCCCTTTTCTTTTTCTGATTTATATCAATGATTTGCCATTCCATATTCAGAATTTTTGCGACATTGTACTGTTCGCTGAATAACCTACTGCTTAATTCAAAGAAAACTAAATGTGTTAAATTTACTATGCCCAATACTAAAAGCCTAGCTATTAATATAAGTTTAAATAATGAAACTTTAAGCTTTGTTGAGTCTACAGTTTTTTTGGGTTTAACTTTAGATAACAAGCTTCAATGGGGTACCCAAATATCGTGTCTTGCTGGTAAACTCAGTTCCGCAGCCTTTGCGATAAGAAAGGTAAGACAGTTTACCGACATAGAAACAGTTAGACTTGTCTATTTCAGCTATTTCCATAGCGTGATTTCATACAGTATTCTGCTCTGGGGCAAGTCTGCGGATATTGAGTCAATTTTTATAATTCAAAAACGAGCAGTGCGATCTATTTACAATTTGGGCCCTAGGGTTTCACTAAGAGAGATTTTTAAAGAAATAGGTATTTTGACGGTGGCGTCTCAGTATATCTTCGCCAATATTATGTTTATCAAGAAAAATATAAACTTGTATTCCAGAAACTGCGACATGCATTCTGTGAATACTCGAGGTAAACATAAATTAGTTGGTACATACTATCGCCTACATAAAGTAAACAACTCATTTGCGGGTCTAGGTGTACGTTTCTATAATAAATTACCCATTGACATTATGAATCTACTCCTACAAAAATTCAAACAATCTGTTAAAAACCGCCTTATCCAAAAGGGTTATTATACTATTAATGATTATTTAAATGATAAAGCAGCATGGGTATAGTTGCTCGTTTAATGCAAGATTAATGCTATATTGATTGTTATTGTTGTAGCTATATTGATTATTCTTATCATTAAGTATATTGATATTTTTATTATTGTACATAATAATTTATATTGACTATTATTATCATTCAGTATATTGATTTTTATTATAGTAATTATATTGACTATTATTATAGCAATTATATTGACTATTATTGTAATTATGTTGACTATTGTAGTAAAAGTTTAATGTGAAGTGGATGCATATCATGATCATTATGAGTTCGTAAGGCATAATACATTTTATTAGGGTTCTTTTACCACAGATGCTTTGCACTGTCATGCTCACTAAAATGTCATTGCTTGTGGTGTCGTATTGGCCGGGTCATCACCTTCCCTCTAATATGGCGAGGGTGATGATGGCTGGCCCGCGCGTCATGCTCGTGAACGGGTGCTACTTGGGATGACTGGTCAATCTTGGCATGGCATACTTTTAATATTCAATCCAGTATTACCTTGTCGTGCAATGTGACCAGGAGGTGCATTTACCATTTTAATTAAAATACGTAGTCAAATTACCATACTAGATAAAACTAAATAATTGAAATCCTCTCTTTTCTTTCTTTAATCTTAGTATTATATTAATTGGTTAATTTGTAATAATTACTTTGTATGGTTCTTTGGTTGCGTTGAGTGTTTTAAATTGTAACTCATTCAAATAACTGTAATTATCTGGCGATTGAAAAGAGTGGCGTGAGTTTCTTGCCAGTTCTTCTCACAGCTCTACCTCGTCAGCGAACTGGCTGTAGGTCAATTGGCTGACAAAATGTAATGTTGACTTTTCATAAGCATCATATTATATGATCAAAATGAAATAAATGCTTTGACTTTGACTTTGTTACAATTATTAAATAAACTTATTCAGTCAGTGCTTTTCATAATTAATCCGCTGACAAAGGTAGTGCCATGATAAAAATTGTACAACGTAGATTTATAAAGACCATATAAAGTAGAAAAATTAATTTGAGTATTTAAGGGTATGTAAACCATAACTACTGTTTTATAAATTGCAGGCGATACAACTAATGCTAAGCACTGGTATATCAGCGGGCTACGTGGTGCCTCTCAGTAACACAACGTACGAGGCTCACGAGACGGTGCGAGCCTTCCATCTGCTGAGCACCAGCCATCATAGAGGGAGGGTGTTGCTGCGGTTGAGGGACAACCTGACGGATGTGCAACAGAGGTGTGTTGCTGATGAAAAAATCTTACATGTTAAAATGGTGCTAATAAAAGATTCTAAAATCAAAATTCTCTAGCATTCTAGAGCTTGGAGCTAATGAAGAAATGATCTGTCAACACAAAGATCCCTGAGGACGATGAAATCTGTCACTGTCTAAGATTAAAGTGCTCTATCAAAATGAAGCCTATAATATCTAAGTGTTTTGTCAATAAACAGATCCCAAATATTAAAATGCTCTGTCGTTAAAAAGAGTCCAAGCGTCGATGCTCTGCCAAGAAAAGTCCCATAAATGCTGTGTCAAAAAGATCCCACAGGTCAAAGTTTTGTTTGAGTTTCCAGAGTTTGAATGTTTCCAGATTGCTAATTGACCCATCCAAATGTCACACAGTACTGTGGGACAGCGATACCCTGGGTGTACAACTGGTCGATGGACTGATCGACCGAGGAGTCCGCAAGGTGTATATATACTGTACAACGTTGAGTAGCTATCTACGACTTAAGTTGAGGTAAATATATACATAGATGTTATAGTCGGTCCCGACTGTCACCATGTTGGTCAAGTCGGATGCCTATATAATAAATTATGGGCATCCTGAACAAATCCTGATGTTACGTTGACCACCATAAGAAGAAGAATGGATGTTGTATACATATCAGGTCTAGCGGTTAAGGTGGTGACTTCAGTTACTTACTGTTTGTGTTATATTCCCATCTAAATATTTGTGTGATCTGATAATATTTATTTCGTTTCGAAATTTTAAACACAGTACACAGTAACTGGACGTCAGGCAACCGAGGCCTTCTTTTTATAGCTGACAGTGGCAGTCGAGCAAATAGCCCACGTGATGGTAAGTGGTAAGTGTCGCTCATGAATGACTCAGAGTCCCTAGTATTGATCCTGCAATGCAAGTTGAAAGGTTTTCCTCATCTCCATCACGGAGATGAGGAAAAGTAAAGGGAGGAAATTGGGCTCGAGGGTAGTACTTCCCCGGTTGATCTGGCACATTCATGCTGAAAGCAGCGACGACCTACTACCGTGAGACTAAAGAAGAAGAAACTAAATTAAAGTGTAAAAAATATTATAAAGATTTTTAATGTTTTCCTTTTTTATTGCAGAATCTGGCAGCAACTAGGCGTTGACATAGCAGTATCGTCCGTAGACCTAGCGACTACAGAACACGTGGTGAACTTACTGACAGACGCGAATAAACTGGGGCCGGTCGAAGGCATATACGTGCTTGTGACTAAGGAGAACGATGGGAAGTTCGAGCTTGTGCTGCAGAATATAGAGAGAGTAGCGAATACATATGATAAACTAAGGTAATAAATGATAATAACACTGCAACTACATGGGATCCAAAGTAAAATAGCGAAATGTGGGTGGTTAAATATCTTTGCCTATCTTTTCGGAGATAAAACCGTGAAGCTATTTATGAAGCTGCATCTACACAACGCTATCTAGACGTAAAGTATGCATAATATTATAAAGTAGTGATAATAATATGGGTTCTAGATTGCGAATAAACCTAATGTGAAAAGTAATTCAATAATAGCCACACAACATCAGTCCTATCATATAGTTACGTTGTAGGGACGCGGACGTGGCTGTGTTCTCTTTATTACAGAAACAATGCAAGAAAAGAATAAGTAAAGAGATGAAAAGGGAAGGGAATCGAGGGGATCGTATTGTCTTACTGATGACAACGCAAAATATTTTGAAAATAGAAACTAGTTCTTAAAGTAAATACTAGTGGCGATTTTCATTTTACAAGTAGTGCTTACAGAACTTTCTATAAATTACTTAGTTCGTGCTGCTATTAAATAATAACCTAGGCTTCCTTCCACAGATACTTCGCCGTCGTGTCTACAGTCAAAGATAAGGGACAAGATATTTGTTTGTCTAGAGTTAAGCGTGGCTCCGCTGCGACATACCTAGATCTATCAGGTTACACTGAGGTAAACGACAGCTTTCTATGATATCAGTTAAAAAACGCACCTTGAGCGCACGTGGTAATCAATGCTCATACCTTCTCTGTATGAGAAGAGGTGTCTCCCTGCACTGAGACAGTAACATGCTGAAACTGTAAATTATTATAATGCTGTACTACACATTACAGGAAGAAGTGTCCGAGGGTCGCGTGGTGTCGGAGCTGACGGAGCGCGCGCTGTGCAGCCGACACGTGACGTCACTCGCGCGGCGCAGTGACGCACGACCACCCACGCTGCTCGAACAAATCGCTACTCTAGCTGGTAACCAGTTATATTCTCTTTATTAGCTCGCAGAACTGATGGCCGTTGGGGCAGAAAGATTCTAAAGTTGTTACTCGCAAGGTGCAGGGTAAGCATGTACTTCACAAGGCGTTATTTACGGTAGTAGATCTTTGGTGTCAGTACGAATAGGCCGGATCGATCCGAGAAGATTGACGTAAGATTAGCAGAATCCATACTATTGCGTTTCGTTTGGTGAGTAAGAGCGCCGGAGGCTTAATTTTCCGCCTTCCCATCAGCCTCACTTCCCTCATTCTCTTAACCTATCCCAATTCCTTTCACGGTAGGCAGCAGCTTAGTAGAGTCCCTGGCATTGCAGAAGTCCATGGGCGACAGTTACCACTTACCATCGGACGGCCTGTTGCCTATCCCTATTACCTTTCTTGAAAGGTCATCTTTTGGCTAAATGATGATGGTGAACTTTGTATGTTTCAGATATAAGCATTTCACAAAACGTAAACAAGGACATGACGCTGAAGCAGTTGGGCATAGTGGAGGAGCAGGCGAGGTGGATCAGCGAGTATCTGCGCTTCACGTACAACGTGTCGCTGAGCAGCACCGTCTCTGTGCCGGCACTTACTATACAGCAGTAAGTTATTATGTACTGTAATAGATTCTCGCTGGATTCAGCATGAATGGGGCGTATCGACCAGTGAAATACTACCCTCTCATAGAATATCGACGTAAGAATATTAGTTTTCATGCTAAATGTACTTCACTCGGTGAGTGAGGGCGCCGGTAGCCCAATTAACTCCCCTCGGTCCTTTTCCTTTTCCTTACATGGTTGACAACGGTTTGATTGTGTTTTCTAATCATTTTAGAAAATAATGCATAAAAAACACTAGTATGTCCATAGGTTACAGTTACCACTTACCGTCAGGTGCCAGATGGGCCCTATGCTTGTTTGCCACAAAAGTTTTTAAAAAAAGGATACTACTTAATGGATTAGTGGAACTTGGAAAGTCATTTGATACCGCGCTACTCGGGATACCAAGTAACAGCGGCAGCGGCTTCGCAAACTCCCTGGCGTTGCAGAAGTCCATGAGCTGTTATCACTTACCATCGGGTGGCCTCTTGGCACGTCTGCCACTCTATGCTATAAAAAGTAACATATAGATATTATTATTATGTGTAGTTTTATTATGTACTAGCTGTGCCCGCGACTTCGGCCGCGTGGAATAGTGATTTTGGGCAGCATTTTTTGGATATATCTTTTGGTTTGTTTTGAATTATAAACATCTTCGTTTAGGTGAATAAGAAAAATCTTTACAGTAAATGCTTCTCTATCTACGATATTAGACGTATAGCCATCGCGGATCAAAGCCATACAGGCTGCTAGGATTACTTACACGTAGCAAATCCACATAAAGCTGACCATGCGAAAAACAGTTAATATTTAGATCCACACTCATTAATTGTCATCGCGAAACATAGGCTCACAGGAAACTGAACTCGTTTAAAACTAAACGGGAAATTGTTTGGAATAAAAGGAATCCGAGGAATAAAAACGCTATAAGTTTTTTTTTTATATTAGCCTGCCAAAGTGCCTCTACTCTGGCTGATGGTAAGCAGTCAGTGGAATTCAGAAGTAGTGGACACCATTCCAAAAGCCAAACTACTGGTATGGTGGCCTCCACTATGGCGGCTTAGTGAAATGCTTCTTCACGCCTCGCTTAAAAGTCCCAGGATGAAAGTTAGGTGGGAACACATGCGCTGGTAAAGAGTTCCAGGCTTTAATTGAGCGACAAAAGTATAAAGTGCTGAACCGTTTGGTTCGAGACCCTTTAGATTGCACTGTGAAAGGGTAGCACTTCAGTCCCGCACGTGTCGTTCTGGATAAAAAGGGAGAGGGTAGAATTAATTTAAAGAGCTGTTGAGAAGACTCCGTGGTAAAGGCGATAGAAGACGGCCGTTGAGGAGGCGATGTCTCTTCGCAGCTGTAAAGGCTCAAGGGTCTTAGGCCTCCGGGCTTCCATGGTACGGACTGCTCGCAAAAGACCCCGTACCGTCTCGAAAATGGTCGCCGGGTCCCACTATCCGGTCACCAACCTGCACGACGAACCACTCCGAGATTATGCGCAACCTGGTGGGGCAGTCTCTTTTTTTTTGGTTAGGTCTAATTGTGCCCTTGAACAATGCCGCGGGCGGCCAGCGGCACCACCGTTTATACGGGTCTCCCTGGCCGGCGGGTTGACCCACACCACCCACACAATGACTCCGCGGATACTCAGCTGGTCCCACACCTGCTGCGAGGTTTGTAATCTCTGCATCAGTTGGGCCTCCGCCTCTCGCGCTTACCGAACGAAACGCAATAATATGGATAGGATACTATTACTCTTACGTCGAAAACTATGAGAGGGTAGTACATCCCTGGTCGATCCGACCCATTCATGTTGAAACTAGCGTAAATCGACTACTACTATTTCGTAGTTCACTTCAATTCCCACTATTCCGTAATGAAACGTGTTAACAAACATGTATTTATCACAAAAAATAAAAAATAAAATAAATCCAGAAAATATAAATCTAACTTGTATTTACATTTTAACTAATAAAGTATTTACATTTTAATTTACATTTTAATAAAGAAATAAGACGTGTTAACCTAACTTAAAAACAAATTAAGCTAAGCTAAATACATACCACATTTATGACGTGATTATTTAAATTAGCATAATTTTTTTATTTATAAACCGATTGACATGAAACAAACACTTAATGTTAAGTGATGCTGACCACAATGTATCAGCGAAAACCATATTTAAATCTGATAAGCCGTTTTTGAGATTAGCGTGAACAAACGCACAGACAAACAGACAAAAATTGTAACAATCATTGTTTTGGGTTCTATTTGCGTTGATAAAGGTCCCAATAATATTTTTCTCATATATCTTCCATGTACAGACAGCGACCGGTTACAGTTTTATTATATATATGTCGGAACATCAGTATAATGGCCGTTCTGTTCAGACATTATGTGGGCTAACGTAGGGTATCGTACAAACGAAACGCGATAATAGTGTAAACACTTTTTATTAAATAAGGAGATAGTCACTTCACTTCACTTTATTAAATTAGCACTTTAGAAACGGAGAGACAGTTTCGTGTTGACTTGTCAAGCGCCTAATCTGAACTGTGTTCGATAGTGCTCGCACGACTCTGTCAAGGCGCGCCGGAAATCAAGTAGTCGTTTAGCGCCTTCCGTTTGTTGACTGTTGACCGGATGCGACACGGCCATCCTGCGTAGACACACGTCCTCGTGTGTTAGTCTGCAACAATAACAGAAACAAAGCAAGAGTACCATTCGGCCCATCCTGAATCATTCTGATAGAAAGACAACAACTGCTAAATCTTTTCTGTTTGAATAGCTTTCAATAATAACACAGATTTAATATAACTTTCTTTTTATTAAAATTGACATTAAGGAAGATAGTACATAAACTAAGTGACAAATTCTACTCATGCAATACCAGAGGTATAGAAACAATAGAAACCAAAGGTCGAGTACCATTGATAAACAAGCAATACTGTGATTAAAATCATTAATCAAATCTCAATTAGTTAAACGGCAAAGTCTCTTGTTTGTGATCAACAACATTTTTATGCAATTCCCGCTAGGAATGCCGAGTCGTACCATGACTCTATGGTCTTTGCTACAAGGCTAGACCCGACTATACCACTCAGAGTTATCGCCTACCGAATTCCCACGGACTACTTAACAAGCAGACACCGATTTCTACTGGGCTACAACTACGATACTCTGGTATAGTCTCCTGCACAACAAGTTATAACACAGTGCCATTTTACTCTGATATGCTTTCTTCCTCTACTACGTCAACATCAATTGGTAATTGACCCTCAGGTATCTTTCTAATACGATCATGAGCGTACTTGTAGGTACGCTTGTTCGTCAGTGACTTTAGCACATACCGATCACCCTCTAATACTTCAACTATTTGAAAATGTCCTCTATATTTAGCATCTAGCTTTGTTTGGTTACGCTCCTCATTTTCAATGAGAACAAATTCACCGACCGAAAATCCATTAACGTTAGCCTTAGTTTTATCAAAACGCTGTTTATCATAACGCGCTGATGTTGTCATATTGTCAGATGCGATACGATTTGCCTAATTTTATCGAGGCAAACAAGTTCATCGCTGTCATTGGTCATTAAATCTAGGGGACGTGCTACTCTACCTATTAATAGCTCTAACGGGCTTGCTTTTGTAACGCGATTAATAGTGCAATTTAAAGCTAATTGTACGTCGCCTAGTGAGTCTTGCCACGACCTATCCTTGTCAGACTCTACTGCTGTTAGCATGGTTTTTAAGACGCTCATTACTCTTTCCACTTGACCATTCGCACGACATGACCCTGTTGCAATAAGATGGAGATCAATGTTCTTACCGGCACAGTAGTCTTTGAACTCTTTACTCGCAAAGCACCGGCCTTGGTCTGCGACTAGACGAGCAGGAGCTCCAAATAAAGCTGCGCTGTCTCTTACAGCTTTGATACTACTTTTGCTGTCAATATTTTTCGTGTGGTACAATAGGACAAATTTGGTAAACGCATCGATTAACACGAAAACGTACTCCTTTCTGTCACTCTTGCCACTCAACTTACCAGTTGCATCGATGTGCACAGTGTGCCAAGCGATTGGCGTTTTTGGTATAGGATGGAGCTGCGCCTGTATTTTACCAGAGTGTGACTTAGCAACTTTGCAAGTCACACAGTTTTCCACAAACTTACGTACGTACCGATTCATACCTTCAAACCAATAGTGGTTGTACAACTTCTCCAGAGTCTTCTCCCACCCGAGATGTATAATGGACTCGTGAATGTTGTTGATGACAGACCAACGCATTGTCCGAGGAACAACAGGCAAACATCTCGTTCGACCATTCCGTTGCACCTTACGATGAAGAACACCTGATCTTACCTCATAAGTCTTGGCAACGTCATCGTCAAGTTGTCTCTCATTTAAGGCAGTGATAAGCTTCTGTACCTCCTCATCTCGCTTCTGCTCAGCTAGAAGCCAGTTGTCAGAAAGTTCAGTAATATTCACTCTCTTTTGCTCGACTTTTTGGAGTTGTTGTTGTTGTGGCTCTATTGGTAAAAAATTGCGAGAAAAGAAATCTGCATGCGCCATTTGCTTACCAACTCGATATTTCACGTCAAATTCAAATGACTGCAAGAACGTCCACCATCTGTGAACTCTCGGGGTGAGATCGATTTTATTACGCGATGATTTCAGTGAATTACAGTCAGTTACAACTATGAATATTCGACCATGTAAATATTGTCTAAAATGTCTCACCGCGTTGACAACAGCAAGCGTCTCCAGCTCGTAAGAGTGATAGCGGGACTCAGGCGATGTTGTGCGCTTGCTAAAATAGGCAACTGGGCGTAACTTACCGTTTACGACGTGAAATAAGATTGCACCGTAGCCTTCAGCACTGGCATCTGTATGAAGCTCTACTGAATACTGTGGATCAAAAATCATGAGAACTGGTTCATTAGTTAAAATTTCAATTACCTTTTGTCGCGCTTCTTCACAATTATTCTTCCACACAAAGGGGCACTTGGCTAATGTCAGCCTGTAGAGTGGGGCCATGATACGGGAAAAGTTTGGTACAAACTGGCGAAAATAAGACGCCAAGCCTATAAATTGTTTTACCTGAGTACAAGTTTGTGGAGCTGGTAGAGACGATAGGGCCTCGATTTTGCGCTTATTTGGTCTAATCTCACCAGCCTCTACCTCATAACCAAGAAACTCTATTCGTGTCTTAAGAAAAGTAAATTTTTTTAAGTTAAGAGAAAACCCAGCTTTCGTTAGAGCCTCCAACACTTCTTGTAATATCTCCAATCCCTGTTCTACCGTACTAGATATAATGGAGATATCGTCAACGTACCCTACAACGTACTTGTGTGCGAGGTCACCTAGAGCATTCATAAGGGCTCGCTGAAACACAGAAATCGCATTTCGCAAACCGAAAGGCATTGTCAAGAACTCGTACTGTCCGTCGGGTGTGATAAACGCTGTACGTTCGATTGAGTCTTTCTGAACTGGTATTAAATGAAAACCGCTAGCACAATCTAATTTCGTAAAATAATTCGCTCCATAGGGTCTTGAAATCTGGTCAGATATTAACGATAACGGATAGCGATCTGGCACAGTATTCGAGTTTAGTTCCCTATAGTCTATACACATACGATCGGACCCGTCTTGTTTTTTGACTAAGATCTAGGGCTAGCAAACGGTGAGCTACTAGGTCTAATTATTTTTGCACACAGTAACTCATTTACCCTATTACGCATTGTCTGGAGATAACCTGTAAGGACGCCTCTGAACCATGCGGCTTGGATCAATCAGTCTAATCTGTAAATATCCAGTAGTAACACGACTAATAGGAAAACCGTTTATAAAAAAGTCAGAGTACTTTTGTAAAATGTTAACTAACTCGTGTTTCTTGTCTGATGGGATGTCAGTATCAATAGTATTGAGACTATTTACGGGTAGGCTGACTTTATTTGACGAACACGTGTTCACTACAATGTCTCTAGATAACTTCAACTGAGACGCTGACATGCTTACATGGAAACCGTTATTTAAAATCTCTCGTCCTAACATAATATTGTTGCGTAGATATAAGTCTGGTAAAACGTGAAATAGAATTTCGGTCGACAAACCGTTAATTTCTACTTGACACAACAATTGCATAGTACTATAAACACTTTTATTACCTATGCCTACTAATGACACCACCTTATCAATTCTTTTGCCACTAAATTTACTAGCTATACTCTCTTTAATTAAGGAACATTCAGCCCCTGAATCAAAATCAAATTTAAAACACCTACCAGATTGAATCAAAGTGCCTGATGGAGACTCGACCCCGCATTGTTCGACACGCCGCTCTGATGATTTCGCCGAAGAACTGGCTCCACCCTCAGTGCAGCGACTCGCAATATGGCCGGTTGTACCGCACTTGTAGCATACCACTGAGCCATTGCTGGTCTGTTGTCGATGTCCAGAACTTGGTGTAGCTGACACAGACGATGACTTCTTGCTTTCGGCAATCTTCTTGCGACAATCCACTTGTTTATGTCCGAGTTTGCCACAATGATGACATTTGATGATGGACAGCGGCGAAAGTTTCAGGCGTTTCTCGTTTCCCGCATCCTTATCCATAGGCGCCTTGCGTTTCAAGTAGAAGAAGGCTTGAAGCTCTTGCTGTAGCTGATGGCGTGTATTAATTTCTGTAGTAAACGCTAATCGTTGAAGTTTGGTGTCAAATTGAGCCAAATGAGCGATTGTTGTAGATATCGCTATCTGTTCTACGCTCAAATCCTTCCAACGATTCATCAGGTAAGTGACGAGGCGACTCGCGTACGCAGCATAAGTTTCATTTTCTTTTGGTTTGTCGTTACTCAATTTAATGAGGGTACCCGCAGGAGTTTCATGACTAACGAATCTAGCCAGAAAAAGTTCTTTGAACTGCGGCCACGTCATACCTGGATAGGTTACCTGAGACAACCAGGTAGATGCTGATCCTCTCAGTGCCTTGCTGATAGTTATAATGAGCTGGCTACCTTCTAAAGCTTTTCCATCAAAACACACATCGGCAGTTGTGCACCAAGACTGCGCATCAGAGTCACATTTCTCTGGATTGAATTCAGGCAACGTCACATCCTTCTTCTCGTTTGGATTCTTCAATGCTTGAATCAACGCTTGTATTTGTTGGTTTTGTAATTCGAAAAGTAACCGCCACTGGGAATCGCTATTCCCGCCATTATGCGTCGATTCATTTGCACGATTTGATTCCACGTCTGATGTCGGAACATCAGTATAATGGCCGTTCTGTTCAGACATTATGTGGGCTAACGTAGGGTATCGTGCAAACGAAACGCGATAATAGTGAAAACACTTTTTATTAAATAAGGAGATAGTCACTTCACTTCACTTTATTAAATTAGCACTTTAGAAACGGAGAGACAGTTTCGTGTTGACTTGTCAAGCGCCTAATCTGAACTGTGTTCGATAGTGCTCGCACGACTCTGTCAAGGCGCGCCGGAAATCAAGTAGTCGTTTAGCGCCTTCCGTTTGTTGACTGTTGACCGGATGCGACATATAGCTGTTGCCCGAGACTTCGTTCGCGTGAAAATTCAGATGTGTGCCTGTATGAGAATATTTCTTACCTAATCTAACAGCAATCGTACATTGTATATTAATAATAAATATCAGTATAATCCGTCTCTAAGGCGAATTCGATTTAAATCTATTCACCCGCTACCCCTAAAACAGACGAAATTTTGCGATATTTAACGAAACTTGGCACTCCTATTTTCAAAAACTATAGAAGCTCCATACAAATTTTGTTCTCCTTTATACTCCAGGGAAATAAATTTCGCCAAATCCCGTCTTAGAGAGCACCTATTTCCAAAATTTGAAACTCCTAGCACTTGTAGTTTTTGAGATTTCGTGATGAAATGAGTGAGTGAGTGAGTGACCTTTCGTTTTTATATATGTATAGCTTTTGCCCGCGGCTTTGCTCGCATGAATATCGTTTTTCAATAGACATTTTTATATTGTTTAAATACTATTTTGCATACTATTTCTAATCTCATCATCATCACCATTCGTACAAACCCTCTTTCACCTACCTAAAGATATCCCCCGTAAAACAACATACAATACACAAAGGCAAATTTTCACTACAATAACTTTCCCCTTCCCCTCCCTTCCCCTCCCCTCCCCTTCCTTACCCTCCCGCCTCCCTCCCATCTCCCTCACTTTTCCTCACTTCCCACTCACTCACCACCACTTCTGACTCCTCACTTTCCCTCACTTCCCTCACTTTCCCTTACGTCCCCTTCACTTGTCCTTCACTTGCCCCTCACTTGCCCTTCACTGCCTCCTCACACCCCCTAAGTTCCCTCTTCCTTTTTTATTTTTACACAACGCCATCTAGACCCAAAGTAAGCATATTATATGCTTGTATTATGGGTTCTAGAATACGGATAAACATACTTAAATACTTTTATTTTTGTAAATAGATACATATTATACATATAGGTTTATGTGTTCATGCTACAAATATTTGCACTGAGCGGGAATCGAACCCGCGACCTCACAGTCCATACACAGTACCACCGAAATACAGAGGCAGTCGATTTCCCCCTGACTTTCCCCTCCCTTTCCCCTGACTTCTCCCTCACTACCCCCGCACTTTCCCCTCACTTCTCCCTTCCTTTCCTCTTCCTCCCCCTCCCTTCCCCCTTCCTCCAAATTTCAAGTCGCCAACTTCAAAAGCAAAGATCTTTCCATACAATATTTCATCCCTTATTTCACTCCTAAAAATCCACCCCAGTAAAAAAAAAAATTATGAGCGTATTTTTTATTTAAATAAAAGTATTCCAAAACAAAATTTCAAAGCTGTAACTTAAAAAATGAAGACGTTTCATACAATCGATTTCATCCCTTTTCATACACTTAAGGGTTGAATTTTTAATAACCCTTTCTTTGTACACTTCTAGACATTAAGACAAACACACCCTCCAAATTTCAAGTCGCTACAACCAGCGGTTTAGGCTTTACGTTGTCTGTCAGTCAGTCAGTCAGTCAGGACAAAGCCTTTTATAATATGTATGGATGTATGGATTAGACGTATAGCCATCAGGGATCAAAGCATACAGGCTGCTAGTAATGCTAACACGTGATAGAGCCACATAAAGCTGACCGAAAAACAGCTAATACTTAGATCCACACCCACAACTTTTAGTGTCTTACCTTTACTTTAATTACTTAATTAATTAATTACTTTAATTAGTCATCGCAAAACATAGGCTCACTGGAAACTGGACTCGTTTAAAACTAAATGAAGGACTGTTTAGAATGACAGGAATCCGAGGAATAAAAACACTATCAGCTATTCCGCAACCTGTTGAAATATCTGCTTCTATAAGATTTCGTAGTAAATTAACGAACGTTCGATGTGATTCTTTAAATTGGCATAACTTTTTTATTTATGAACCGATTGACATGAAACAAACACTAAATGTTAAGTGAAGCTTACCACAATATATTAGTGAAAACCATATTTAAATCGGATAAGCCGTTTCTGAGATTAGCGAGCACAAACGCACAGACAAACAGTCAAACAGACAAACAGACAAAAATTTTAAAAATCATTGTTTTGGGTTCTATTTGCGTTGATATAGGTCCTAATAGTATTTTTTCTCATATATCTTCCATGTACAGACAGCGATCGGTTACATTATTATTATAATATGTATAGATGTGGTAGAAAGTGTTTTGGACAGAAAATGAAAATTAAACAAAATCAATCCGAAAGATAATAATATCCACTTCTGACTAGAGAACTCCTTGATATTACAAAGCCTACCTACAAAAGTCATTTAAGATTTTCAAATCATGATCGAAAATTTTACTTATTAAGACATTCCTTACAGAATAAATGAGCTAGAGAAATTTGTGACGAACGTCAGTTCACCAGATTTGAAAGGATTAAAAGGGCTATTTAACTACGTTGATGAAGATGAGATCAATGGAACAACTGAGCTGGTGTTGCTACCTACACTGTCTAGTGAAGTTCTATCAGTGAGTACTTTCCTTTATTTAGTTAGTATTAACTGATAGACCCCTCTCAAGATAGACTGACGAACTGATGAGGGTGGCGGGCAACCGATGCATAATGGCGGCTCACGACTGGCCAATATGGCACAGATTGGAGAAGGCCTGTCCAGCAGTGGACGTCGTTCAGATGATATATGATGATGGTAATGAGTATCAACTTGAAAAATTAAAGGACAAAGGTCTAAAGAGCTTGGAATCCTTGCAGTAGGCAGACGGAATCTGCACCTCACTGAACTCCGGAATCCACAGTTCTATTACCAAGGAATGCAAGACAGAAGCGTGAAGGTAGCTGTCCAGAGTCCCTGGCATTGCAGAAGTCACTTACCATCACGTAGACTGTTGGCTCGTCTGACACTGTACGAGTAGGCAATAAAAATAGACATTAACTGTATACTTTACATTGTTTAGTTGGATGACTTTGCTCTCGGCGAGCGCTACCTATTCATAGTGCCGGGCATGGAGGGTCACCACGAACGATTCAGGGAGCTGTGCGAGCAACTCAAGCTGCCGGCTCTAGTGCTGCAGCCAGAGCTGGATCATGAGTGTGATACTGTCGTGGAAATGGCGAAGAAGTATGGTAAGGTAGGTGGATTTAAGTAGTGTGATAAAAACATCTTGGAAGGGGATTAAGGACGATGTCAAATTTTATTGTAGTTTCTAAGTTAATTATTTAGTTTAGACAAAAACTGTAATTATCTTGCGATTTAAAAGAGTGGTCTGAGTTTGTTGTCAGTTCTTCTCACGACTCTACCTAGTCAGTGAATTGGCTGTAGGTTAATTGACATCATATTTTATGATCCAAATGAAATAAATACTTTAACTTTGAGTTTGACTGAAATACTTTCTCAACCTACTAATATTACAAACGCGAAAGTTTGTGTGTTTGTGTTTGTTACCACTCAGCGCTTAAGCGGCTAAACCGATTTCTATGAAACTTGGAATGTAAATAGATTCGGTTTATATTATTAGGTATGGATCTAGCTGGAAAAATTCAGGTTCATAGGTCAAGAAGTTCTAAGTTCTATAGAAAATGAATTTGGCACATACCTATATCAAGATCATTTACTCGAAAACGGCCAAGTCCAGTAATTCAAGATTTTGTTTTTTGAAATTCAAGTTGTCTTCTGATCGCTATATTGTGACCCTGTGTAACTCTTAATACACCTCCGGGGTTCCACAAGGTTCCCACTTGGGAGCGGTACTTTAATAAATAAATACTACTTTTTGTTTATCAATAAGAATCAACATCCTTAAATTAATTATGTTTTGTTGTCAGATTCTAAAGACAAAAGCCGAGGTACAGAACAACTTCTACATACTGGGCTACGAGAGCGGCGTGCTCGTGGCTCTGGAGCTAGCAGCTATACTTGAAGCTGAAGGTAATCTACCTTATTAACGATAGTATTTCTAGTCATGAGTTTACGTGCGTTTGTCTCACCGGTGAATAGCGCCCCTGGTGTTTACTATAGAAACTGAAATAGGTACTTCAGCTGTCTTTCAAACTAAAACTTTTCTTACTGTAATTTTAGTTTCTTTATTCCATACTTATGTCGTATGTTAATTAATACCTTCACAATATTAGCAGCGCATGTGTCCTCATGATTTTGATCCCGGGACTTTTGGCGAAAAAGTATCTTACAACACGTTATAGCTCGGTCTCCTATTCACCAAGAATCACAGATCCCCTATTCGACGATCTCGCGACTGCTTGTCACTTTGCTATATAGTTTAATAAAAAAAGTAAAAACTCTTAAAATAATATTTGTCATTGTGTTAGTAACTTTACTTAAAAGCAAGTATAACAGCTAATTAATAAACACTTATTTTATTTAAATTTTCAGGTTACAAAGGCACAGTATTTTGTGTGGGCCTCGCACCAAACGAGCTAAAAACCGAGCTCGAAGAACAACTGAACGTCTACCACACTGAAGAACAGCTACAAAACGCAATAGTTCGGCACATGTGTACCTTATTGACTGGTGAAGATACCTTAGAAATCGACAATGAACTAGACAACACTGATATCTGGGAAGAAAAAGTAGATATAGGAGTGAAACGAATACTCAGAAAAGCTCAACATTCAGCGCAATACGCTGAAGCGTTGATACATACAGCGTTAACACGGATAAAGCAAGTGATGCAGTTCAAACCAACATTACATGCATTGAATTCTCAGCTGATTTTACTTCGAGCCGCGACTACACATGCCACACAATCTAAAGAATTACAGCAATTTGCAGAACAACCTATAATAATGCATCAAGTACGATCGCATCTGTCTACAATGCTGAACGATCCTCAATGTGCTTCCCTTATAAATGCGTACTTAGATGAGGAAATACAGAATGCGTTTAATGCGAAGAATTTATGCCACACGTATAATATGCAGGAGGATTTGACAAAACCTTCGGATGAAAGTTAATTCTTGAAGCAACAAGCCCAGCTACCCCCTCGCTCCTCTTCCTTTTCCTCTTCCATTCTCTTTTACCTTTAAGATCGACAACGGCTTTGTTGTTTTCTTAGAAACCATAGACATGTCTTAGGTTACAATTACCACTTACCATCTGGTGGACCGTATGTTTGTTTGTCACCGATATTGTATAAATACGACATACTAATCATAAACACCTTTGCGATTGCTTCGATATTGTACCTATGTTTACTATACATAAGTATACGTCGTGTGGTCATTGTCACTACCTAATATTGTTCGGTTCTGTTATTTTGTTTTGTAATAATCATGTATGTGGTGTGTAATGAAGAATACTCTATTAGCCGGACTAGAGTATGAAATGAATTTATTTCTTCAAGTTGGTATCATAAGAAGAACTAAGTGTAAACTGGCAATGTTAGCTGCATGGGCGCCAGTTCATCTGCCAATCGTGGTGACTATAGCTATCTCATTTTTGGTAGAGGCTATGTCTTGTAGTTAGGCTTCAAGCTAATACAATACATATTTCTATGGGAATAAAGTCTATTATTCTTAAAAGCCGGCTACCCATAGGTTTGTTTTAATACTTATCTTTAGCAGTAATACTAAATAATTATATAAAAATTGTATTTAAAGCCTGTTATGACTTATGCGATGACAAGGCGTGGCGGAGTATACAAACGCATACAGCTAGTATCCAAAATGAAATACAAACTAACCGTAACTAATTTTGATTTAATACCAATATATTAGTTCCCTTAGTGTGGAGGATTATCCATCTTTAAATAGTAAACATCTTTAACTACTTAGTTACGTTTAAAAAAATAAAAAATATTATTATATTAGTGTGTAATAATCTAAATGTGAATGTGTTATTTGTCCTTCTTTTACAAGAATATTCAATTAAAATATTATCAAAATATTATTGTTTTCATTCATATTAATGGCTTGTATAAGACAAGAGGCTTTTCATTGCAGTGGGATAATAACGGGCGGATATATGTGTAGCTTGTCATACCTAGGAACGAACACTTGTGTCTAGAATATTCTTAGATATCAGCAAAGCATTGATTATGTTCCTCAATTTAGTAATGTAAAAATATAGCACAGAAAACCCCACTTATCTATGAATAATTTGATAAATCGCAAATAGCTGGTAGAGCAGATTCATCTAAATAAAAAAATAAAAAAAAATGTTAAAAATAAAAATGTTTTACTATATCTCATAAACGTCAATGTGTGTGTATGTGTGTGGTGAGGTCCACCCCTTGTCGGCCAGGTAGCCTACGACACGGCCGGTGAAAAACACCGGATATCTCCGGCATTTTTCACCCAAATGGAGGCAAACTCGCAGGGATTGAATTGGGCCATAAAACACACACTAAACACAAAAAATTTATATGTACTCGATCTATTCACTTTTTTTTGATGCCCATTATTCCTTTGAAAATTCTTTAATCCTTTAGTGAAAGGTTCCATCACACGCGCCGTGCCGAGACGCACGTTTTGGTGTATAGTTCGTACGAATTGAGCTAATTTTGTCACTTTAACGAATTTTTAAGCGAGAGCGACGCACAAATGTGGCCTTACCGAGAGTGTGAACCACTCTCGGTAAGGCCACATTTGTGCGGCAGTAGTGTTTTTTTAAATTAAATTAACTATGAACTAGTACAGTATCTTTTTAGCTTAGGTCAATAACACTGATTTTATTCTACATTTGCTATTTGAACTAGCTCTTTAATTATTATGGACTACTGTACTATTACTATTGAGCTATTAAATAATATTTTAAGCTAAAATTGTGGCATGAACTATATAATATTAAGACCCTGAGAACTTATTAAATGATTACACAGTTATTAATAATATGAGGCTTAGAGTTATGTAAAAGAAGTGCCTTTTGTAATTTATATGGTATAAATTCTATCGCATGACAATTCATTATAGTGTAGTAGAACCATTTACTTTTGCCGTTCTTCTTATTACATCCAGTGTTTATTTCACGAAAGAAAAAAAGAAACAATTCAGAGTCCAATATGTCACCTGCCAACCGACCAACAAATGCGTAATGTGGTTATACGTGGACATATTGGACTCTGAATTGTTTTGTGACCGTTACCTGGTGTATTGACGTGATCGCAAGACCAGTGGCTTTCATAATAATAAATCCATCGGTGGCGTGCTTGTGGTCGTGTCAAAACGCTTGTCTTTCTCTCGCCTAACTACTTACGAAAGTAATTGCGAGGACATATGGGTTAGCGTTGATATATTTGTAAACAAAAGACCTGTGAAACTTTTTATCTGTGCGGTGTACATTGCTCCACCTGTATAAAAACATATATATTTGACGAGTTTATTGATAACGCTAATTAGGCTTCATATCCTTCAACAATTTAGATCAGTATAACGGCATCCTAAACCACAAAAACAAAATTCTCGACCTTATTTTGACCGATATTTTATTGGAATGGTTGGGTTTATCGGAGAAACCATTGAATAAAGTGGACTTATATGATCCCCCTCTAGAATTTTATTTGATGTGTAACGCGTGTGTGGAGACTTTGGGTCCTAGTCATGAACCTAAGTTTCAGTTTCACAAAGCTGATTACTGTAATATTATTGATGAACTAAAAGACATCTCCTGGCAGGATATATTTTCACAGTGTGATAATATTGACACAATGGTAAGCTTATTCTACGAAAATATTTACAGAGTAATTACGACACATGTGCCCAAATCAAAATCAAAATGTGGCAAGTATCCAACATGGTTTAGCAGAGATCTTGTTCGTCTACTACAAGAAAAAAATAAGTACCGCACTCGATATTCGAAATATAAAAATCCGCTGGATAACATTTCATACAAATTGCTCAAGGATAGAGTGAACGAACTAACACAGTCTACATATAAAAGCTATATGAATTCTATTGAAACTTCTATCACTTCAAATCCGAAGTTATTTTGGTCCGAAGTTATAAAGCAAAAGCGCGATAGTAAAAGCACTTATCCATCAGCTATGCATTTTGGTGGCCAAAGAGCTGTTGGTGAAACAGAAATTAGCAACCTGTTCTGTTCATGTTTTTCCTCAGTCTATGATTCCGGGTCTGGTAATTCGTTTAACTATACTCATGTGGGTGAGACGGTGGAGTAGGACGAGACACACAGATTTTGCTACAGATCAAGATTCCAAAGGACTCAGTCACAAGCGCCCTTTTAAATGTAGCGAGGTCTTAGGAGTGCCTCTCTCTTTAATCTTTAATATATCTCTGAATACTGGCTGCTTCCCTAGAGCGTGGCGACCGGCTATAGTTGTACCAGTATACAAGTCCAGTGACAAGTCTAATGCGAATATCTATAGACCTGTATCTATGCTGTCTGTATTCGGCAAGGTATTTGAATCGATCATCATATCATGACACGTGAAACATATATTGATGCCTGTACAACATGGCTTTATTAAGGCACGGTCAACAGCTTCCAATCTTGCATGTTTTGTGTCGGACGTCGTGGATGCTGTAGATCGTGGATCTTCGATAGCCGTCATCTATACCTACTTCAGTCGTGCATTTGATAAGGTTGATCACTTAATTTTACTAAGCAAACTCAGCAGCTGCGGTATAGCAGGTAATTGTTGGTGTGAATCCTATCTTGTTGATCGGTCCGCGAAGGTGGTTGTTAATGGATACGCATCTGATTCATACGACACCCCATCAGGAGTTCCTCAGGGATCTCATTTAGGTCCCCTTTTCTTCAACATCTTTATCAATGATGTGAAGTCTTGCTTTTCTTACTCTAATATATATTTATACACTGATGATGTCAAAATTATAAAGCGTATTGACAATGAGTGCGATACACACAAACTACAGGAGGACCTTGACCGTTTTGCCCAGTGGTGTAGCATAAACAAAATGAAACTTAACGTTGACAAGTGCTATCACGTTCATTTCACGAGAAAAAAGGGTCTTTATTTCCACAATTACGTCTTTAACAACCGCGTCATTGAGGAAAATTATGTTATTCGTGATCTCGGCATTTTTTTATTTTTTTTTATTGCCTACCGTTGCAGACGAGCCAACAGCCCACCTCATGGTAAGTAGTAACTGTCGCTCGTAGACTTCTGCAATGCCAGGGGCTCTGCGAAGCTGCTGCCTACCGTGATATTAATGCTCTCTTTAACCTCGTCTGAAGAAGGACATGTCATAGCGCTCGGGCAACACCGCAGCTGGTAGTTCGTTCCAGAGCCTGCACGTACGTGGGAGAAATGAACGCTGAAAACGAACCGTGCTAGACGAGATCGTGTCCAGGTAGTATGGATGAACTTTATTGCGATGTCGAGTGGTGCGATGATAGAAAGGAGACGATGGCACCAAGTCAAACAGTTCCTCAAAGCACTCCCCGTTAAACATATGATAGAGCACGCATAGAGAGCCAAAGTCCCTCCGCTGCTCCAGTGACTCCAATTTGTCTGTGAGATTGGGATCGTCGACGATTCGTACAGCTCGCCGTTGGAGGGAGTCAAGTGGGTCGAGCTGGTATTTGGGGGCTCTTGCCCACAGGTGAGGGCACGAGCCGTTGAGATGACGTAAAGTATCGTCTGGCTCTGTTCAAGACGCCCATTTATGTCGATAATAAGCTACTATTCCACACTCATGTCGACAAAATAGCCACAAAGGGTTTTAAACTACTAGGCTTCGTGTTGCGTAACAGTAGGGAGTTCAAGCATGCTTCAACTAAAATTTCCATCTTTAATTTGCTAGTGAGATCTGGTTTAGAATATTGCAGCATAGTTTGGACTCCCTACTACGAAGTACATAAGCATCGTTTGGAATCCGTGCAAAAAAGATTCTTGTGGCATCTGTCGTACCAGTGTAACATGGCTCGTGCTTTGCCATCCTACAATTCTCGTTTAAAACATTTTAAACTTATGACTCTGGAGAATCGTAGACTGACTATGTATCATATTTTCTTGTTTAAAATATTTAATAGTCGTATTGATTGCTCACGTCTACTGAGTCAAATAAATATCAATGTGCCATATAAACTCGCTCGTTCGTCTAGATACCAGCTCTTTAGTGCCAAAGCTTAGACAAACTTGCGGCATTTTCTCTACATTGAGCAGAATGCAAGTGCAATATTGTCACCTGTCACGATTACCTGATGTTGATATAGACTTGTCCAACTCCTTGCCCAAATTCTAGTGTACATTGATTGATAAGTTATTGTGAAGTCACATTTATTGTATAATTTGTAAAATATAATGTAAAATTTAATTTATTTTATTTAACATATTGCGACATTTCATATTTATATTTTAAGTTGTTAATAGTTCTTTCAAGTACTTTTATTTATATTTATTGCATAAATTTTATATTGTATTTAAATTGAAATATTTGATAATGTATTTGAATTGACATAATTATTTGATACTGTATTTCATTCATGTTCATAATTATTTTCTATTTTAAAATTGTTTTTTCAAATCAAATCAAATCAAATCAAATCAAATTAATTTATTGCGAACATAAGTCAATACATTGGTGTTAGGGGTGGTAACAATAGCACAGTCATGTTCTGCCATAGAGCATGCAATACGGTTAGTAAAATGTCATTAGTCATAAAATGTTATACAATCTAATGTCAATATCCTAACTGTTTCATTAAATTTGTAGCCTAGAGTCTAATTAAATTACAATAATGATAATAAATAGATATGTCAAACAAAAATAAAATTACAAAAAATATTAGAATTTGTCACATAAATATTGATTAATAGTATAATAACACTTTTCCAGTAACAATTTTTGTAGCCTTACTTTAAAAATATGTATCTCTTTAACATTTCTGATTTCTGGTGGAATAGCATTATATATGCGAGGACCTAGACAAAAGATGCTATCATGCATCACCTTCGTCCTACTAGCGACAACGCATAGTTTATCACTATTACGGGCTCTATTGCGGTACTCAAACATTTTTAAATTGTTTTTTACAATAAAAAAGCAGCCTCATAGATAAAGAGGCAGAGTAATGTCAATATTTTTAATTTTATAAAATATGGTTTACAAGAATCATCCTTATGCAAATTACACATACTTCTGATGCACCTTTTTTGAGCAATAAATACACGTTCTTTCTCTGTCGAGTTCCCCCAGAAAATAACTCTCTATATCTTAACGTCGAGGCAACATAACCATAGTAGGCAGTTAATTAAGTAATAATGTTAATTTAGTATTATTTGTCTTTGCTTTTTTGCTTTGATTATGAGTATTTAGAAAGTTTATTTATTTAGGATTTTGTATAAATTTATTTGAATTTATTATTTTATATGCAGTCGTTTTTTGTTAACATTTTACTCGGTTGTTTAGTTTTATTATTATTTTACTTTTAAGGCTTTGTGTGTAAACATGCCGTGGCAGACTGTAACTAAGACAGCACTATATATTGTGAAAATAATGTAGATAATTTATTGTTTTTGGTGTATGTTTTGTTGGTTATCCTTAAATAAATAAATAAGTAAAGCTGGTCTGCAGTCGTCGCTCTTCCTGATAACGAAGGTAGTATTAATGTTAAGTTCTATATCTATATACATTTCTATGTTTAAGCGTGCTTTACTATATCTTGGACATTCCAGGAAGACGTGCTCCACAGTTTGCTCCTCTGCGTCATCACAGGTACAATAAAGAGTGTCGCCGAGGCGGAACCTGTGAAGGTACTGCCTCATTACAGTTAATAACTATGGAATCAAATATATTTATAGAAAAATTATGGCTAGGATTTTAATTGATTTGACGGTTTTGACCAGACCAGACATGCACTATATCATTGACTAATAATGTAGCTATGTCTTCAACTGTAACAAATGAGCAGATGGGTGATAAGCATACTTATTTAAATCAATCTGATATGTTTTTTTGTAAATAATAATATTTTTAGAAATCAAGAGCGGATATATTTAAAAAAAAAAAACAATTTTACCACATAACCTAATTATTTATCTCTTAAAAGTAATTTTAACAACAAATCAATTAAATAGAAGGAACAAAATCCTAAACTTAATAATTAAACGCTATAACAAAACTACACGATCAGTGTGCACACTACGAACGCTCCGAGCTAAGTGGCCTGCGGCGGTTTGAATGCTCCTTTTATATACAATGGTGTGGATTATTAGTGGTGGTGGTAAGCCGATTGCTTATACGGCCTCTCCTGACATAGTGTCGTCCTCGACACGAGCCTCTTCAGTGGTCGCCACTTGATCCAGCGCCATCCTCTTAGAAGTCTTCGTCCAACATGGGCATCGAAAGACCGACCTCAGGCTGCGGTACCAGACCACTGGGATCAGCAACACTAACAGCTCCAGGTTCTGAGTTTTCATTCAAGGAGGGTATCGAGGGACCTGTCCCCGAAGGTGGTGTTCTGTCCGGTGACTCGTCTTCACTATTATTCTCATCTGCAAATCGGTTACGGTTATTAGGAATTAAGTTTAGCCTATGTGACACATTCAACCTTACAAACATTTCATCCATCACCATTCAATCAATTCAAACTTCACAATCATAGCAAACACGCATTCTGTCACCCTTTAAATAATAACAGAGTCGTCTCTTAAAACGACAAGTTGAGCCTAGGCGCTTTCCTTCACGGCAGTAGACTCCACTCAATATACCTGAACTTTCATGAACGCCAAGACAGTATGTCTGTAGTTCAACGAACGCCAAGACAATACGTCTGAAGTTCAACGAACGCCAGGGCAAGTCGCCCGAAGTTCAACAATAGAACGCCAAGGCTTTACGCCTGAAGTTCGGAAATAGACGCCAAGGCCTTGAGCCTGAAGTCTCAACACTGAACGCCAAGGCTTTAAGCCTGAAGTCTTACTAATGAACGCCAAGGCTAAAGAGCCCGTAGTTCTTACATCAAAACTCGTACATACCCTCAAAGAGCTTGTTATGTTTTAAGAAGTCTGCGTAACGAAGTAAATATTTCACATCTGAGGCAAGTATATTTTGCTCTAATAGAGTCCAAACTTAGATATAGTATTATTTTCTGGGGAGGGAGCTATGACTATAATATCCAAAGGGCGTTCATACTACAAAAAAGGGCAATTAGAACTATAGCTTGTATTAGACAAGATGTATCATGCAGAATTTACTTTCAGGAATTAGAGATACTGACTGTACCGAGTCTTTATATCCTGGTATTGCTTACCAATTTTGCAAAACACATATCTGAATATGAAACACAAGAAGAGAGAGTAATTAGGGAAAATACGAGAAGGAAAGACTTTCAGTCTAAAACTGTTCCTCGTCTAAATATTGTCAAGCATAGCACTTCCCATAGATCGATCAAGTTGTTTAATAAATTACCGATCGAATTAAAAATCTTATTGTACAAGTCTGAGTTTAAAAAAAAACTAAAAGCATTTCTTTTGAAAGGGTGTTACTATTCAGTTGATGATTTATAAATAATTGTGTTTTTGACATCTTCATTATTATTATTGTTATTTATTCGTACAGACATAATATTTTACTTGCAACACTATTTTAATTAGGTATAACTATAATATAAATTTGACATTGTTTTATTTTAAATTGACAATTATCTGGTATCATTATCTGACTTGTTTAAATTTTATTAGATGTAAGTTATTATCTTGTGACTTTTAAATTAATTATTATATTAATCTACAATTTACATTATTAATTAATTTACATAAATAATTAAATTAATTGAATTCATAATGTCAATCTGCAGTTTTTAATAATTTTATGTAATACTATTATAATATTTCAAACACAATGTAAAATTGTTATTGAATAAATAAATAAATAAATAAATAAATAAAGAAGGCTGCACATGACTCGGGACACCATTCGCCACGCCAAGGCACCATGTATTGTTCCGCAGCTTGTGTAGTCTTCCCGTAGCTGCCACTTAGTAACTTGAGCTCATATCGTCCGTTCGCTAGAGCTTTCACAACTCGGTAGGGTCCACGCATTCCTGGATCGAGTTTTCCAGTGGACTGTGAGTACTTAATGACGAAGACCAGGTCGTCGAGTTTGAACTGGCGAGGCTGGCGTCTCAATCGATTAGCATAGTCGTCCTGTCGTTGTTGGTTTGTAGCCATCAACTGTCTTGCTCGGTGTCGATGCATCTCGCGCAGCGCTTCTCTATTAGGATTAGTGCCTTCAATAGCTATATCTCGGATGAGACTTTGAATCACCGGAGTGAGGCCTGGGTGGTCTTTTGCTTCGTGATGTTGAGTACCAACTGTAATTTCCATAAGGCTTCTGACCAGGAGGAGGCTTTGTGGTTCACTTCAATCCGCAGCATGTTGAGGATAGTGCGAATGTAACGCTCCACCTGCCCGTTCGCGTGGTGCATTTCCGGTGTGATATAATGTAAATCGCTACCTAATTCCGTTACCCATGATACAAAATCCCCAGACTCAAACATTCGTCCCCTATCAGTGACTATCAGTTTAGGAACCCCGAATAGGGAAACTGCCTGCATAAAAGCCCGCTTTAACTCGCCTACATCTTGTCGATAAATTGGATACAAGAGGCAAAACTTTGTGGAGGCATCAACAATCACCAAAATGAACTTATATCCATCAGATATGGGGAGAGGCCCCAAAGCGTCTACGTGAATTGTATGGAAAGGGGTTTCGGGTTTTTCCCAAGACGTTATATTCTGGTTTGGACATCGCGGAACCCTTTTTTTCGAAATGCAAACTAAACAGTGAGCTATGTATTTATTCACGAATTGGCGAAGTCCTGGGAACCAAAAATGCTTTAAAATTAAATCAATAGTTTTGTCGACGCTTATATGCTCATGCTCATCATGGAATATTCGTAGTAGGCTGAGTCGATGTCCCTTAGGAATATAACAGAGCAGGCGAGCTTCCTTTCCAACTGGCCTTCCAAAGTACCTGTAGTACAGGATATCGTTTTGGGTAACATAACGTGTAGAGTCTAATGCTCCATCCCTCAGCTGTTGCAACAACCCCTGTGTCTCATTGTCCGCAGACTGGGCTATCTGCGCCCAGTTACGTGGCCTTGAAACCTGGTTCGCCACAACCACTGAAGGATTTCGGCTGAAGTAGTCCGCGTGTGGCATCATTACGCCTTTTCTGTACTCAATCGTGAAATGGAAATCTTGGAGGTAAATCCACCAACGCGCAACACGTGGCAGCAGATCTTTCTTGCGCTCGGTGGCCTTCAAGGACTTGCAGTCGGTAACCACCTTGAACTGCAGACCCACAAGGTAATGCCGAAAGTGTTGCAACGCCCTGACGACCGCCAGCGTTTCTAACTCGTATGAGTGATATTTGCTTTCGGCTCCTTGTGTCGCCTTACTGAAATATGCTACCACGTGCTTGCTACCGTCACCATGCGTCTGCAATAAGACTGCACCATACCCAGCGCTACTCGCGTCTGTGTGGATTTCGGTGGGGAGCTGAGGATCAAAGACAGACAGAACGGGTTTGTGAGTAAGGATGTCAATAAGCGTTTGGCGAACCTTTTCCTGATCTGGGCCCCAGTCAAACTCAACGTCTTTTTTAGTCAAATGGGCAATGCACGCTGTTAAGGTAGCATAGTTTTTAACATACCGCCTGAAGTACCCAGCAAGCCCTAAGAACTGGCGCACCTGTCGTACATTTTCAGGGATCGGTGAATTAACGAGAGCTTCGACCTTATATGGGCTCGGCCGTACCTGACCCTGACTTACAACTTGCCCAAGATATTCAACCTCTGTAGTTAAAAACGAACACTTACGTAGGTTTATAGAGAACCCAGCGGTAGTAAGCGTTTGTAGGACATCTTTTAAAAGGGAAATACCTTCAAGAATTGTGGAGCTCATAATGAGAACGTCATCCACGTAAACCAGGACCTGGCCTGCCTCTATAAAGCGTTGAAGGGTTTTATTGATGATGCGTTGATATACGATCGGTGAGTTCGTTAGTCCATAAGGCATTTTGACATACTCATAATGGCCTTCTGGGGTAACGAACCCAGTGAGTGGAATTGACCGTTCATTTATCGGTATCTGGTGGAACCCCGTGGCCATATCAAGGCTGGTGAAGTACTTGTAGTTCCCCAGCCGATCGATATGGTCATCGATCAATGGTAGCGGATACCGATCTTTGACAGTCAATCGATTCAATGCCCTAAAGTCAACGCATAGGCGGTCCGAACCATCCTTTTTCTTAACGAGTATGACCGGACTCGCGTACTCTGAGTTTGACTTCCTGATAATTCCTTTTTCTAAAAGATCGTCTATAATTTTGCGAACTCGGAGCTTTTCATCATAGGAAAGCTTATAGGGTCGATAAACCACTGGGGTTGCATCCGTTAATTGAATATTCATTTCACCGGTGTTAACAGTGGTGGTAGCTGTACCAGCGATAAAAATCTCAGAGAACTCGTTTATGATTTTAAGCAACGATTCATAACTCTCTCCCTTAAGGGGTGTGTTTATTTCAAGACACCGTACCGCGTTAATTTGAATCGGGGAATCAGTAGACCTAGTCAAATATTGATTATTTTTAGTGCGAATATACACGATACCATCGCGATTTAGTATATCCGTTCCTACAATAATCGGCGCGTTCATGCACGAAGAAGGGACTATAAGCAGATCCGCCTCGATTGAAATTTGACTAAACTCGAGAGTAACGGTCACGTAAGCTTTGACTAATATTTCTTTTTCGCTTATACCCTTTAAAACACAGTGAGTGGACTTCGATTGGCAGGCAAGGTACCTCAGCACGTCCGAGGAAATGAGTGACACGTTAAGAGCACCGCTATCAATAATAGCGTCCATGGGAATGCCATCCACCACGACAACAACAATATCACTTGCACTCGCATTTTTAGAATTATTCTCCGCGCAAAGATTAACGTTTCTCTCGTTTCGCTGTTGAGAACGATTTTTAGCAAAACAATTTTCTTCCTTGTGGCCCGGCTTCTTACAAAAAGTGCAAGTAATACTACTTGTGTTGCCAGAGGAAGATGTTTTATTATCTGTGTTTGGCTTTGAGCGACAATGTCGGCTAATATGTCCTTTACGACCACACAAGAAACACTTCTGTTCGTTACGATTCGGTTGATTCAAATTTCTATTTGTTACTGAAGTGTGGGTACTGGTTTTCGCACGACCTGGTTTAGTATAAATTGATAAAAACGAAACTATTGTTTCCGGATTCAAACTTGCATTAGCCGCGGCAGCTCTTATTTGAGGATTGTCAATACCGCAGATCACTATTAAAGTCATAAGGTCCTCGCTTAAACCGTTAACTATTCGTAAACGTAAAAGAGTGCGTCGTGCGTATTCCGCATATGTAACGTACTTATCGGATGTGGTATTCATTGCTTCAAAAATGATATTTGCGTAATCTAACTTGCGCGGGCACAGTGATTTGAATTCGCGTTTGAAATTTGTCCACGTACGGTCGGTCGTAACCCATTCGTTTAGCCAAATTTTTGCGTCACCCTTGAGACACGAACCAATACGTGATAGACACTCAGAATCAGTCCAACCATTAGTCACCTGAGCGCGATCAACCTCGTCGCACCATGATTCAATGTTATGAATAGAGGGATCAAAGTTTGAAACAAAGTAATTGTGTGACCTAATTGGTTGCAATAATTTGAGAGCATCTACCAGGGCCCTAGTTGAGTCGGGCGTGTCTAACTCTAAACTATTTACTTTGGGTGTAAATGTGCGGGTATTCGAAAAATAATTTGTAGTTCGTGTGTCATGGGTACTTACTCGAGGTTCCGGCGTGCAGCACCTGGACACGTTAGATTGTGATGTGTTCAACTCGCCCTCGGTAGTATTACACGTAGCACTGGGATCACAACGCGCTATTGTTTTATTCGGCACACTTGTTACGCAACTATTTTCTATTGACGTTAAACGGTTCATAATAGAATTCAGTGTATTCTGAATAGGAACATCCGTAGTATTTTGCATGCGCGGGGACCGCGACTTATCATTGTGGCGATAACGGTGGCGTACACTATCACGACGTGACGTATTAAGAGATCGCGCACGACTTTTACTTCGAATTCTGCTGCGGGAACGACACCGCGACCGGCGGTTATTAGTTGAGGCATTAGAACGGCTATGCGAGCGATATCGCGATCTACCACTCGTACGACTGCGAGAACGATGTCGCGACCGACGCTCATTACGGCTAGATCTGCCAGCCATATCAAAATAAACACGAGGACTAAAAAAAAATGTGCACGAGACTTTGTTCCTCCTTTTTGTGGGCCAAAAAGTTACTTATCCCACTTCTGATTTTAGAAATCAAAAGCGGATATATTTAAAAAAAAAACAATTTTACCACATAACCTAATTATTTATCTCTTAAAAGTAATTTTAACAACAAATCAATTAAATAGAAGGAACAAAATCCTAAACTTAATAATTAAACGCTATAACAAAACTACACGATCAGTGTGCACACTACGAACGCTCCGAGCTAAGTGGCCTGCGGCGGTTTGAATGCTCCTTTTATATACAATGGTGTGGATTATTAGTGGTGGTGGTAAGCCGATTGCTTATAATATTATATTACTACACCAAAACATAGATGGCTTACTAAATAAATCTGATATATTAATAACTCACTTGTTTAATCTATTAAGCAAAGGACGGCCAAAGGAAGTTGTCACTATTGCAGTTGGCACATAATAATTATGAATACTGGAGACAAGGACCTATTTTATATACCACACTATACGCTGGCATCTTTCTTCAGTAGGAATAGCAGACATGGAGGATCCTGTATCATAGTTAATAACATTATTGCCTATAAGGCTCTTGATAATGTAAAGATAGGTGACATTGCAAATGTTGCAGACTGTTGTGGCATACAACATCTGGAACCCCAGATAATCATTATCTGTATCTATCGAGTTCCAAATGATAGTAATGCAGCCATGAATGTATTCGTTGCACTACTAAATAAACTACTATGCATGTCTTTGAAAAAAAATTATAACAAATTAATTATCACTGGTGATTTTAACATAAATATTTTGAAGAAGCCTCAAAGGTCTATCCAATTAGAAAATTTATTACTCAGTTATAATTTAAGAATCTCTTAAGAATCAACTAGATTATGTAGCGGAACATGCATAGGCAATGTTTTCCATAATCTTCAAAACACAAATTCAGTAGTTCTTGATTGGGTACTGATCGGAGATCATACAACACAATTGTTAGTTTGTCCTATACAGTCAAGACCTCAGTTGCACCATTGGTTCGTTATGAAATGAAATGAAATGAAATGAAATATGAAATGAAATGAAATATATGTTTATTCATTTAGGTTAATTAAATTAACACTTATGAACGTCAAAGTTTACAAAATGTCAGCAAATTAACCTACAGCCAGTTCGCTGACGAAGTAGAGCCATGAGAAGAACTGGCAAGAAACTCAGGCCACTCTTTTTAATCGCCAGGTTATTACAATTTTTGTAAGTTACAGTTTCAAGTAGCATGCAAAGTGACGCAGGCAATACACTTAACTCTATAGATACTTAATTACTTACAGCTTTCTATGTTGTAAAGAAAATTAAAAAGTAAAATGTGTGCTTTACAGGTTGCCTCAATTTGCATATTGCTACAAAAGGTAAAGGCAACATGTGAACTGTGATAAATGTTTCTATGTAGATATTATATAAACTGTTAATTTTTGGTATAAGTATAAAGTAAGATGAACTTAATTTACCACAGGAGTTCACAATGTACCTCTATTTCACAAATCACAATGTAAAAAAATTTTAACAATACTGAGTATACAATTTTAACAAAACAATACAAAATGTGTACTTAACTGTTCAAATATGGCTCGGGCATCATGTCATTTATAATTAATACAAAAAAAAAAAATCATTTTATAAATTATGTCAAAATGTATCAATAAATTAATGTCAAAAAATTATTTGTTAAAGCATGTCATTCATAATAATCATAAAAAATGTCATTCATACAATAATTAACAAAAATATGTCCTTTAAAGTATAATGTCATTAAAATTAAGAGTAAAATTAATTAGTTAAAAGACGAGATTAAATAAAGACAAAGGTTTGAAATTTAAATCATGCCTGAAATGTCTTAGTTTTAGTGACTCTATGAATGCCAACAACCTTGAAGAAGCTTTCAGTGATTTTTATGACATATTTAAACTATTTTATGATTTATGTTTCCCGATGATAAAAATAAAAATATCAAGTCGTAAAAAACCAGTTTGGCTCACAAAAGAAGTTCAAAATAGTTGCGAACGCAAAAGAGAATTGCCATGGCAATATCTCTTAAATCGTAATGTATATAATAATAGAGATATGCTTAAACAACATTAGTTACGATTTAAAAAATATTTTGAATTATACACAAAAATCGCAGAAGAATTATTATATAAGAACAGCTGCAAACAAATCAAAGGCAACATGGAATATTATATAAATAAAAAATAAAATAAATTTACCAAAATCAAAAATTACAAGCATAAGAATTAACCAACAGAACATCAGTCAGTAACCCGAAAAAATAGCACAAGCATTTAATAATTTTTACACTGACTTAGTACAACCAATTAATATAAATAATAATTCAAAATACTCGTTACAATTTAGTAATCCGAATTCCATTCCAATCACTGAAAAATACTTAAAATACGGGCTATGACGGTATAAGTACCATTATTATAAAGGAGGTTACCAACATTATTTCCCTCATCCTAAGCCACATTATAAACCTCTGTATCGAACAAGGGACTTACCCAGAATGTCTGAAAATTTCGGTTACCAAGCCATTATTTTAGAAAGGGGAAAAACCAATATGAACTGCTATAGGCCTCTTGCATTTATTTCTGTCTTTTCAAAAATAATTAAAAAAATATAATTTACTATCATTAGATGATCTCTCTTCTGCCATTTCTTGCAGTTTATTTATAGCTTCACTTTTTTTAGTTTTCTTCTTGGTTGAGGAATCGCGTAGGTACACATTTAGCTTTATGCTTCTTTTGGTAGAATGTCGCAAGACATTCTTGTATAGCTGTTTATATAATTTTTTTGAATGTAATAATTTGATTGCTGTAGCGAAAGGTTTCTGAAAAAAATATCTATTGATATAGCTATGTATGATTATTTAGATAAAAAAAAAACCTGTATAATATAGATAAAAAAGTGCCTGTATCGGCTTTGTACACGGACACGACAAAGGCGTTCGATCATGTGGACCATGACATTTTATTATTAAACTTAACGCGTACAAAATAAGAGACAGTGCTTTAAAATTGATTAGTTCATATCTAAGGAACAGGAGATAGACTACGCATATAACTAGTATTTGTCCAGAATCAAGAACAGAAGTAGCTCATATTTCAGACTTGAGATATATGAGGTAAGGTGTACCCCAAGGCAGTGTGTTAGGACCACAACTCTTCCGTATATTTTCCGTATAAATGACCTTCCAAAAAAAAGTATCTACACCAATGGTATTATTTACCCTTTTATTTAAACAGTGACATTATTAGATAATTATAAAAAATACATTAATAAAGAAATTAAAAATATCGTTTGGCTTGAACAATAATCTAAAAAATAATTTAGAAAAAACAAAACTGGTTTAGTACAAACAAAGGACAAAAACATTAGACTTAAACATTAATTACGCAGACTACGTACTTTTAACAAATTCATAAATTAAGTGCTAGATTTTGCTCTGTTTTTTTTTATTATTATTTTGTTATTGTGCAATTAATTTACCTCTGTGTTGTCTGTGGCTTATGTTAAATAAATGTATTTTCTTTCTTTCTTTCTTTCTTTCAGACCAAAAAACTGCAAAGTCATGTACTCAAAAATTCTTACGCATATGGATAGATGACGACATATCAAGGAAAACTCACACTAATCAGTTATGTAAGAAACTAAACAAGTTCTCAATGCATTATACATGTTGTCTAAAGTTGTGTGTCAAAAAGCTGTAGTGGTATCATATAATGCATATGTTTCAGCGGCATTAAAATATGGCATTATTTTTAAGTACTGTACATTCGGTTCATAAGGAGGAAGGTTTTAAGGCACAAAAGAAATGTGTCAGAGCCGTATGCAAGCTACGACTACCCGACTGCTGGCCACATTTCAAAGAATTTGGCATTTTAACCTTACCATCACTCTATATATGAGTTAGCCATTTTGTTAAATCGAACCCATCAATTTTCCAAGTGTTAGAATAATACACACTCCTTTCTATATTGTTAATATTTGACTAGTTTTAAACACACTAGCCAGTTCGCCGGCTTATAGTAGGGCCATGAGAAGAACTGGCAAGAAACTCACGCCACTCTTTTAAATCACCAGGTTATTACAATAAGTTACAATTTCAAGTTACATACCCTTAGTACGTCCGTTCTACTTGGTAACCGAACGACGACTGACTATGATAAAATTACAGTCTAAAAGGTTGACTTTTATGACTACAAGTAGGTACTCATTTGACTAGAATGATTTAAAATGCAATATGGCCGGATATCGTTATGGCACCAAATTGTTAGAATTAACTTTACAATGGCCAATAATACACATACAGTTAATAGTATTATACAATTTTAGGTAACATAATTATTACTTTTGTTTTACATACATTTAAAAACTTCTGCTACAAAAAATCAATTACTCAAACATATAACTTTTTATACGAATGTATTAATAAAATAACAGTAATAATTTCAATAAGCATAACACAAGGCTTATTTAGTAAAAGACAGTGCAATAAAATACATGCACCAGCTCACACTACAGCACTATATGGCAAAAATGTACTTGGTATGGCTCCTAAGTATTAAATAGAATCTTAAGACATACGGAGCACAAATGATATAAATATATTCAAACATAGACTTAAGATGTATTTAATAGAAAAGAAATATTACTCCATTAAATGATTATATAAATGGCATTAAATTTTATTGAATAATGTAGCAATATGTCTATACATATAATAAAAATGTAACTGGTCGCTGTCTGTACATGGAAGATATATGAGAAAAAATATTATTGGGACCTTTATAAACGCAAATAGAACCTAAAACAATGATTGTTAAAATTTTTGTCTGTTTGTCTGTTTGTCTGGGCGTTTGTTCACGCTAATCTAAAAAACGGCTTATCCGATTTAAATATGGTTTTCACTTATACATTGTGGTAAGCTTCACTTAACATTTAGTGTTTGTTTCATGTCAATCGGTTCATAAATAAAAAAGTTATGCCAAATTAAAAGGATTACATCAAACATTCGGTAATTTACTACGTAATCTTATAGAAGCAGAGATTTTAACAGGTTGCGGAATAGCTGATAGTGTTTTTATTCCTTTTTAAACAATGTTTTGTTTAGTTTTAAACGAGTCCAGTTTCCAGTGAGCCTATGTTTTGCGATGACTAATTAATAAAGCCCAAGGTAAGACATTAAAGTTGTGGGTGTGGATCTAAATATTAGCTGTTTTTCGCACGGTCTGCTTTATGTGGCTCTATCACGTGTTAGCTTTCCTAGCAGCCTGTATGCTTTGATCCCTGATGGCTATACGTCTAATCCATACATCCATACATATTATAAAAGGCTTTGTCCTGACTGACTGACTGACTGACTGACAGACAACGTACAGCCTAAACCGCTGGTCGTAGCGACTTGAAATTTGGAGGGTGTGTTTGTATTAATGTCTAGAAGTGTACTAAGAAAGGGTTTTTAAAAATTCAACCCTTAAATGTATGAAAAGGGATGAAAACGATTGTATGAAACGTCTTCATTTTTTAACTTACAGCTTTAAAATTTTGTTTTGGAATAATTTTATTTAAATAAAAAATACTCTCATTTTTTTTTTTAACTGGGGTTGATTTATATGGGTGAAATAAGGGATGAAATATTGTATGGAAAGATCTTTGCTTTTGAAGTTGGCGACTTGAATATTGGAGGGAGGGGGAAGGGTGGGGGAGGAAGAGGAAAGGAAGGGAGAAGTGAGGAGAAAGTGCGGAGGTAGTGAGGGGGAAGTCAGCGCAAAGGGAGGGGAAAGTCAGGGTGAAATCGACTGCCTCTGTATTTCGGTGGTGCTGTGTATGGACCGTCACGCAGAGGTTGCGGCTTCGATGCCCGCTCAGTGCAAATGTTTGTAGCATGAACATGTCTATTTGCATTGTTCTGGGTGTTTCTATGTATAATATGTATGTATTTACAAAAATAAAAGTATTTAAGTATGTTTATCCGTATTCTAGAACCCATAATACAAGCATATTTATAATATGCTTACTTTGGGACTAGATAGCGTTGTGTAAAAAAAAAAAAAAAGAAAAAGGGAACTCAGGGGGATGTGAGAAGGCAGCAAGTGAGGGGCAAGATAAGGGCAAGTGAGAGGTAAGTGAGAGGAAAGTGAGGGGGGCGTAAGGGAAAGTGAGGGAAGTGATGCGTCAGTGAGTGGTAAGTGAGGGGTGAGTGAGTGGGAAGTGAGAGAAAGTGAGGGGAAGTGTGGGGAAAATGTTTGTCTGTTTGTCTGTTTGTCTGTGCGTTTGTTTACGCTAATCTCAAAAACTTCACTTAACATTTAGTGTTTGTTTCATGTCAATCGGTTCATAAATAAAAAAGTTATGCCAATTTAAATAATCACGTCATACATGTGGTATGTATTTAGCTTAGGTTAGTGTGTTTTTAAGTTAGGTTAACACGTCTTATTTCTTTATTAAAATGTTAATACTTTATCAGTTAAAATGTAAATAAAAGTTAGATTTATATTTTTCTGGACTTATTTTATTTTCATTTTTTGTGATAAAAACATGTGTGTTAACACGTCTCATTACGGAATAGGTGGAATTATAGTGAATTACGAAATAGTAGTAGTCGATTTACGCTGGTTTCGGAAGATCGTTGTAAGAGTAGTAGTATCCATATTATTGCGTTTCGTTCGTTAAGTACGAGAGCCGGAGGCCTAACTGATGCAGAGAAGACAATCCTCGCAGCATGTGTGGGACCAGCTGAGTATCCGTGGAGTCATTGTGTGGGTGGTGTGGGTCAACCCGCCGGCCAGGGAAACCCGTATAAACTGTGGTGCCACTGGCCGACCGCGGCATTGTACAGGGGCCCAATTAGATCTAACTGTAGTATTACGGTAGTAGATCCAAGCTGGTTTCAGCATGAATGGCCCGGATCGTCCGGAGAAGTATTACCCTCTCATAGAAGATCGACGTAAGAGTAGTAGTATTCGTACTACTGCGTTTCGTTCGGTGAGTGAGAGTGCCGGGGGCCCAATTTCCCCCTTTCTTCTTTCCTCACTTCTCTCACTCCCCTAACCCAGATTGGTGACCGGATAGTGGGACCCGGCAACCAATTTCGAGAGGGTACGGAGGCCCTTTACGAGCAGTCCGTATCATCGGAAGCCCGGAGGCCACTTGAATTTCCCGTTTAGTTTTAAACGAGTTCAGTTTCAGTGAGCCTATGTTTCGCGATGACAATTAATAAAGCCTAAGGTCAGACACTAAATGTTGTGAGTGTGGATCTAAATATGAGCTGTTTTTCGCATGATCTGCTGTATGTGGATTTGTCACGTGTAAGTAATTCTAGCAGCCTGTATGGCTTTGATCCCAGATGGCTATACGTCTAATATCGTTTAAAGAGAAGCATTTACTGTAAAGATTTTTCTTATTCACCTAAACGAAGGTGTTTATAATTCAAAACAAACCAAAAGATATATCCAAAAAATGCTGCCTAAAATCACTATTCCACGTGGACGAAGTCGCGGGCACAGCTAGTGTAGCAATATGTATAAGAAATAGTCGAATGATGTTAGAACTTTTAATGACCGAATTATGTGAGTGTATTTTATTTTTATTTATTTATTTATTTATTTATTAGGTACACCAACAGCATACATATTTTACATTTAATAGAAAATATAGATAAAAAAAAGGTCTCATATATATGCCAATTATAGGTATACACAACATTTACCATCGAAGCAGACTTCAGCAGACAACTATTTAATAATATTAATACAAATTAAATTAAAATACTAAGTAAATAACGAAAAAATAACAAGACTAAAAATAAAAATGAAACAAAAAACCAAAAAACATGCATTTGTTGGACATACATAGCTCAATCTTTAAGCGATGGAATTGTTGACAATATTTTGCTTCTGTATTTAGCAAGAGAGTCAGAGAACACATCAAGGTCAGGGTTTAATGTGCCGATCTCATTGTATTTAGCGCATATTCTGGGAATCGGCGCATGTCGGCCTAGGTTAGTTCTGCAGGGTGGAAGATGAAGAATTTTACCGATAAGTTTTCTAGGGTATTGATATTGCACTGTTAGAGACAAACATTCCAGAATGGCTTCACATTAAATAGAGCCATTAATACATTTGTGAAGTAATACTAAATCGTGCATCGTACGGCGATCGCGTAGTGACTGCATGTTATAAAAGGACAATCGTTGATTATAAGGGCATCTGTGGGATATTCCCTGTGAAGTATAAGCAATTCGCCTGGTAAAACTTCTTTGAATGCCTTCGAGACGCTGGGAATGTACGGCGTACTGAGGATTCCACACGAAACTGCAAAATTCCAATTGGCTTCGGACTAGCGAATCGAATAATAGTATTTTAGTTTTTTCTTTAAAATGTTTCGAGTTTCTTAAGACGAAACCTAGCATACGAGATGACTTGTTTACTATATGATCGATATGTGGAGTAAATTTAGGCTTACTGTCAATAAGTATGCCCAAGTCTCTAAATTCCTTCACTTTTTGCAATTCGTTGCCATTAATATTGTACGAAGATGGGACAGGACAGAGCTTTCTGGTATAGCGTATGAAAGAACATTTGCTGTGGTTCATTGTCATACAATTACAATCACACCAAGTGTGGATGCTATCTAAATCAGTCTGAATGAGGGAAACGTCTTTGATGGATACAACTTTTCTATAGATTTTTAGATCGTCTGCAAACAATTTATATTTACAATGTTTAATATGGTTAGTTATATCGTTAATATATGCAATAAATATATTAACGATAATAAAACGATTAATAGTGTATGTAAATTATGTTACGCATTTTAATGAAATAAATAATTTAATGTAGGTATATACCTAAAATATGTTACACACCAGAAATGGTAGTATACGAATGGTCAAATGTATTTATATTATAACATCTTTATATAACCTGTATTACGCAAATAAATGATTCGTTGAATGTGCCTGGACTTTCAGCTCAAATAATTCGCACATATAATTCGTACATAAAAATCGGCGCTCCTATAATTCTTTTGTGAAACTTAAAACCACCATTACTTTGTAATGGCACCCGGCTAAACGTAATAAATTTACAGCTGAAAATTTAACTGTATGTGGTACTGGTGAAAATGTGTTAATTCCTTAAATTCCTTTAATTCCTAACTATTTAAGAAAACCCAATTCTCAGTTACTCTTTGTTTGTTTAATAGTCATTCTATTAATAAAGCTAGAGTAGACTTAAGTGTTAGTTGTTTCTATAGCTATACATTGCTTTTTGCCGAGTTATAAATCTTTATGTACATGTACCTGAGGGCTCTACTTACAACGTAGTATAATACAGAAGCGTGAATATCGTCGTATATTTAATTTATAATCCCTTTTTATCTATTCTTATACTTAATAAAATTCCATTAATAAAATTGATTGATTAATGTGGTTCTATTTTCATTTATTTTACCAGCATCACACTTACTTTGTATTGCGATTTAATTCTTAGCTGTATCTGCAAAATATATAGACATAGGTACCTACTTGCTTAATTTTAAATTCTATTATTGCGATAGTCTTATGGCAACCTCTGTGGTTCGGTACTGTGTATGGAGTGTCACGCAAAGGTTGCGGGTTCGATTCCCGCTCAGTGCAAATATTTGTATGCATGAACATGGCTATTTGCATTGGTCTGGGTGTTTCTATGTATAATAATATATTATGTATTTACAAAAAAAAACTTCTCTTTTTTCTTTCATTTTGTTTATCTCAGTCAATTTTGTTTTTGAGCTAAGATACTTACATTGTATTACGTGGTTTCAAGGTGAGACCTGGTGACCTGTAGCACAGTTAATATATATCTGCTACCGAAGGCACCAGCGACACAGTGTAGATAAGCCGTATCTAAATTGTGCCAGCGACCCACAACCGAAGTTACCTTAGCCCTAACTTGTTTTCACTGTATTTCGGTTTTGTTGAGAAATAAACAAATTATTTATTATTATTATTTTATATCACAAGCTATTATTTTTTTTTTTTTTTCATTTATTTGGATAAACTAACAATGATGAATTATACAAAAACAAAATTATCTTGCTTACATTGTAGGATTAAATTCATCACCAACATCGTTTACCACAGCTAGGTTATGCAGTCGTTTGCTCAGAGAGTAGTACAAAATAATAATTAAAATTAAGCATGTTGACAAGATAAATACCTACTAACAGGTGCTTAGGTTGTAAGTAATAGATTTTTTAAATGTACTTGGACGCATTGCTGCAATATCAATTGAGTTGAAGTTTTCGTTGTAAGATTGTACAAGACAGTACAGCGGCGAACGTTTACCGGCATTTGTGCGGCATCTGGTAGTAGAAAAAAACTGACAAGGATTGCGGCAATGAGTCCTAACAGGTACTTTATAACATATTTTATTGATAACAGGAATACAATCGTATCTATTATGGCATAAGTCGTATAATAACATAGCTTGTAATTGGGTACGTCTCTTCTTAAGACTTAAAAGTTTATACCTATCAAGTAACTGTTCATATGACAGATATTTATGACAACATCTATAATGCATACATTTTAGAAATTTCTTCTGAACGCCCTCAAGAGCTTCTATATATTTATCATAAAATGGATTCCAAATGGACACCGCGTATTCTAGTTGTGAACGCACGAGTGTTTTATAAAGACAGAGGTAGGTGGAAGGTTTAGTAAATTTGGCACTAGTGCGCATTACATAACAATACATTTTATAAGACTTATTTATTATGTTATCTATATGTAAGTCAAGGTGTAATTTACTGTTCAGGGTGATTCCCAGGTCTCTTATACAACTTACACTTTCAAGATGCATGTCACATAACATGTAATCAGTAAGTATTTTAATTATTTTCTTAGTAAAGGTTATGCTTTTACATTTATTATTATTAAGTTCGAGATTATTGGTTTCACAGTAAATGGAGAAACGATCTAGATCAGACTGAAACCATTTATAATCATTGATATTTTCAATCACATGATATATTTTTAAGTCGTCTGCATATAAGAGAAAATTACAAAATTTAAAACAATGGTGTATATCATTTATAAATAAAATAAACAGTAAAGGGCCGAAAATAGATCCTTGTGGCACCCCGGAGGTTATGGGAACTACACCAGACTCATAACCATTTAGAACAACCTTTTGCGTACGATTCGTAATATAAGATATGAACCAGCGCCATAAGTTGCCACGAATTCCATTTTTTTTTTTTTTTTATTAGCCTACCAAAGTGACTCCACCCCGCCTGATGGTAAGCAGTCAGTGGAATCCAGAAGTGGTGGCCACCATACCAAAAGCTATCGTCTTAAACTGCTGGTATGGTGGCCTCCACCATGGCGGCCGGGAATGGGGTTAGAGGAAGGGAATGAGGGAGGTGAGGAATGAGGAAAGGGGGGAAATTGGGCCTCCGGCACTCTCACTTACCGAACAAAACGCAGTAGTAAGGATACTACTACTCTTAAGTCGATCTTCTATGAGAGGGTAGTACTTCCCCGGACGATCCGGCCCATTCATGCTGAAACCAGCGTGGATCTACTACCGTCAAAATGCAAGTTTCTTCAATAATATTCTATGATCCACACTAATATATGCTTATTTTGAGTCTAGGTGGCGTTGTGTGATTGCTGTGGTATAATTTATTATTTATTTATTCATGTAAGCATTAAAATGCTTATTCATTATCATTCAATCGTTTATATAAAGGGAATTATTTTTCTTTCTTCAATCACACCCGAATTTTTTTACAATTACATTCCCTTTTTAAAAATTCAAGTAAATTCAGTTATATTCAGGGTTTGTTACCTACCAAGGATTACTGTTTTAAGGATTTTAGGTAAGAATATAGTCAATAGTCACTTATTAATTAACAATAGTATCTGAATTTTTCAAAAATAATTTCCTTGAATGCATAATATTAAGAATTATTATACCTACACACTAAAACATCCATCAGGCAATTTGTTAAATATCTTACCTACTTACTTACCTTGTTAAATATGGCCCTTTACAGCATTTAATTTAAATAAATATTCTCGAAGATAATATATTTCAGTTTTAAAATGCAGGGACATACAGAGCGGTTGTAGCGTTCTGTAGGTAGTAAATATACTACAGACTGTCTATAATTATAATATAATTATACAACGTTCACAGCTTTGTTTCTTCGCACGGGTGCGATGCTATGTTATATATTATATGTAATGTTAATCATTTTTTATTTAAAAGAAAAAATCTAACATTATAGAAATTATAAAATCTATAAAAAAGTAAATCACTGACTGTACTTTATTCAAAAAACGGGTGGAATCGGGAACATAAATAATCGTCAGTTTTAATGATAAATTTTTCGGATTGAAACGAGAACGGATGGAAACGAGTCACACCCACATGCATATCATGATCATTATGAACTCTTAAGACATAACATTTTATTATGGTTCTTTTTACCACCCATGCCTTGCATTGTCATGCTCACTCAAATGTCATGGCTTGTGGTGTCGTATTGGCCGGGTCATCACCTTCCCTCTAATATGGCGAAGGTGATGATGGCTGGTCTGTGCGTCATGCTCGTGAACGGGTGCTACCTGGGATGACTGGTCAATCTTGGCATGGCATACATTTAATACTTAATTCAATATTACCTTGTAGTTCAATATGACTGAGAAATGCATTTACTATTTTTTAATTTTAATTAAAATACGTAGTCAAATTACCATAGTAGATGAAACTAAATAATTGTAATCCTCTATTTTCGTTTCTTTTCTTTTTTCAACAATGTTATTAAATAATTAGTTATTTTGTAATAATTACTTTGTATGGTTCTTTGGTTGCGTTGATGTGTTAAAATTGTTAACTCATACAAAAAATTGTAATTATCTGGCGATTGCAAAGAGTGGTGTGAGTTTCTTGCCAGTTCTTCTCACAGCTCTACCTCGTCAGCGAACTGGCTGTAGGTTAATTAGCTGACTTCATGTAATTTGACTTTTCATAAGTATCATTCTGTGATCAAAATGAAATAAATACTTTGACTTTGACTTTGACTTTGACCCTGCGAAGCCGAGGCGGGTCGCTAGTTCTATTATATAACGTGGTTAACTCGTCAGCAAACTGACTGTAGATTAACTTATATCAATTAATAAATTAAGTTCAATACAAAAAAAATCTTTTACAATACAAGATGAAGTCCGAGTCAAAAATCGAGTCATTAAGTCAAATGGGTGTTCTTGTAAAATCATTCTTATCATATTTCACGTAAAGACGAAGAATGAGCATTGACGCTCACTTGCTCAAGTCGTGTTGGTAATTTTAGGTTCGGGACAATCCTGCACATCTCCCCATCACTGTGACTCCTGTAAGCCTGAATTAACAGTGATAAACAATACTAAACACTGAGCTTTGACACTCGGGAGTCCCGGGGACTGCTAAACCTACTGTCTTGGATCCTCCAACGAATTTAATTAGACGTAAAAAGGAGGAGTTGGTAATAAAAATGTGCACTTTCCCCCATTGCAAAGCTGGAGACTAATTTAATCTGTATAGGATTATGACCTGTTGAAAGCACCATATACAAAAAAATATTAAGGGACTCATGTGAGCTGATTCCAGTAATACGTATGGCAGAAACGCTTAAACGCACGGAAATTCACACTAGTTGTCACAAGATCCTCATAATAAATTGGTCCTGATGTTATTTAAAAACTATTTAACATAATGTTATGAGCGGACTGTTCTTGGAATTATCCAATTTAAATCAAGAACTTCGAAGAATCACTGACAACTCGGAGAATCTAATAATTTTAGGTTCTTTATCTTCAATATATCAGCGATATACGTCCACTGCTGGACATAGGCCTCCGCCAACTGTCGCCACCTTGGTTGGTCGTAAGCCCCCGTCACTTATCGATTGACTCTTAGGTCATCGGTCCACCTTGTGAGGGGTCTGCACATGCTGCGTCTTCTGGTTCGTGGTAACCACTCTAGGACTTTTCTGCCCCAATGGCCGTCAGTTCTGCGAGCTATGGATTATGTATATAATTTACTTTAATACTCTTGCGGATGTTTTCGTTTAGGAATTTTAACTAATTAGTATGTTCACAAAATAACGTAACAATTGTAATAGTACGCATTAGGTACTTAATATGAATTAATTAACAAAAATAGCTTTACATTGTAAATATGCATGCGCGGTACGTGGTACTTAATAAAATGAATAATTAACACATAATTATACATATATTAACACTTTATGACAAAACCGCGGCAGTTTCTTTATTTTTAACCGACTTCAAAAAAGGAGGAGGTTTCTCAATTCAACTGTATATATATATTTTTTTTTATGTGTGTTCGCGGATAACTCCGTCGTTTATGAACCGATTTTGATGATTCTTGGAAAGGAGATATCTCGAGGGTGGTACCGTTATAAGGAAACCAGGGTCTGACGATGGCATCCCAGAGAAATCGAGGAGAACTTTCGAAAATCGTACTGACGACTAGTGCATTTGTTATGTTTTTCATTAAGTATTTTAAGGCACTACTATACTAAATAACTAAATACTATATGAATCTGACTACAATAGCAAATTAAGATTGATAATACTTATAGGTACCTAGTTATTGTTTTACTTGACAGCAACTTCAAAATTATAAAATACTTATTTAATTATTTCTGATTGTGCTATGTACATTTATTATTTACTTTTTAGTTTCCTTTCAGTTTGAAGTGGCTTTTCTTTTTGTTAAAAAATATTTTTAAACAATAGTACCTACATAATTATTGCAGAGACAATAATAATATAAAATATTGTAGAAATAATCAAAGATACTGAAAAGAACATTTAATGAGTCTCTGTTACGGGCATTTTTATAGAAAATAAGAAAACCCTTACATGTTGACAAACAAGGCTTACATGAGGATATTGGGGATATGCATTTCGGTGAAAATTACCATTAAAGTTGATAAACTATTGCCACGATTGGTTACTTATCGACCAGTTAGGGATTTGTTACTTGACTATTTTAACAATGACCTAAACAAAGTCGATTGTAACTATATTGTTACCATGTCAGACCTCAATTCAATGGTGCAAACATTTAACCACTGCATTCTAACTCTTTTTGATTTACACGCCCCCGTGAGAAAAGTACTGATAAAGGAAAAAAGCTATCCTTCGATTACTTCTACAGTGAAAGATATGATGCAACTACGTGATAGGGCTCATAAGAAGTCTAAATTAACAAAATCTGACAGTGACATAATAGCATATAAGGACCTAAAATATTTAGTGAGGACTGCGTTAGACAGTGAGAAAAATGCATATTTTAAACAAAATATTGACAAAAACATTAAGACACCAAAAAGCTTTGGCAAAATTTAAAATCCACACCAGCCATAAACAATAAAGGAAATAACAATTTTCCTAATTTTTGTAGAGATGTCGAAGCAGTTATGAGACACTTCATGGATATCCCGGGAAGTGATGAAGTTTCGATCTCTGAACTTACAAGATTTGAGTTTGATAGATTTGGTAGTAGTGCGTATAATTTTAGACAGGTAAATGAGGATATGGTGCTGAAAATCATTCGCAGCCTGAAGTCGAATGCATTGGGTTCTGACAGCATATCTCTTGACATGGTTGTTCTGACACTCCCGCAATCACTAAGGGCTATTACTGCCATAATTAACGAGTCACTACGAACCTCCTCTTTTCCTGAGCTTTGGAAAATAGCTATAATCAAACCCATACCTAAGAACTCTAACCCATCTAGTCCTAAAGACTTAAGACCAATCAGTATACTCCCTTGTATTTATATAATACTGGAAAGGGTGGACTACAATCGGTTGAGTGACTATCTGGAGCATCATAATATTTTACCATCTAATCAATCCGGTTTTCGAAAAGGGCACAGCACAACAACAACTCTGATAGATATTGTGGACAACGTTTTGGAGGTTAGGGATTGTGGTATTGGGACTATGTTAGTATTACTAGATTACTCCCACGCATTTGTTTGTATTAGTGTCTCGCTTCTCCTATCCAAGCTTTCATATTATGTATGCTATACAGAGGTGATAAAATGGTTTCATAGCTACCTGAGCAACAGGTACCAATATCTACAGGTCCCATGTGACAAAACTGGCAATAACATCACATCGTCACTGTGCTCGGTTAAGAGAGGAGTTCCACAACGGTCCATTCTGGGCCCACTTCTATATATCATTTACACTTCAGATGTTGTTGCTTCTATTCACCATTGTAAATGTCACCTCTACGCTGATGACCTCCAGATATATTGTAACGTCCAACCACACAATTGCGGCGTAGCTGTAAACGATATGAACAATGACTTGAGTACTATCACAGAATGAAATGAAATTGTCTTGTTATTGACCCAAAGAAATCAAAATTTTTACTCATTGGGTTTAAAGATATGCTCTCTAAATTAAATGGATTAAACCTAGATATTGCAATACAAGGTAGCCCAATAGAACAGGTAAAGGAAGCACGTAACCTTAGAGTAGTTTTTGACAATCAAATTATGCAGTTTGAAACATATGTGCTTGAAACTGTACGCAACTGTTTTTATCGCCTTAAGCTGCTTTATCGTATACGCCCATACAGTCACTTATACTCAGCAAACTAAATTATGCTAATACCCTATATAGCAGCTGTTTACTGAGTAGAAGTAAAATCATGATTCAGCGCGTGCAAAATGCCTGCATTAGGTTCTGTTTAAATATCCCACTTCGCTCTAAAATAAATCTTTTTTATAGCTTGAGATGTTGAACATGGTCTCACGTTATAAGCTGCACTTGGCTACTTTATTGTTTGGTGTTGTACTGTCTCAGCGTCCAAAATATCTGTTTAATAAGCTCACCTGGTCCAGAGACTGTAATAAATACAAGACTTGGGCTTCAAGCTTTTTATTAATTACTCCTCAACATTCGTCAGCTGAATTTCGTGGGAGTTTCAGGTTTGCCGCCAGCCGTTGCTGGAATGATCTTCCACCGCCATTACGCGCTCTGAAAACGTTGAATAGTTTTAATAAGCTATATAAACAGTGCTTGCTATGTCAACAACTGAAATAATAAACTTACCTACGACATTGCAGTTTTGTAGGTATAAAATAAAATCATCGAGGCGCCATGTTTTATTTACTTTAGCGTCTTTACCAATATTATAATTTGCACTTCATTAAATTTATATCTTATAAACTAACACTACACACTTTCCTTTCCACATCACTTTCACGTATATTACATGATATAAATAAAACATTTATTATGTACTTAGTTTATGAAATAATTTTGTTAGTAAGTATATATAACGTCCTTTCCTTCCATGTCTATTCTATTCTATTTTTGTACGATGGCAAGCAATGCCGATGTCGACAAATCTGCCAATGTCAAAGTGACAAGGGGTAGCAAGTGTGGTGTGCGAAAAAGAAAAAAAATTAAAGAAAAAGACTGATAGACAAAAAGTAGAAACATAATTGATAATCTAATTATTATAACAGTTGTACACGATGTTGTAGAGCTTGTTGGGTTAGTACGGGACTGAAACAAACAAAAAGAATATATCTACATAAATATTATATTATGTTAAAACACACAAAGTATATACAGGTATACCACACCAACATAAATTAAACTCATAATTTTATATTATTGTGACTGATGAAGGTCATAAGTGCCACAAACAAATCTGAAGAGGAGTATGTTAGGAGAGAAGGGAAATTAATAGGAAGGGGAATTTTAAATTTAGGAAGACAACTATATAATTTGAGAGGAATAACATTACTCAGACATTAAAAAAATATGTGCCAATCCTCAAACTCTGCCAATCCGCACTCGCAAAGAGAGGAGTCACGAACTCGAATTTTATTCAAGTACAACAAAAACCTAAACGAATACTACAAAGAACAGATATTACAGTTTTAGAAAAATTTTATAGCTATAGAACCAAGGTTTCGGTTTTATTGATGGTTGTACTGCATAGAAAAAACTACCTTTCTTCCTGCTAGAAACCTTCCATTGCTCCTGCCATGAACACTGAAGAGTCAATTTTGGGAGGTTCAATAGGTCGTAACACTGATGAGTGTTATGTCTGAGATCCGCCAATACAGATATGGGAAATCAGAGCGATTTCGGTAAGAAAACGGACAGAGTAACGATACAGGACTTTATTTCGGTAATAACTAAACTAAAAATGGCGTTACACTGCCTTTTATACTCTTTTTTACATCAAAACTTAAATAGGTGGCGTGTCAGACTATTTTCGCAATTTAAATATTTTCAAATCATATGTGCCAGTTACTTCTGCTACCAAACTAAAAGTTATAATTTATCTCTGGCAGCCAAAGACTGCTTCCCTTTAAATTAAAATAAAAAGGATAACCCGAGTAATCCGCAAAAATAAACCAACGTCCACGCGCTACTTGACTACTTATTATTAAAGTATTCATCATTAGAATTACAAAGCTAACACAGATGAACAAGCGTCTTTAGCCAAAGCATCAACACATTCATTACCTGTGGTCGCGCAAACAACAAATTCAGTCTTGAAAAGTATTGGAACCAACCTTCGATATGCGGACGTGTAAATTACGGTGAACGGCAGTTACAACAATCGAGGCGGGAGAGGAAAGAAGAGAAAGGACATGCAGCACTCACCGGAGCAAGCCAGGGGAGTCGGGCTCGCGCAGCAGGAATCCAATCTCCTTCGACACAGCACAGTATCACTTCGCGGGTCGCGCGACCAGAGAATTGTGAAATACAAATGTTCTTACTACACTGGGTAGTCAAACACAGGGGTGCGTTTGGCGGAGCGGGAATGTGTTGAAGAAAGGTACAGAGAAAGGCTCGAGATGATCCTCGTCTCTTCGCGGGTGATCAGACAAGAGGGTTTGTCTTGCGGTGGCGGTTCGTAAGCGATGTCAGTTACACAGGTGCGTCCATGTGCAATTTCTTCGTCGAACTGCCAGACGTCAGCGATCATTTCTTCGTTCCTCCGTTCCCATGTTCACGTCCTTGAATGATGCTAAGAGCGCTGCATATACAGGTTGGGGAAAGGAGCGGGAAATTCAAACTGCCTCATAATATAAAAGAGTGAGTCTAAATAAATCAATGCTGGCGTTACCATTTCCACCCGCCCTTAATAGGTCACCATTAAAGAAGCGATAATAAGATGAAAGAGAAAGGTAAGACTATGGCTCTAGGAGCGTTCAATGCGCGTGGTAAAATAATATTTCATCAATAATATTTCAACAATATTTCAATTATAGAGTCACGTCAAAGCGGGATAAACTAATAAGTTACGTTACATTAACTAAAGCGAAGCGGTATTAAAAATAACTTAAACTAATGCGGAGTGCGGTTAAATTTTATTGTCTTGGAATAGGACACAAACGAACGACCGGGCGAAGGTAAGTTCCCTTGGCGGTTCTAACTGTACAAACGCGCACGACGCCGTCTTTAGAAGGATGGACGTTCTCTACAATCGCTAGCGGCCAGGATAGGGGCGGTGAGTTATCATTCATCACAACCACGATGGTTCTCTGTGTGACAGCGAAAGATTGCGTGTTCCACTTCTGCCTAACCTGAAGACCGTTTAGGTATTCCATCTTCCAACGATTCCAAAACGACTGGACCAATTTGTTCAGTAGCGAGTGCCTGTGAAGTAAACAGACAGGGTCAGAGTTGACTTCAGGCGCGGGTAAAGAATGGCTCGGCGTAAGAGCCGAGGGCTCTGCGGGATCGGAACTCAGTACTGTCAGCGGGCGTGAGTTTAAGAGACACTCAATTTGAGTGAGAACAGTACAGAGTTCTTCGTACCAAAGAAGCTGCTGTCCAACGACGCGGAAAAGATGCGTTTTTACGACATTCACGATACTCTCCCAAGCGCCTCCAAAGTGTGGAGAGTTGGGAGGGATAAATTTCCAAGTTATCCGACTTTCAGCGTACTCTTCCTCCAGCTTCGGGCGATACTCAGTATTGACAAACTTGTATAGATCGCGGAGGTAAGAGTTAGCACCCTTAAAGCATGTACCATTATCAGAGTACATGATCTGAATCGGTCCTCGGCGTTCAGCGCAGCTAGAAAGCTGGGAGTGCTGAGGTCCGTGGCGACTTCGATGTGCACGGCGCGAGTCGTAAGACAAGTGAAAATGCACAGGTAAGCCTTTTCGCTGTGGACGCCATGACGACGTACGGCAAAGGACCGGCATAGTCACAGCCTACGTGCGTGAAAGCTTTGGCGGCCTGACGCGTGCGATAGTCAGGTAAGTCAGCCTTCAGCGGGTAAGTTGGACGCGGTTTTAAACGAAAGCACCTATTACACATGTGGACTCGTTGTCTCACAATGCGGCGTGCGGACAAGATCCAGAACTTTTGTCGAAGGAGCGACATCAATAGTTCTGGTCCAGCGTGTAAATACTTTACATGATTGAAATTAATGATCAAGTTAACCACGGGATCATTGCGCGGTAATATTTTTTTTTTTTTTATTTTTTTTTTATATTGCCTACAGTGGCAGACGAGCCAACAGCCCACCTGATGGTAAGTGGAAACTGTCGCTCATAGACTTCTGCAATGCCAGGGGCTCTGCGAAGCCGCTGCCTACCGTGATATTAATGCTCTCTTTAAACCTCGTTTGAAGAAGGACATGTCATAGCGCTCGGGAAACACCGCAGTTGGTAGTTCGTTCCAGAGCCTGCACGTACGTGGGAGAAATGAACGCTGAAAACGAACCGTGCCAGACGAGATCGTGTCCAGGTAGTATGGATGAACTTTGCTGCGATGTCGAGTGGTGCGATGATAGAAAGGAGACGATGGCACCAAGTCAAACAGTTCCTCAGAGCACTCCCCGTTGAACATACGATAGAGCACGCGTAGAGAGCCAAAGTCCCTCCGCTGCTCCAGTGACTCCAATTTGTCTGTGAGATTGGGATCGTCGACGATTCGAACAGCTCGCCGTTGGAGGGAGCCAAGTGGGTCGAGCTGGTATTTGGGGGCTCCTGCCCACAGGTGAGAACAGTACTCCACGTGCGGTCGGACTTGTGCTTTGTATAGGACAAGCCGTTGAGATGACGTAAAGTACCGTCTGGCTCTGTTCAGGACGCCCAGCTTTTTGCTCGCCAGTTTGGCTTTGTCTTCCAAATGACTTCCAAATTGGACCTTGCTGGATATTTGAACGCCGAGGATCCCAATGTCATCGGAGATACGGAGAGAAACTCCTTGGAACTGAGGCGCCATAACAAAAGGGTCCTTCTTCGCAGTGAACGCGCATACTTGTGTCTTAGTGGGGTTGAAATGAACTAAGTTCTTCTCACCCCATTCGAGAGCCCGCCCGAGAGAGCCCTCAACTTCAGACACAAGTTGTAACCATCTCTCATGCACGGAGCTCCGAGGGACATTCTGTTGGCTAGTGTACCGCGCGTCACCCGTGCTGTCATCGGCATAGCAATGCATGTTCTCAATGGTTAACATGTCATTGATATGCAGAATAAACAGCGTTGCGGAAAGCACTGAGCCTTGTGGTACGCCAGCATTAACCATCATGGTATCGGAGCAAGCACCATCAACAACGACCATGCTCCGACCATCCAGGAAGCTGGCGATCCATTTGCAGAGTCCCTCGGGGATTCCATAGGATGGTAGCTTCGATAGAAGTGCTTTGTGCCAGACCCTGTCAAACGCCTTGGCAATATCAAGGCTGACAGCCAGAGCTTCACCCTTGCCCTCCAAGGCTTCTGCCCAACGGTGTGTGAGGTACACGAGAAGATCACTAGCTGAGAGCTGAAGAGCACTATAAGGTGTTCGGTTACAGTTACCCGAACAAGGGGCATCTAACTCGTTTAAGCTTCTTTTAAGGGGATGGGTAGATCTACATATTACTTTAGACAGAAAACGGGAGGCCAGATACTGGCGCCTTAGGGCTCGGGAGGGTTCGGCACACTCGACCTGCAATGCGTTAACGGGGGAGGACTTCATACAACCAGAGATGATCCGAAGGCACTTAGACTGAACCCTATCTAGTCCAGCCAAAGCGCCTTTGTTGAATGGGATTAGATGATACGTACCATAGTCTAACACACTACGGACTAAGGCGTTATAGACCAATTTCATGGTATATGGGTGGGCATCCCAACAAACACCAGCTAAGACTTTTAAAATTGAAATAATGCGTTTGCATTTCCTAATTAAAAAAATTAAGTGGGGTTTACCTGTTAATTTTGCATCAAGAAAACTCCTAAAAACTTCACTTTGCTAGCCAAAGGAATATTACTTCCTAAAATACCCACTGAAACGTCAGGAATAGGTCTCATCGAGAGAAAAAAACTGCTGTACTTTTTGGGGCGGATAAGGAGAGGCCATGGCTTAAAAGCCAATGATTCAGAGAGTCCAGAGAGAGGCAGAGTAATGCCGCAGCATCGACAATAGAGAGACCTGTCACATACAATGCTAAGTCATCTGCGTACTGTAAAATGTGACAATTGGTGTTTAAACAGGATCCAATATCAGCAGTATAGATATTATAACTGAGGACAGAGCCTTGCGGGAGACCCCTCCAAGTTAGCCTTTTATCAAAGTTCTCGCCCTGGACTCTCAGAATCAAAGAACGAGACGAAAGTAGTCTACATATGCATTCAATCATCTTAACCGGAAGACTCAGCTGTTGCATTTTCTGCCTGAGAAGGGGAAGAAGAACGTGATCATAGGCAGAAAAGATGTCTAGGAAGGCGGCAACGACAGACTCGTTTTTAGAAAACGCTAAACTACTAAAACACCGACACTATCCATTGTACTAAGGCCTTTCCTGAAACCATATTGGTGATTCGGCAGTAAATCCCTCGATTCGACTATTCATTCTAGGCGGTTCTTAAAAAGGTGTTTCAGTAATTTGGCTAAAACTGAAGATAATGGCAATTGGTCTATAGCCTCTTGGATCATCAACATGTTTGTCTGGTTTTAATAAGGGTATAATGATCTGTGATTTCCACTGCTCTGGAACCCAACCACAGTTATAGCAGAAATTAATAATATTCAGAAGATAAAGTTTAGCCTTATTTCCAGAATGGGCAATAAAAGAATATTCTGCATGTCAATGACATGTTGTCCCTTGGCAACATTCATTGCTATGCAGATGATAGTACAGTGCATGGGCGATATCTCAAACATCCTGCGGCTAAACAGACTGACATCGAGGCAAAACGCCTAGAACTTGTCGCTGAGCTCGACCAAATATTATACCGCATTCCTAAATGGGGTTGTGAGAATTTGGTCGAGTTCAATGCCAAGAAAACACAGGTGTGCGCGTTCTCTGCAAAAAATCTCCGTTCCTTCCCCCTCCCTCTCTTCAGAACACAGCGTTACCACTACAGGATAGCCTAAGTATCCTGGGTATGGACATCAGCCGAGATCTCAACTCCAAGAACTACATCGAGTGCGTCATTAAAACCGCCTACTGTAAACTCGGTGTCCTGAACAGGGTGAGGCGGTACTTCACGTCCGAGCAGCTCTGTCTTCTTTATAAGACACAGGTTCGTTCCTGCATGGAGTACTGCTCTCGTCTTTGGGATGGCTCCGCACAGTACTTACTGGATGCACTCGATAGGTTGCAGCGGCGAGCAGTCCGTATCATCGGAAGCCCGGAGGCTACTAAGACCCTGGAGCCTTTACAGCTGCGAAGAGACATCGCCTCAATGGCGGTCTTCTAACGCCTTTACCATGGAGAGTGTTCTGAAGAGCTCTTTGAATTAATCCCACCCTCTCCTTTTTTATCCAGAACGACACGTGCGGGACTAAAGTGCCACCTTTTCACAGTGGAATCTAAAGGGTCTCGAACCAAACGGTTCAGCACTTCATACTTTTGTCGCTCAATTAAACCCTGGAACTCTTTGCCAGCGCATGTGTTCCAATCTAATTTTGATTCTGGGTCTTTTAAGCGGGGCGTGAAAAAGCATCTCACTAAGCCGCCATAGTGGAGGCCACCATACCAGTAGTTTGGCTTTTGGAATGGTGTCCGCCATTTCTGGATTCCACTTACTGCTTACCATCAGGCAGAGTGGAGTCACTTTAGTAGGCTAATATAAAAAAAAGGTACACCATCAATGCCAGGGGCTGAGTCCCGGACATATCTGAGTACCGAATTTAATTCCTCTAAGGTAAATGGAGCATCCAAGGGGTTGTCAGAAACATTATGCACGAGCACATTAAGATATTCTGAAGGAAGTGGAACATAAAGAGGGGCTATTTTATCAAAAAATAATCCAGCTGTTTCTCTAGTCATTGGCGAGGAGGAAAATGAGTGTTGGGGTCACGGGAGAATCTCGCGCATTCATCCGCGACTCCGACGAGCCACGACCCGCTCACCACACGCGAGCGGGTCCCGTCCGATTTGGGGGGCCTAGCCCCCCTCCCCTCCCACGAGAGGCACGTACCTAACACGCGCACTGCCGTCTCGGGCCCGTGCTGTTCAGGCGGCGACAGCCCGATCGCCGCCCACAGGCCACCTAACTCGGCCGCAGAGGATAGGGAGAACGGCGCGTCGCAATACCGACACTCCTCTTACCCTGCGGCCCCACCGCCTCCGCAATCTGGCGGTTGTGGCCTTACCGAGGCCGCGGAAGGTAAATTTTGGAAGGCTGTTAATTTTATCCTCAAGTAACGAGCAAAACTTGGACCAATCTGGTTTGGATAAATTGTATTTCACAAGTGGAGGGGTGGTTTTTTCTAAATAAGTCTTACTAACTACAGATATAACAATAGGGTAATGGTCACTACCATGCGACAATGTTGTGCATTCCCAATGAGTTGAAGCTGCTAACTCAACCGAACAAAATGATAAATCAACACAGCTTTTTTGCTGTCCGGGAGGAGATCTTCGATTTGAAATGATTGATTTGATTGAAATGATTGATGATTGAAATGATTTGAAATGATTTCATGTTTATTCAAATAGGTTAATTAAATTAACACTTATGAACGTCAAAGTTTACAAAATGTCAGCAAATTAACCTACAGCCACTTCGCTGACGAAGTAGAGCCATGAGAAGAACTGGCAAGAAACTCAGGCCACTCTTTTTAATCGCCAGGTTATTACAATTTTTGTAAGTTACAGTTTCAAGTAGCATGCAAAGTGACGCAGGCAATACACTTAATTCTATAGATACTTAATTACTTACAGCTTTCTATGTTGTAAACTAAAATTAAAAAGTAAAATGTGTGCTTTACAGGCTGCCTCAATTTGCATATTGCTACAAAAGGTAAAGGCAACATGTGAACTGTGATAAATGTTTCTTCTTGTTGGGCAACCATTATTTAAAATACAGAGATTCAGATCATTCAAAATCTGAACCAGAGCAACACCACAGGAATCACATCGTTCAGACCCCCACCTGTAATGGTGACAGTTAAAATCGCTCATGACCAAAATTGGCCTATTAATATTTGAAATATTTTTTTTTAAAATATCATGAAAATCATGATGGGATTGGGCAAATATTGAAAACACTGTGATGCCTTCAACCATACCAGCTACAATACTCATATCATCAGTAAGTGGGGGCAAAGATATGGGTACAAGAGGAACACGATTGTTGACAAAGAGGGCAGACCCTCCATAGCCATCAGATCTGTCACATACTGAAGGCACAGATAAATATGTTATGGCTTCCTCCTCTGTAAGATCAGAAAGGACACCAGTCACAACACCTATTCTTGTAATGTTGTATGTGGGGATTGAGGCTGTATAGCCATGTTTGGGGAGTGAAGTATTAACAAGGAATGAGTTAGCATCCTGAGGGGAAGCAAACTCTACTGACACACGGTTTCTACCTACTCTGTTAACTCCACCTCGAATTATGTTTGCTATGTTGTTATTCAACAAAAATTTACCGAAATTAACTGGGTGTAGGGTGGAGCTTGCATTGGGCTGAGACTCAATACGGGATACATGGAGTTGGTTGGGATAGTAAGGTCGGAGATAAAGGGTTTGAAGTGTCTGGGGGTTCAGGATCAGGGGGTTTACTCTCATTCATCTTTAAAAAAAGGATAGGAACACAAACAGTACAATACTGATTACAAACACAAGGACGGCACACTCTCTCACACTCAGTTGCAGGAAAGGGCATTAATTACTAATGACATCATTAAAGTGTTAATGTTCCTTTAAACTGTTGAAAGATCAGACATTAACGAAAGATAGTTAATGATTCATTAACTTTAATTGACAATCTGTGAAAACACCCCCCTGCAAGGAATATCTGTTGCACGAAACGTCATTAAGGTCTAATGCGGCATTAGATTTGACATTTGGTTCTTTAAATTTTAATTGGTCGTCGGTGTGGCATTAGTGTTTCAGTAGGTACACATTTTTGAGGTTTATTTGATAACTAACTTGTGGTTACTGTTACTAGGAAATAAAGAACCGGTGCTCTTCTTGCGTCCCGGTATTTTCGGGATTAGTTGTTGAAGGAACTGGTACTTTCGGGACTTTTGGGTATTTTTCACCCACTGCTGTTATGTTTATTTTCATAGGTCTTTCTAAAGACAAAATCAACGTACAACTTTATAAAATATTCTTCGCGGGCGAATGCTCAGTTGAATAGCGCGCACGTATTTTGATTTTTTATTACTTTAGACATTAATGGTTTGCAGGTAGATACTATTATTTTAATGAGGAAAGTATGTTTGTATGTAAATGTTGGTTTCTAAATAGTCAAACGTCTGTGGTTTATCTGCGTAGACGCGTGACTTCAAATATCTCAAAAGAAAGTAGGTAATACAACATTACGCCATTGTAGAAGTCAGCTTACAGATCCACCCCTAAACTGGTAACCGTCCATTTTCGGGACGATTGTCATACTGCCCGACACACATTTAAACAAATGAGGGTGAATGTGTTAAATATATACTTATCTTCCTCGATCCTATTTTAATCTGTTTGGGACAGAATGAGCTAGCAAATATGCGAAAAAATTTGTTTGTCATAATTTTAATTTAAACAAGTTGACATATACTTGACAGTTACAGATGAGTTTCGTTTCGTTGCTTATCTACTTAAATTTACATAACGGTTAAATACTAGATGAATTACAACATTTTTTAATGTTTATAAACAAAATATTACACACAATAAAAAAATAATTAATATTATAAGTTTCTTTATACAATAGTTAGTTATAAAATTAGTATTTTTTTAAAAATATTTAAGAAATATTAAACGAAACTTGCAATTACGAAACGCACTCGATCATTCAGTCACTTCTCATTCATTGTTCATTTAAAGACGTCATTACTTAATTAATAATATTAGCACATTTATTGGATGTTCTTGCAACGGATTTAATTTAATGATGTCATCAATTTTAATGTTCCATTAACTAATTCGTCATTAATTATGATATTCTTGCAACTGGGTGTCACACTCTAAACACACTGCTAACCAAGAACACCATCCATCGACCCCTCCGTCCATGTCATGTTTCTACCTTTTTGTCTATTTTGACAGATGACAGCAAAGTGACAGTTAGGTCTGTCAAATGAGACCGATAAGACATGATCACCATAGATTATACAAGTAATTATTGCATTATGTAAGTTAAGTTATGTTCTTATATTATTATTATTTTTTATATATAAATACTTATTGCATTTTTTTTTTTTTTTTTTTTTATATTATAGCCTACCAAAGTGACTCCACCCCGCCTGATGGTAAGCAGTCAGTGGAATCCAGAAGTGACGGCCACTATACTAAAAGCCATCGTCTTAAACTGCTGGTATGGTGGTCTCCACTATGGCGGCTGGGAGTGGGGTTAGGGGAAGGGAATGAGGGAGGTGAGGAAAGAGGAAAGGGGGGAAATTGGGCCTCCGGCGCTCTCACTCACCGAACGAAACGCAGTAGTACGGATACTACTACTCTTAAGTCGATCTTCTATGAGAGGGTAGTACTTCCCCGGACGATCCGACCCATTCATGCTGAAATCAGCGTGGATCTACTACCGTAAAATATGCATATTTTTGTAATGTCTATTCTTGTATAAGGTATAATTTTTTTTATTGTTAGCTTTGTTGTTTAGAAATAATTTATGACATCCATACGTCACATCAAATAGGCCCATTTGAAAACCAGCGCCGTGCACCCGTGCTCGGCATTATGCTGAAATGGTGCCTATTTGGTACAGTCAAGAGACTGATTTTTATTTGTATCTTGTTACTTGTCCTGTCTATATCTATAGTTGTTAATTAGTATGTCTTGTGTTATGTACCAAATAAACGTTTTCTTTCTTCTTTCTTTATAGTTACAATTGTGTACAGCCTTTGTTGGAGATCCTTAACTATAAATAAATAAATAAATACATAGCCATAACATGACAAGAGGTAATCTCTGAAGACTGACAATATTTCAAAGGCACTTTTAAACTACATACTATCACAGTAGTATTATGCACCTATCAGTAGTACTAACTCCTTTGTTGTTGATTACATGCCGCCGTTGCGTATACGCACAAAAACTCAGCCAAGAGTCAAGGTTGTCACAACAAAAACTACTTAAATATTCTATATGTATACATATATATATATATATATATATATATATATGCGTCAGCGTCAGTCATAATACGTAATGTACAAAAATTATAAATGCGTAACCGATAAATATTTTCTACTTATTTCTACATGTTTTTAGAGTTCTGTTATAAAATTTCACTATTTAATGAATTCTCATGCGAATATACAATTTCAATAGAAATTCCAATGGAAAATGTGGGGTAGAGATGATTGAATGTTTAGGGGATACGATAAATAATTACTTCATCATAAAATGTACTATATTTTACTGGTACCAGTGAATATAAAAAATATAAAACAAAATATAACTGCACTACATCACTGTGGGGAGACGACTGGCGAGCCCTGCGATTGTGTGTACGTTCCCACACAGAATTGCAACGCAAGCACAATGTGTCGCCAAGCCGCTACAGAAAAAAAAAGGAAGGATCGTGTTTTAAACTCAACCTATTTTAAAACATTATACAATTTTATATGGATATCGTTACCAACAAACGATCTTAAAAGTTGCATCAAATTTGCTTCCAGATTATTGCAATAGTCGACGAAATCAGCTGGAGGCACTTGCAATCCGCCAAACGTATCACAACTAGTGTTCTAAACTCGTCCGTGCAAATATAAGTTGTTTAATGTCGATTATTCAGAGTAGTTGGAAGCGTACTTTTATTAAACTCGTTATACGTGGTGTACGTGTAACGAGTTTAATAAAAGTTTTTCTCCTTTTCCTTCAGATTTGAGAGCGCAAACTAAGTGCGATTGCGCTCGTTGATCCTGCCGCTCGCTTCCCCGTATCCCCCCCATCGTTGTCCCGTGCAAATACATTAGTCAGCTGACTGTTACTAATAATAAGACTGCGCTACTATTGTAGGTGTAAATTACTAATCTTGTACATTATTCAAGGAACCTCATCGAAGTGCAACAATGTCACCAACGCCGCAGGAGCACTCGTCTCTCAAAGACGCCGAGACGCTGCCGGAGAGTGACGCAGAACAAGTGCGGGTCTTCATCTCGGGCATGTCGGGTGTGTTCCCAGAGTCACACAACATCCAGGAGCTGTCGCATATACTGTATAATAAGGTAGCTCTTTATTTATTAACATTACTTATACATACATTACTTACTGCGTATCACGGACTAGTGGCTTCCATTTTAAGATATGGTTTAATTTTTTGGGGAAACTACAGATAAAATCCTAGTATTTAAATTACAAAAACGTTGCATCCGCTCTATGTTCGGTCTGCAACCCACAGATAGTTGTCAACCATATTTCCGAAATCATTGTCTCCTAACACTACCATCGTTATATATACTCGAAATATGTGTGTTTGTAAAATCAAATCCAAGATTATTTCCCCGGTTAACTGACACTGTACAACGCAACAGACGAGAAAATGATCGGCTACGCATGCACAGAGTCAAAACTGCACATTTGGGCAATAGTATATTTTGTATGGCGCCTAAAATCTACAACAAGCTTCCTAAATATTTTAAATCTTTAAATAACAATCAGTTCAGGAATAAAGTTAAAGAATTGTTAGCAAGAAAATGTTATTATAATATTAATGAATACCTTAATGATACTTTTAATGATTAATTTTTATATTATTGTTATTATTTTTTTATTGACTAAAGGTGATTAATTATTATTATTATTGACATTATTACGTATTAATATCTAGTACTATAACATTTTTTGTTATTATTGTAAAAACTGCAAGGAATCGGTGTAATCAGATGATTCGTAATGCTAAACGCCGCTTCATCTTTGACAATATCAATTCCTCTTCTCCCGCCAATATCTGGAAGTTCCTTGGAACTTTAGGTATTGGCAAACATCAACGTATGGAGTCGCAGTTTACACTTGGTTTGGATGATATTAACCAACATTTCTCCACTACTATTCAGCTAGATCACCACACCAGGTGTCAAACTGTAAGCTTCATGGCTGGTTTATCCCGTCCTAACATCGACCCTTTTAAATTTTCTTCAGTCGCACCAGGTGAGATCAAAAACATAATCCTATCTATCAAGTCAAATGCGATCGGTTACGATGGCATCAGCCGTCGTATGATATTGATGATACTTGACTATCTCATTCCACCATTGTCCCATATTATCAACTTCTCCCTAAGCTCTAATACGTTCCCATCCTTGTGGCTTAAAGCCTTTGTTTTTCCCTTACCCAAAATATCCAACCCTTCTCTTCCTCAACATTTTCGACCAATCTCTATCCTCCCTTACGTTTCTAAAGTCCTCGAGGCCTGTGTTCACAAGCAGTTATCTCGGTTTGTGTTTCACAATAATATCCTTAGTCCTCTACAGTCTGGATTTCGTCCTGGACACAGTACCACCTCAGCCCTCCTAAAAGTGACTGGCGACATCAGAGCGGGTATGGAGAACGGCAAAGTCACCGTGTTGGCTTTGATAGACTTTTCTAACGCCTTCTGTACCGTCAGCCACGATATCCTTCTGTCTATCCTTGCCCATAATATGATCTCATCTGATGCACTGGATTGGTTCTCAACATATCTTCGGGGACGCCAGCAGTCTGTCCGCCGAGTTGAGTCATCATCTAACTGGTGTGACCTTGTCTCTGGTGTTCCTCAAGGCGGTATACTTTCTCCGTTACTATTTTCAATTTTTATTAACCTTCTTACTCCCAATCTTCAATGTGCGTATCATCTTTATGCCGATGACTTGCAGTTGTATTCACAAGCAAGCACAATGGACATATCGCAAGCCATCACCAACTTAAATAGTGATCTTGAGACTATTAAAAGTTGGTCCAAAAGATTTGGCTTGTTTGTTAACCCAAACAAATGCCAAGCCATTATAGTAGGCAGTCACCGCATGATGGACAGATTGGACACTCGTAATTTGCCTCCACTCACCTATGACAATCTGTCCATACCTTATTGTTCAGTTGTTAAGGACCTTGGCTTGCTTATAGACACCTCCTTTGATTGGCGGGCTCAGGCTACCTGTGTCAGTCAGAGAGTCACTGGAACACTTCGGGCCTTTTATCGTCTGAAAAATTTCCTCCCTTCTAAGACAAAGACGATGCTTGTGCAGAATTTAATTCTTCCTGTAATTGACTATGGTGATGTGTGCTATTTTGACCTGAATGCAGATCTACTCAACAAATATGACCGTCTTCTTAATAACTGCATTCGATTCATTTTTAACCTTCGCAAGTATGATCACGTGTCTACTTATCGTTCTGAATTAAAATGGTTACCAATTCGTCAACGCCGTAGCATGCGTGCTCTCACCACTCTCTATTCCATTCTCAACTCACCCTCAGCTCCTTCATACTTAACTCCTTACTTTCAATTCTTGTGCTCCACTCACGACAGGAACTTACGCTCTTCTAATAACCTTCTCCTTGCATGTCATTCTCATAAATCTGGGTTTGTCGACTCTTCCTTTATTATCCAGGCAGTGCGTCTTTGGAACGACCTTCCTGTTGAGGTCAGGATGGCTACTAATCGTTTTCGTTTTAAGCTGAAAGTTCGTGCTCTCCTCTTTGAGAAATTGTTGGAGTTATCACGTTAATGTCTCTTTACTCATCATTATTTATAGTGTATTTATGTATTTATGTATATATGTATTTATGTATGTATGTATTTATATATATATTTATTTATTTATACTTATTTGTATTATAATATTCACTGTTTATTTTCTTTATGGTTAAACTTTGAACTTTATTTTTATACTTTTATTTACATCATAACAATTTTAGATTTGTATCATTCTTTTTCAATAACTGCACCTACTTTGTTTATCTCTGCATCACCTAAGGTTGACTGGTAGAGAATGCTTTTAGCATTAAGTCCGCCTCTGTACCTATGTGCATGAAGTTTAATAAATAATAAATAAATAAAATAAATTAAATACACCATATTTGTACGCCGGTCATGGCAAAACATGTTGAGACAATATAACATTTATGAACCATTTAAGGATGTATCTCCTGTATGCTACACATGTTTTAAACAAATAAATATATCTTTATCATATACTATACCTACTTACAACAAAGGGAAGTTAAACAAAATTAATAAAATTTAGTTGTAACAGAATGTTACCTTGAAGAACTACGTTAAGACTATGGCTATATTGATACAATGACACTTTGTTTCAAGCGATTTTCTCAATATTACTACCAACTTATTTTGAAAACCTTTGAAGAGATACTGTGCCATAAACTTTGATCAGAGCTTGGGCCTATTGATATGTTTATTGCAAGGTTTTGTTAAGGTTACCCCACCTATTGGCAATGACTTATATAAATAGTCTTTCGCAACAAAAACATGATCGCTATGGGTAATCCAAGAATGTTCAAAGTTATTCAAAGAGCAATGAAGTATGTTTTTAAGCATCGCCTTGGCAATCGTATAATTAACGAGGAAAACCGCTGGAGAACCAAATTCATTTACAAAGTTTGACAATAAAGTGGCTGGAGAACATATCAGGCCATTGAATCGCAAAAGTTTTGGAGTAGCACAACAAGACAACCTTAAAGAAATCACTACAAACTTATGTATATGTTTGTTTGTTTAGGGTTTACAGTAAAGTTTGGTGACCTTGAATTTCAAAACCTTAAATTTAACTTTTTATTGTGTGCAGCTGAACCCAGTTAAAGAGCAAGGGTCCCGCTGGGAATATCGTCACCCGGAGCTTCCTCAGCACGTGGGCATGGCGCCTGACTTAGACCGGTTCGACGCGCAGTTCTTCAGCGTCCACTACCGCCTTGGGCAGCACCTCGACCCCCTGCCCAGGAAGATTATGGAGAACACGTATCAGGCGCTGTATGATGCTGGTGAGAATGATTTGTTTAAATATTTACTGTTTTGGAGTTCTGGACTGCCGACCAAAACCCTTCTCAAGGTACTTGCATTGGTGTGAGTACTTCTATAAGTAATATTTATTAACAAAAGCTATATTTACCCGCATTGTAGAACCCAAATGACCAAGCTATAACATATGCAAATATGCCTACTTTGAATGTAGATCAGCTGTGTTGTACATTTTTTTTATCAATGAAATTTATCTTATTCTATTTATACTCTTTTCTTTTCTTTATTGCCTGTTATTATATTGTCATTATAATAATAATAATAATAATAAATCATTTATTTCAGGCATCCAAGGCCCATAACATGCCAATACATACATAAGAAAAATTATAAACTAATACATATTTTATATAAACTAAAACTAAATAACATGAATTATTTCGGCGTCATATTTCGCTGCGCGGTGTTGTGTAGCCTACCACGAAAACGTCGATATACAACACCTTTCGGCCAAAACTCTTGTTGAAGACAAGTTTCGAGATATTGCGTCGGCACTCGAACCACGAACGATTTAAAATTCGTGTTGTGACGCGACTCCAACCTCTCGACTCTTAGAGTGCAATTGGTCTTGGTTCGCACGTACTGTACGATCTCCTCTTCCTTCGTACTGTGGTGTAGCCGGGACAAGTACAGCAACGTTGTTGGGACTGCGGGACGTAGTAACATATTAGGTCCTACTAGTCCGGTACCGCACTGGTACAAGTGGGCTTCCTCTTCTTCTTTATGAAGCCGTCCTTGTCGCACTTGCCCTTCTCTTGAGCCCTTTGTTGTATGATCTTAGTGGGCTCACAGTTTCGCTGATTCGTAGTTTGCCGCTTTGTATTAGCGGCAATATCGGCGTAGGCACGTTTCGGGGTCGACGTACCTACACGATTCACCTTGATTGGTGACGACACAGGGACAGTGGCGACACACGCTGCCTCACTTGCAGTGTCAGCTACTGATGATGCACTCACCGACTGAAAACTGCCGATGGATGCGTTTTGTGCCCCGCGTCGCATGTTCACGTTCGAGGCGTCGGGTGACTTATTTGTCGAAATAACACTGCTTAACAACACTACTTCGGCACGTAACTCATTTATAGTGGTATTTGACGCCTCTAGCTTGGACTGTACTTCAGCCAGGCTTGCTTTCAGGGATGTTATATCTTTAAGCAGCCTGGTGATGTCGACGTGGTCGAACGTGACTGTAGGTAGCTTGTGCAGCTCCTTTGCTACGAAAGCTGGCACGTCGTCCGGGTCGGTCACCTTCAAGAGGGTGACGATGTCCTGGATACTCTTCTCGGTGCCATCCCTACGACGAGACGGCATCTGGTCGAGCTTACCCAACACCTGATACAGCAACTTCTTGCTGCTGCAGACATCTTCTTCCTTAAAGTTGGACTTGCAGATCTGCAGAATGCTGACCTCGTCCATAGTATCGATGATTATGAACATCAACAAAACAAATGAATGTCGCCAAAACAGAAGACTATCAGAAAATGATTAGACATCGATAGTGCTTATTATAAAATTATATTTTAGAAAAAAAAAATCGAAAACCGACTTCAAACAATACCTACATGTTTAATCCTTATCCATATATACCTACCTAATCGTAATCGTAAAAAAAAGCTATTTTTGAGTTGACCCTCTTTTATTTGTGACGTGCGATATATATGTATTGAAGATTCCAGCACTATTCTGTTTAATACCTGTATTGTTATCTATGCAGGTCTAAACTCAGGCCACCTCGATCAATACACGGCCGTGTTCGTCGGCACCTCGTACAGCGTTTCTGAGAAAAACGGCTTGCTGAGTGCATTTACCGCCGGCGGTTTGGGGTTATTAGGGTGAGCGATGTTATTAAAAATATTTATTGAGTCATAAGATTAACTTAGATTGTAGAATTAGAAATATATCTCTCTCTATCCTTTATCTCTTATTTCTCTTTACGCTCCTCAAAATTGTCCACTCCTTTACTGTGCATTGTAGAGACGCCACGACATTCACTGAATTTTATTTTTTTTGCAAATCTCCCTTCTTGTAGGAACAGTGAAGGAGGAAACAAAAAGCGAATGAGGACTCTTCGATTTCTTTCACCTTCTCCACCTCCACTATACTAAGACTTCAAATTTGATAACCTGCCCGTTATTATTTCAACACAGTGAAGATCTCGTCTCATACAAAGAAGAAATAAGGGATTGGCAATTTGAGGCTTTAAGCCCAGCTTTTCACCACGGGTTATGAAGCGGCATTCTCAGGGCGACAGTGTTGCTTGGTGCACATATTTGAAATTGTTATTTGGATTCGAAACGTTTAATATATCAGTGTCAGTGAAGTACAGAGTTTTTTATTAAGAAAAACCAAGGCGGAAGAAAACCCGATATATACTTTATTTTGTAATCACATTGGTATCACCATCTGGTTTAAAATAATCAAAACTACTGAACCATCACGACAATATAACTTAAACCGCTTATTTCCGTTAAAACAGGGCAAACAAAGGTATGTTCGCGAACAGAATCTCCTACAGCCTCAACCTGCGCGGTCCCTCTGTGTCGGTGGACGAAGGCGACTGCAGCGCCACCTGTGCGCTCGAGCAAGCCTACCTCGCCATCAAGCGAGGCGCCTGTGATACCGCCATTGTAGCCGGAGCGCACTTGTGTCTGAATCCGCAGGACATTATATTTCATGGCAGGTATGACTTCAGGTTTTTGTGTTGATAAAATGTTGCAATATTTGATATTTATTTCTGTTGTCTTAGTTGTTAATGACATTGTAAAATTACTCACATTCATTATAAGTCCCATTGTATATTTAGTTGAGCCTAAATTGAGTTAAGTAAGAGAGTCGGTGATGTAGTATTCCAGCAGTCTGTCTGTTATGGTGTAGTGTAAGAGCACAGGGCAAGTCAGTATTCTAGCATCCTGCCATCTATGGTCAGCGAGTTCGACATAACTTTTCTTCCGTAATAAACTCGTTTCAATGCATTCCCTCTAAAATATAAGGCTACTTAAATTAATGAATATACATTATTCTACATCATTAGCTGAATGTTCAATTATTAATCACACAATCCTAAGCTTTAACACCGTAAGTATATTATATTATTTACTGCAGACTGGGTGTGATATCTCACAACGGCGAGACACACTCGTACTCGGAGGACGCGAGCGGCTACGTGCTGTCCGACACCGCCGGGGTGCTGGTACTGCAGAAGTCTACTGTTGCACTGAGGTAGGAGACTTTGTCATAATAAAAAAAATGAGATTCAAAACTGGTGGCTATCAGTTCTATACTGATACTTTGACTTTCTTTCATTTCTTCTTTTTCAAAATCCACATCACATTATGAGCCTGACAAGTCTTTTTTTTATATTAGCCTACCAATGTGACTCACCCCACCTGATCAGCAGTCAGTGGAATCCAGAAGTGGTGGCCACCATACCAAAAGCCATCGTCTTAAGCTGCTGGTATGGTGGCCTCCACTATGGCGGCTGGGAATGGGGTATTGGAAGGGAATGAGGGAAGTGAGGAAAGAAGGGGCAAATTGGGTATTCGTCGCTCTCACTTACCGAACAAAAAGCAGTAGTACGGATTCTATTACTCTTACATCGATCTTTTATGAAGAGGTATTTAGTACTTCCCCGATCGATTTAACCCATTCATGCAATTGCAATTCAGGCAAGAGCTTTGTCGTTGGTTTTAGCCACCGACATAGCTCTTGCCCAAAGGAAAGTATTTGCCATAGTTACCAATCAAAAGATATATTGTGCGCAAGGTAATGTTGCTGCTCGTTACTGGGTGCTCACTTAGGCGCTTAAGGTGTAGCTAGTTCTATATAACTATTCGCAACATGTCAACTTATATAAAAAAATGTTGCAGTTCAATTATTATTAGGTTTTTTTTTTTATTATTTACCATATAAACAGTTTTTACAGATTATACTTATGCTAATAACATTAATAAACCTAGTAAGGTTTCTCTAAATGCTATTGTGATTCTTCGTCAACAATCACATACAAACAAAAAACTTAACAATAAACGGCAAAAAATTCCATCCTAATGTGTATACAAGCCAAAAGAACATACTAAATCAATAATAAAACACTCATAGATTCAACACATTACTAGCGAAAAACGTTTTTAACTTATTCCTAATGTTTATCATAGTTAAACTATTTCGTAGTTCTGAGGGTAGTTTATTAATTATTCGCGGCACAAGGTAACCAGTTGTCCGCTCACCGTAGACATTGTTTGCGCGTAGGGTATATAGTTTACTTTTTGAAATAGCTCGAGTATAGACAGGGTGTTCAATTAATGTTTTCAAGTTATTACTAAAATACTAAAAAGGTCGATGACTCTTGTCAATATACTTCTTATTTAATCCCCCTCCTTATTGCTTATCGTATCGTCTTTACTTTATATCTGCAATTCTTTTAGAACATTCAGTTCTTAGTTTAGAAATAGTGTCTCCGTTAAATCTTCCATCGTATAGAACTTATTTAACATCCCTACAGATGCTACGCGGAGCTAGTTCACGTGAAGAACACATTCACAACCCTTGTGAGCGACGAGATGGGCCCGCGCTACGGGTACTACCGCAACCCGCTCAGCACCGCGCAGTTCATCAGGGAGTTCTACAAGGAGGCGCGCGTAGATCCTTGCGAGGTTGAGTACGTGGAGGGATTTGGGACAGGTGAGCAATAGGCAAGGTATCACCTGTTGGTGGTAACTGTATGCTATGAATATAGTTGTTCTCTTGGCTTTGTGAAAACTATGCTAAGAAAACATTGTGCTTAAGTAGTAAGAAAACAAGGTATTTTCACTTTCCATGTTCTCACTTACTGAATGAAATGCAGTATGGAAACTAATATTTTACATCGATGTTCTATTAGAAGGTACTTCTTCAAGCGATTCGGTAAATTGATACTGAAACCAGCCAGGTTGACAGCTATTATTTGGAAAATGTATAAAAGTATAGTAAGAATCAGAGAATTTAAATGTTTTTTAAGTAAGTAAGTAAAGTAAAGTAAATGTTTATTAAATTAAATTTGCACATGTGTTACAATTTACGGTGATAGCCACACTAGGCACTGCCTGTGTCGTGGCTATCTAACAACAACAATTTTCTTAAGCCTAGAACATAACAATTCAATTGTGTCAAAAGTGTGTGTGTGTGTGTGTGTGTGTGTGTGTGTGTGTGTGTGTGTGTGTGTGAGAGAGAGTGTGTGCGAGTATGTTGTGTGTGTAATGTATATGTGTGTAATGTATATGTGTGAATAAGTGAGTGTCACTAACAAACAGTCAAATAATGGATTTCAGAAGTTGTTCTGTGTCATGGTAATTTAGATTGCTTATAAAAATTCTTACTATATTTTGAGCTTCACGTGTAGAGCTATACTTAAAATTACATATTTTTACTAGTTTGTTATATATGTAAGGGAACAAGTATTTTTGGAATCTTTTGGCAAAGGTAGTTTTGCATTTTATGATAGGAAGCCTAAAAACTCTTGAATTCAGCATAGCATTGTAATTTGGTAAGTTTACAACCGTTTTATGCGTATGGACGGTCGCATTTAGTATGTAAAGTTGTCTTACACTTAATAAACCTGAAGTTTTATAGAGTTCTACATAACAGATCGCTGCGCTCTCTCCAATTGAATTAGATGTGATGTTGCAGTACCTTCCCAAACACTTTGGCAATATGTTAGGATAGATTGGCAAAGAGATGTGTATACAGTTTTTAGGAGTTCAAAACTTGCAACATCTCTGAGTTCTTTCATCACGTAGATGAGTTTCCTGCATCTCCCAGAGAGCGCAGTTATATGCTCCCTAAAAGTTAAGTTCTCGTTAATGATAACCCCGAGATATTTCATGAATTTAGTTCGTTGAATTTCATTACAGTTACAGCTGATAGATATGTTAGTTTGGTGTTGGTCGCATGTATGTATTCGAAGGTTTGGGCATACTATCGGAGATGAAGCAATAGTTTTATGAAAACAGAGGAATTTTGTTTTGTTAGTGTTTAAAGTAAGAAGGTTATTTTTAAGCCATTCAGCTACCAGAGTCATACCCTGTTCAGCTTGCCGTATACAGCCATTCCAATTAGCGTCATTAAATATTAATACTGTATCGTCAGCATAGCAGATAATTTTTGCATTATGTAACGGAAAGCAAGCTAAGTCGTTTAAATACAGTAGAAATAGCGTCGGGCTGAGCACACTGCCCTGAGGCATTCCGAAAACAGATTCCAGTGGGTTACTAAGCCAGAAATCTATTCTAACTTGCTGTTTTCTCCCTCTTAAGTAACTTCGAAACCAATCCAGTGCAATACCTCTAATACCAATTAATTCAAGCTTTCTTAATAAAATTGGGATAGACACGGTATCGGAAGCTTTTGCTATGTCCAGAAAGACTCCAATACATGAGCGCCCCTTGTCTAGATTAGTTACAATTTTATCTGTAAGAAGATTTACTGCATCTTACGTTGATTTCCCTTTTTGGAAACCAAATTGCGCGTGATTCAGAATATTGTTGGCCTCCAGATATTTTACAAGGCGCTTATTGACTACTCTCTCCAGTATTTTTGCAAATATTGGAAGTAGAGATACTGGGCTGTAATTGTTTGGTAAGTTAGTCTCGCCTCCTTTATGGATAGGAACTATTACTGCGGTCTTCCAGTCTTGAGGAACAATCCCTGTTGCAAAACTTTGGTTTACTATAACCTTGAGCGGTTCTACAATTTGGTTCTTAACCGTTTTAATTAGCAAGCTATTAATACCATCAAGTCCCGGTGCTAATGTAATTAATTAATACAAATTTACGCTCACGTTTCATTAGTTAAGTATATTGAGTTTCAAATTATTACGAAACTTTACTTCTAGGTGTTCCTGACGTGGACAAGTCCGAACTGGAAGCATTTGAGAAGGCGTACTGTGAGGACAGAGCGGACAGCCTGCTTATCGGTAGTGTTACTTCTAATATTGGCTTCACGGATGCTGCGTCTGGAGTCGCCGCCATCACTAAGGTAATTAAACCAATGATACATGATGATTGAAGATATTGTAAGACACTTCTCCCTTGAATTATTCTCGTATGGTGGTAGGATCTGTTTTTGAATCTCTCTTCCCCATTTCGCTCTGTCTGTCGTGTCGTCTGCGGAAACATTGCTGGAACTCAAATGTTTACAATACACCATTTGTTAAATTTGATCTCAGATCACACAAGCGTACAATAGCATCATATAAAGTCGCTATAGTGGAGGCCACTATGCCAGCAGTTTGAAACTAATGCTTTTGGAATGGCTACCATTTCTGGGTCTCACTGATTACTTACTGGGGGAGAAGTTCAAGTTACCCTAATAGAGTTACTAAACAGATTCCCTGCCTAGGTTTTACTCGGCTACTACACGGGCAAGCTAGCTGCGAACCTTCACTGCTCGCGCCCGCGGCAGGACATCACAGCGCTGCGCGAAGGGCGCATGCGCGTCATCACGGAACATCAGTCCTTCTCTAGAGGGTACACCGCGGTCAACGGCATGTCGGTAACTGGCGCCAACTCGCATGTACTGCTTAAGGGACAGTACAAGCCCAAGGTAACTAATACGTAGGAGGAGATATATCTAGATTTAAAATATGAAAATATTACATTGGTACAAATAGACTTTAAAATTTTCTTATTGACATGCAATGTACCAATAGTTGTACCAGTTGATAAAGCAACTTACAATATTACCATTCAGAGAGAGAGAAAGAGAGAGAGAGAGGGCGTAAACATTGATCATGTAAATCAAATTTATTGCTTTTTAATGATTTAGGAATGTTTGGCACTGTAATATATATACTTAATTTAAAAATATTATGTTCTGTTCTTTATGAAACGTCGAGAACATAACCCTGTCCCAAAAACGGACTGTACTCACCTCGCTTGACAGGACTGGAACTGGAATAGTAAACTGATATATTTTAATTTAATTTCAATCGCAATTCGCAATTTATTTTCTAGAGGAAACTAGCTTTGCTACCTAAAATAGCCTTACCTACTGTGGCGAGCCTTAACATTTATCTCCACAATTTATTTATATATATTATATTATTACTTATTTTAGACAAGTATGCTACATACACAAACATAATAACATACATTATATAATTAATACTATATTTACACTTTAATAATTATTCATATAATATACTGTCCACATAAATTGACCACTGTCATACACACCGAAACCGTACTGTGGAAACGCGCCACATCCACGTCACGCGGTAGATGCGCATGAGTGGGGTCGCACGGCGACTCGCTCGTTCACCAACCTTAGCTGACCTTCAGTCCGATTCCGCTATCGCGACGCGAAGCCCACGCAACTTTGTGCCTCTAACGGTCCTAATGATACCCGCCGTAATCCTTCAGGATCGGTGTGCTAATCAGTGCAATTCTGTGTACAAACTGTCGAACGTGTTTTTCCTCTCTGTGTATAATAATAAAGAACGCTTAACGTGTGTGACGAACTTATAAAGATTCTACCCTTCTTCTGTGAATGTCGTGTATTTGTGTATGGACTATCATTATACCGCCGTGAGTAGCAAGTAAATTCTTTTATTTACCTCCCACACAACACAACAATTATTAGTGTACCTACATTCCACACTAAACTGGTGACCCCGTACAGAATACGCCAGAAAAGCTTGATAACCACGTGTGCTCTGGAAAAGAGAAGACTCACAGTAACACGATAAGTGATACCAGTGACTCCGCAAAATCGTTCGGAAGTACCCGCTCTCGTCAAAAAGCTCGTCGTGCAAAGTGCGTGTCCATTGACAAGCCATCCGACATTTGCCGTATAGCGGTACGAATTCCACCGTTTTGGCCGGACGACCCAGATGTATGGTTCGCACAGGTGGAGGCTCAATTCGCGAACTCAAACATCACCAATGATGTCACGAAATTTAACTACGTCATCGGTAACCTTGAGCACCAGTACTCCAAACAAGTGAGAGATATAATTCTCAACCCGCCGGAGAACAACAAATACGATAAGCCGAAACGCGAGCTCATCAAAAGGCTGACTGCGTCACACAAAAAGAAGAACAGCTTCTCATACACGAGGAGCTCGGACATCGCATGCCCTCACAGTTCCTTCGACACCTCCAAAGCTTGGCCGAACCGAACGTCCCAGAGGACTTTCTTCGGACAATATGGAGCAGCCGTCTGTCAAGCAACGTACAGACCCTGCTGGCTTCACAGCCACATACTTCCCTGGAGGGGCTAGCAGACCTGGCAGACAGGGTCCAGGACATTGTGACCCCATGCCAAGTCGCCGCAGCATCGGCGCCGGGGCCTAGCATGCACGAGATGGCAAACGAGATTGCCGAACTAAAGAAGGCCGTGAAGAACCTGACGATGCAGCTGAGTAGGAGACCTCGTTCGCAATCCCGCTCAAACCACCAACACCGTCAAAGATCCAGACAGCGGTCCGAGTCCAGCCACCAGAAGCATCCATTCTGCTTTTACCACTCCAAGTTTGGAGCCAACGCTTGCGCGTGTGTTAAGCCATGCGATTACGAGAAGTCGGGAAACTGCAAGGGCAATCGGTAATGGCGGCTAACGACTGTCTGACGACCACAGGTCGCCTTTTCGTCACGGACCGAACATCGAAGACACAGTTTCTAGTGGACAATGGCAGTGACTTGTGTGTGTTTCCGCGTCATGTTTTACGTGAACAACGTGTCAAGTCAATCAATTATCGAATCAATCAATTATCGGCCGCTAACGGGTCTATAATTGATATTTATGGCTATCTACAGCTAAATTTAGATTTTGGTTTGCGCCGTAACTTCCCATGGCGTTTCATTGTATGCCACCAAGCCGATCATCGGTGTTGATTTTTTAAGTTTTTACAATTTGCTTGTTGACATCAGAAAACAACGTTTGGTGGACAAAACCACCACAATGTTTGTAACAGCTTCCGTTGCAAAGGCTTCAGCGACGTGTTCAGTGAAGGTCTCATTTGGTGATTCCAGGTATCACTTGATACTTAATAAGTACCCTGACATCACGCGACCCGCTGGTATACACCGACAAACCACACACCAAATAGTACACCACATACGAACCACACACGGCCCGCCCATTTCTTGTTCCTGGCTCCAGGTTCCAGGCTCGCTCCTGACAAACTATAGACCGCTATACAGGAATTTGAGATTATGGTCAGCAATGGCACTGCACGACCTTCAGAGAGTCCTTGGTCTTCACCCCTTCATTTAGCGCCGAAGAAGGACAATAGCTGGCGACCCTGCGGTGACTACAGACTGCTGAACGCGAGGACTATACCTGACAGGTACCCAATTACACATGTCCACGACCTTACTCACAGCATAGCAGGTTCCAAGGTCTTCACAACCATTGATCTGGTTAAGGCTTATAATCAAATACCAGTCAGCGAGGACGACATCCAGAAGACCGCGATAACAACCCCATTTGGCCTGTATGAATTTCCTTACATGACTTTCGATCTAAGGAACGCAGGTCAAACTTTCCAAAGGTTCGTCGACGAAATGACGCGCGGGCTCGAATTCTGCTACTGCTATTTAGATGATTTCCTGGTCTTCTCAAAAGACCATGAGCAGCATGAGGACCACCTCCACCAGCTCTTCACCAGGATGCAGAAATACGGCATTGTCATCAACACTGGTCAACATCCTGTGGAAATAACAGGCGAGGCGCTCATCGCGTTTAATACGTGCAAAGACTGCAGAAAAAGAAAGCCTCTGCAGAGCTGTATTGCTTGCACACCCCGACTATAAAGCGAAACTTGCCCTAGTTACAGACGCGTCTGATCTGGCAATGGGAGCAGTTTTGTAACAGTTCAGGGACGAACAGTGGCAACCACTTGCCTTCTTCTCGCGAAAGCTGAGCCCGTCCAACAAAAGTACTCGCCATACGATCGTGAGCTTCTCGCGATCTACGAAGGCATACAATACTTCCGACACATGTTGGAAGCGAGACACTTCACTGTCTATACTGACCACAAACCGCTGGTATACGCTTTTCATGAGCGAAAGTACAACTCTGCTCCTCGTCAGTATAGGTACCTCGACTTCATCTCGCAGTTTCCAACGGATATTCAACATATTTCCGGCAAGGACAATATCGTCGCCGATACATTGTCCCGCATTAGTGAACTGCAAACTCCAGTTGATTTTGAGGTCCTCGCTAAATCCCAAGCCTCAGATCCGGAGCTGTTGCAGCGACTTAGGGCAGACACATCTCTGAAACTACAGAGACTTAAAATTGATGGCAGCCCCGTCGAGCTATTTTGTGATGTGAGTACAGGCACCCCAAGACCATTCGTGACCAAACCTTTACGACGGCAAATATTTGATAGCCTTCATAGCCTCAGCCACCCAGGAGCAAACACGTCCACGAAATTAGTCGCGCAGCGCTACGTTTGGCCTGGAGTCCGCAAGGACTGTCGAGAATGGTCACGTATCTGTCTCAGCTGTCAACGCACAAAGGTCGACATGTGTCATCACCATTAGGCACATTCGAATTACCCCGTGTTAGATTTGCTTTCGTGCACATTGACCTAATAGGTCCTCTTCCTCCATCACAGAATACCGGTACTGTCTGACGGCTGTGGATCGTTTTACTAGGTGGCCAGAGGTGGTACCAATTGTAGATATCACCGCTGAGACAGTTGGTAAAGCATTGCTGAACAACTGGATTTCTCGTTTTGGTTGCCTAACGGATATTGACACAGACAGAGGACGGCAATTTGAATCCACACTGTTCCAATATCTAGCCAAAATAGTCGGCTTTAAACACCGAAAGACCACAGCCTATCGCCCAGCATGCAACGGCCTAGTGGAACGATTCCACAGGCAACTTAAGACTGCAATAATATGCCACGCTGACCATAATTGGACAGAATCCCTGCCTTTGGTCCTACTAGGAGTCCGAAGCGCTGTTAAAGAAGACCTTCAAAGTTCTTCTGCAGAACTCCTGTACGGTGAGCCCTTACGACTCCCAGGAGAATTTTTCGTGCCCGTTGACAGCGGCACCACCGACATCTTGGAGTTTACCACTCGTCTACGCTCGTTTCTCCTCACGAAGTCTTAACAAAAGGCGACAAAACCTTAACAATACTAGTAAAGGGTAAAAAGGTAAAAGTTTCCGTAGACCGCCTTAAACCCGCCTACACATTGGCTGACACTTTACCAACCGACCAAGATGTCCAAGAAGAAGCAAATCAGCCTAGGGACACTCCCGTCAGAACTACCCAGTCCGGTCGTAGGGTTCGATTCCCAAATTATTATCGCCCGTAGGACGGTCTCTAGGGGGGAGTGATTAACCTTAACATTTATCTCCACAATTTATTTATATATATTATATTATTACCTATTTTAGACAAGTATGCTACATACACAAACATAATAACATACATTATATAATTAATACTATATTTACATTTTAATAATTATTCATATATTATATTGTCCACATAAATTCACCACCGTCATACACACCGAAACCGTACTGTGGAAACGCGCCACATCTACGTCACGCGGTAGATGCGCATGAGTGGGGTCGCACGGCGACTCGCTCGTTCACCAACCTTAGCTGACCTTCAGTCCGATCCCGCTATCGCGACGCGAAGCCCACGCAACTTTGTGCCTCTAATGGTCCTAAGGATACCCGCCGTAATCTTTCAGGATTGGTGTACACAGAATTGCACTGATTAGTGCAATTCTGTGTACACCGATCCTGACATCCGACAAACTGTCGAACGACTTTATATATGTTTTTCCTCTCTGTGTATAATAATAAAGAACGCTTAACGTGTATGACGAACTTACAAAGATTCTACCCTTCTTCTGTGAATGTCGTGTATTTGTGTATGGACTATCATTATACCGCCGTGAGTAGCAAGTAAATTCTTTTATTTACCTAAGCACTCCCACACAACACAACAATTTTTAGTGTACCTATATTCCACAATAAACTTACTTACTATAAGTTTAGTTTATAAGACAGATTTGTAAAAACTTGGCTGAATATAGATTATTATTATTATTATTATTATTTCCTTTATTCATATTTTTTCATATTTATTACATTTTCAAATATATACTTATAAAAACCAAAAATACACATTTAAAAATATAAAAAATAGATTACCACCGGCAACGAGACCAAGCTACCGGCGGTTAGGGCTCCAGAGAGAGGAACCTCCTAACAATACGTGCCGTATCGAGCAGCACTGTCTTCTGGATCTGGCCCTTGACCCATCCACCTAATGCGAGCCTCTTTAGGTGTTGGTCAAGGCTCTTTGCTATTAAACCATTTACGGTAACAACTATCGGCACAATGACAGCAGAATCCACATCCCACATGTCAACAATCTCATGGGCTAAATCAAGATATTTGCTTATCTTTCTTAGCCTTCATGAGATTCGTGGATGATCCTGGCTACTTGGTTATGTCTGTGCAAGTACTCTCCGTTAGCAAGACGCGAACAGCCGGAAACAATATGCCTAAGGGATTCACCAGGGCGATGACATGCCCGACATATGTCAGTAGTGCCATCCCTCAAGATATATTTCCGGTAGTTGTTCGTCATGATAACTTCATCAGCAATTGCACAAACAAACCCTTCGGTTTCTCCAAAAAGATCACCGAAGCGTAGCCAGGCAACGGAAGCAGCACGGTCTATATCAGGCCCATGTAAGGCCCGATAGAACCGTCCGTGAAGCTCCTTGCTCTGCCATACCATTCTACGGTCGTCTATACTGAGTACTACAGGCCTACGCCAGTTCTCCTTAGCCAGGGCAAGCGGGGTAAGTCCACTATCCACTGCAACCATATCACGATGCACACCCTCGCCCATCTTAAGAAAATAGTCTCTGAGGTTGCACATAAATTCACCAGTTGTTGTTTTATTATTATTATTATTAGTATATACTAAGTCTCTTCCGCTAAGCTCAAAAAAATATACTTTCTAACTTTGCCCATCTTACTATTTCCACTTTTATTCCAGGACTTATCCCGCTACAAGTGCACGATCCCTCACCTAGTGCTCCTCTCGGGACGGCAGCACACCGGCGTGAAGAAGATTGTAGATAACCTCAAGTCACGCCCCGTCGACCCCGAGGAGTTAGCCCTACTGCACAATGTTCACTCCAAGTATATTGCTGGACATCTAGGGAGAGGGTACATTGTGCTTGGTTAGAAAACATCATTTACATTTTTAACCATATTGTGGAGAGTATCTGTAGTAGTAAATCCTTGTTGGTTTCAACATGAATGGGCCGGATCGATCGGGTAACTACTACCGTCTCATAAAAGTTCGACGCGTATTGCGTATTCCGTTTCGTTCGGTGAGTGAGCACGCTATAGAAGAAATTTTCCCCTTTCCTCACCTCCTTTATTCCCAGGTTTCGCTCGTGGTCCTACTAGTAGGACAAATTAGTAGGACCACGAGATAACGGTGATTCCCAGCCGCCATAGTAGAGGCCACCATATCAGCAGCAAGTTGAAAGGATGGCTTTTGGTATGGTGGCCACCACTTCTGAATTCTACTGACTTACCACCAGGCAGAGGAGAATCACTTTGTAAGGCTAATATAAAAAAGAGAAAAAAAGCGTCTGCTAATGATTCTTAAAAAATAGGTATTAATAATAATAATAATAATCTTTATTGTACACACCAAATAATAATACAAGTAAAAGAAGAAAGAAGACAGCATACAAATAGGTAGGTAAGTACAATGGGCGGTCTTATCGCTTAGAGCGATCTCTTCCAGACAACCTTTGGATGGATTTTTATGATGTAGATAACAGCAGTTGTTGGTGTATTATAAATACGATAATATTAAATACTATAATAGTCATACATATAAAACAAAAATATAATAAAAAATACATACTAAAATATAAATAAATATATATACTACTACAATGAGTAAGAAATAAAATAAATACAATTAAGTTATTATAATGACAAATAATGGGTTTTAGTCATGGATTTAAATGAAGCTAGTGTTTGTTATTACTTAATATTGTGGAGGCATCACACAATATCTCCAACGAAAAGGGAGGATTCTCTGACCAGGCTAGGTAATCGCGCCTGGTGAGCAAATGCCAGACGGTTGGACTTGTATAGTTAGTTGGTGTGAGATCTTTAATATCGCGATGCAGGATTTCATACAAATCGATGTTTTCCTTTTGTGTCAGTGAATCTGCGATATCTATGGTTTCTATGATTCTATTGACTGGCCTGTTGGTCTAGTGGTTAGTGACCCTGACTGCTAAGCCTGAGGTCGTGGGTTCGATTCCCACCCAGGACAAATCTTTGTGTGATGAGCATGATTGTTTGTTCTGTGTCTGGGTGTAATTTATCTATAATATGTATGTATTTACAAAAAAAAAATGTATTTATGTAGTATAACAGTTGTTTAGTACCCATAACACAAGCAAATATAATTGCTTAACTTGGGACTAGACGGCGCTGTGTGAATGTGGTAGAATATTATTATTATTATTATTATATTATGTTGGAACTACGTTGTTAACGTATTATACGTGGGTCACTGTTGTTGGTCCAGCTTAAACTTCGGCAATTAGAAGACATATTTTGTTGTATCTAACTGTTACCACTTCCAGATACAAACTCCGAAGGTCGTACGATGAGCTTGTGCGAGAAGACGGAATATTTTGACGAGGGAAAGCGGCCGCTGTGGCTGGTGTACAGTGGAATGGGCTCACAGTGGGCGGGTATGGGCGCCGCCCTCATGCGGATACCTATCTTTGCTAGTGCTATACAACGGTAGATAAGCAGTAGCCTGTACTAGGTCTAAATTTGTTCCTGCCAAAACCCACAAGAGATGGGCTGCTTCCACATTCTAGACCACCAACCCTATATATTATGTTACAGCTGTCACCAGATCCTTTTACCGAAGGGTCTAGACCTCATCAATATAATTACGACCACTGACAAGACGATATTCGACAACATCCTGCACGCCTTCGTGGGCATCGCCGCCATACAGATCGGACTCACCGATGTGCTCAACGAGCTGGGGTTAGTGCCCAGCGGGATTATCGGTAAGATAAATATATTTATTTATTTCAAATAATGCGAATTAATGACTGAAGTTTTAAAAATATTTATGGCAGATGAAAAAATTGATAGAGTCTCGACAAAACAATCAATGCTCGGTTACACTTTAGCTAAATAATCAAATACCAAGGTAGACCCAAAGTACACTTGTATTTAAACGGTGACTTTTTAACATTTACAAAGTGGGTATTTCTCACGAGGTAAGAACTTTTACTATTAAGTCTTTCTATATCATAAATTGTATAATGTACTAATGACTCAAAACTTCTGTCATTATTTTATCCAACCTACTTATCAGGTCACAGCGTGGGCGAGCTGGGTTGTGCGTACGCTGACGGGTGCCTGTCAGCCGAGGAAATGATCCTGGCGGCGTGGAGCCGTGGCCAGGTGTCACTACAGACCAAGTCCATACGCGGCTCTATGGCGGCCGTAGGATTAGGGTATAAACAGGTAAGTCAGTACAGTAACAGTAGTAGATCCACGCTAACAGTAGTAGATCCACGCTGATATCAGCATGAATGGGCCGGATCGTCCGGGGAAGTACTACCCTCTTATAGAAGATCGACTTAAGAGTAGTAGTATCCGGACCGTACTACTGCGTTTCGTTCGGTGAGTGAGAGCGCCGGAGGCCCAATTTCCCCCCTTTCCTCTTTCCTCACCTCCCTCATTCCCTTCCCCTAACCCCACTCCCAGCCGCCATAGTGGAGACCACCATACCAGCAGTTTAAGACGATGGCTTTTAGTATAGTGGCCGTCACTTCTGGATTCCACTGACTGCTTACCATCAGGCGGGGTGGAGTCACTTTAGTAGGCTATAATATAAAAAAAAAAAAAAAAAAAAAAAGGGCACGAGTCATGATCACTACGCTTGCCCTAAATTGGCCATTTCAGACTTCTAAATCCACATTTACTACGTTTTTCTTTACCATCATTTAATACCGTCCATGATCAGAAAGTACAAGATAAACTAAGAACTTACTAAAATTTTTCAAATTTATAGTACTTTCTTAGTTCCAAGTCTGGAACCGGGCAAGTAACAATGTGACTTGTTACTTGCCTGGTTCCAGACTTGGGTGCCTGAACCGCCGGGCAATCACGATCATACATTATCTTTCCCTCCCCCCAGATCTCCCTGCTTTGCCCTCCGGAGGTTGATATCGCGTGTCGCAACAGCTTCGACTCAAGCACCATCTCAGGCCCTGCTGACGTCATGCAGAGCTTTGTCGCAGAGCTGACTGCTAAGGGCGTGTTCGCCAAAGAAGTTCCCTGCGCTAATATAGCGTATCACTCCAGATATATCGCTGAAGCAGGTGAGGGAATAATTTCAGTACAGCATTACCCCGGCTCAACACGTTAGCCCTAACGCTGATTTCAACGACATTCGTCTAACTTGTGAATTTAAAAATGAGTATTATTGTCTTCCACGTTAAGGCTGACCAGCGTTGGGGCCAACGTGTGTAGGCGGCATTACAAATTTTAATACTGTGTCAGAGGTCTAGGGTGCAATCCCCAAATGTTATTGTATAGAGTGTATTGCCTGCGTCACTTTGCATGCTACTTGAAGCTGTAACTTACGAAAATTTTAGTAACCTGGCACTTAAAAAGAGTGGCCTGAGTTTCTTCTCATGGCCCTACCCTCACGTAAGCGAACTGGCTGTAGGTTAATCGGCTGATATTTTGTAACATTTAACGTTCATAAGTGTTAACTTAATTAACCTAAATGAAATAAACATCTTTTGACTTTTGATTTAGATTTTTTTTTTGTATTAGACTCTGAAATTTAAAACTGTGTCCAGTATATGTGAACCCTTGATGTATGAGGCAGAAGAGAACTGTAAGATTTGAAGAGGAAGGAGAAGATATCACAAATCAAATACCGCTCTGCGGTCATCCAGCCATGAGTCAGCCGTACTCTTTGTTGCTTAACCTGCTGATCGTTTAATGATCAGTGAGCGCAATGAGCTATGAGCGTCTCGTGTCATTTGCAACACTCACAGGAAGAGTTAGTGGTTCTATACTGTAGAATGTAGACAGTCACATGTTCGAGCCTTTAATTAAATTCAATTTTTGTACACCATCTTTGCAGGTCCCGGCTTACTGAAGTACTTGCACGAGGTTATAAAAAATCCGAAGAAGAGGAGCGAGCGCTGGGTGTCTACATCAGTGCCGCAAGAGAACTGGAGTCAGGAAGCGGCACAGTACTGCTCAGCAGAATATCAGACTAATAATCTACTGGTAAGTAATCAAGCAGGACGAATAGCTCCCAGGACTGATGGCCGTTGGTTCAGAAAAATTGTGGACTGGCGACCACGAACCGGAAGAGACAGCGTGTAGACGCAACGTAGATCAACGACCTGATAATGGTGGTTCAAAACTTAGCAAGGTGGTGAAAATTGAGAGCGACAAATATATTATATGCAGCAGTGGACGTCTTTGAAAATATTTACATTATTAAACCATTTTTACGGTTATCAGATCGTCGGTCCACTTTGTTAGGGATCTGCTAACGCTGCGTCTTTCACAATGTAATTATAGATATTTAATATCATCTACAACAAAGATTTATTATTGGCTGTTTTAATGTTTGCCTTGATAGGCCTACGTGGTTTATGAATTTATTTGACGATATGTGAGTTGCATCACTATACGTAGGATGTTCTACTAATTCTCACTTATTCAGAGTCCAGTACTGTTCGAGGAGTCGTCCCGCCTGATTCCGAAAAACGCAGTGGTGGTGGAGGTGGCGCCTCACGGACTGCTACAGGCCATCCTGCGCCGCTCGCTGTCCACCAACGTCACACACGTGCCGCTGACCAAGAGAGGGCATGCAGACAATGTGCAGCACTTGCTACAGGCTATTGGCAAGTCAGTATTACTCCACTCTATCTGACACTATGATGCCCTAGGGTGGCGGGCAACCGATTGATGAGAGAGGCTCACGACCAGCCAAGTTAGCGAAACTTGGGACTGGCCTAAGTCCAGCAGAGAACGTTTTTTGGCGAATATGATGATGATGATGATCTGACTGTAAGTGATCAGTCAGTAGAGATCAAGAATGGTAGACATGGCACCTGAGTCCTACGTGTCATACTGCTCCACCACTGCATGTAAGTGTAGATACTGTTCATGTTTCACTCACCACAAATGTTACGACAAATTTACAATAGCATGCTACATTGACGTTATTATTTCTCAGTTTATTCATGGCCGGGCTTATACCGAACGTGCAAGCTCTGTATCCTAAGATCGAGTTCCCCGTGTCGACCGAGACGCCCATGTTGTCGCATCTAGTCGAGTGGGTGCATACGGAGAAATGGTAAATGTCTTTATTTTATATTTATACTTAGCAGACCTAGTGTGCGGAAAGTAATCGATTTAGATTTTATTTCGCTATCATTTTCGACAAAAGACAAATTTATAAAGTTCGTAGACAAAAATGTCACATAATTTAGTAAAAGCTACTTTTATTTGTAGGTATTTTAAAAAGCAAGAATATTTGCTAATAAACCAAATTTTTATCGTAGAATAATCAAAATTTAGCTTTCAGATTTAACCGCTGTTACATACAACTTTTTTACGGTGTCACTAGTCAGATTAAAGCATGTAATTATTTTAAAGAGTTACAATGATAAAAATATCTTACTCTCTATCCTAATCTGCTGTCACTTAGAAATATACCTGAAAAAGGACAAGCAAACACATGTTATCGACCCCTACATTTAATTACTTAGTATTTCAATTTACCTGATTTACTAAAGCTTTATTTTCTCAAAAATATATATAATAATTCAATAGCAAAATAAATCTTGCTGATTTGACGGATGGTTGAAGGAAATCGCGATTTTGACTTGGGACGTTATGCTTAATGCTTGTACTAAAATATTATTATTGTAAATTGGCTCTGATTAAAGTATTTCAGGTACTTAATAGGCTGTTTATAATTCTATCTGGTATCCGGCTATATTTCAGAACTGGGATGAGCTATGAGTGTTGAAACGAAAATGCCTTTCAGTGGTAGGTCAAATTATGCTTCGCCTCTAGAACCAAATAACAAGTGTAGAAGGTTACCACGGTTTGAGATTTCGTTCATATTATAAACGAAAACCTTCCTCAACCCACCAAGAGGATCATTTTCTAAAAAGGTTCTCTAAAATAATTAAAAGCAATCGTTTCGAGGGATCACATAATGTGATCCCAGAATTCGATGATGACGCACACTCACAGATAGCACTGCGTCCTTATGATGAACGAGACACCAAAAATATATGGTTGGACTGAGAGATAAATTTATAATTATGCCATACCGAAACTGTCTGGCTATGCGAAGAAGTGGTACTAGGGTCGGAGCACCATTGAGCTGGAATCAATGACAAAGAAAGATTATAAAAACTTACCCAGACAATCGCAATTACAGTCAGAAATGCTTGGCAGAAAAAGTAGAAGAGAGAATCTTTGGAAGAGTATTTTCATGAGAAAGCTAGGTTGGTAAAAATGTGCAGCATTAAGGGAAGAAATGCCGTTGATTGCGTAATTATTCGTATTTTTAATAATAGCATAAGACTCAACAACATCGGTTTTCCTAAAATATTCACGCCGAATATCAAAACGAGGAAATCTTATATCGAAAAGAGACAATTCATTCCTTAAAAATAATTTATGCTATTTAAAGAGTTTGGAGACTAGCCGCCATAATACATCAAATACATTCATACCTACAAACGCTCGTAAAAAGTGGAGATTCAATTTCCAATGTTACAATTGTGGTGACGCCGGACATACGGCACGTAACTGTATGTAACCAGGTATGGATTACATTTTGTTACAAGGTATTTATCAATTGCATTATGGGGTGGGTAGATGTATAGTCGTTAACTTATCACTGAATCCAATCTCTATCATCAGTTCATAATTATAATCGCGAACAATCAAATTAAATAGTGAAGGGCCATTTATATCGAGATACGAATGTTTGGACGTGAATTCTATTGATTATAATGACTGGACTTCGAATGTTTGTGATAAGTCCGACATCGTAAAGAAGTCTATTACTCTGAATATGTTATATATTCAAAGTAACTGTACTGAAAAAAACCAGTTACTAGTCCTCCTGAAACGATTCAGAGATTGCTTTGCATTTAATACGCAAGAGCTTGGATTGACTCGCATAACGGAAACGGCTTAACGTCTCAGCGATAACACGCCTGCGACCTGCGCGAGCGCGCTTAGGTACGGTAGATAGTTGGTGAACTATTAGCTAATAATATCTGGAAGTCACAGTCGGCTTATGCTAGCCCTATAGTATTAGTGCAATAAAGAACAATGAATACGGACTTTGTGTCGATTATCGGGCATTAAATAAAAAAAGATAAAGGTCAGCTATCTCATGCCTGTTATGACCAGCTCGATCGACTCAGTGGTAATTCATACTTCATAAGCTTAGATCATACATCAAGCTGTCATAAGATACCCGTGGCGGAGGTCTCACGACATGCTACTGCTTTCGCGACTTCTGACGGCCACTATGAGTATATATATGAGAATGTCATTTGGCCTAGTGAATGCCCCAGCGGTATTTTAAAGTATGATCAATAAAGAACAGGGAGCCCAACATTTCGAACTGGCCACTCATACTTAGATGACCTTTTATCCACGAGTAAATCATGAGGAGACATTCATCAAGCTGGAGGCCATTTTAGAACTTTTAAGTAATGCTAATCTAACACTTAACCTGAAAAAATTATTCTTTTTCCAAACGGAAATCGACTATCTTGGATATGAGATTTCCGAAGCTGGCCTTAATCCTGGAAGTAAAAAATTAAAGACTGTATGTGACTTTCCGAAACATACAAATGTACATCAAGTTCGCCAATTTGTTGGCCTAGCTAGTTACTTTCGGCATTTCGTTTTTAATTTTGCTTCTATCGTAGGACCACTAACTCAGCTGACGAAGCCCGAAGTTTCCTGGTATTGGGGTGACGAACATGACTGTGCATTTGAAGAAATAAAGTCTAAATTTATAATGAGACCTGTACTTGCCTTTTACAACCCAGAATATACCACAGAGCTTCATTGTGATGCCAACAACATTCCTATTGCAGAATAGCTGTCTGTTATCGACCCCTACATTTAATTACTTAGTATTTTAATTAACCTACTTTACTAATGACTTTATTCTCAGAAATATTTAAAATAATTCAATAGCAAAATAAATGTTGCTGATTTGACTGATGGTTGAAAGAAATCGCGATGGCGGCCATTGTGGCTTGGAACGTTATGCACAATGCTTGTACAAATATATTATTATTGTAAATTGGCTCTGATTAAAGTATTTCAGGTACCTAATCGGCTGTGTATAATTCAACCTGACATCCGGCAATACACAATACTTAATGAATGTATTAGAATGAAAATAAGTAACTTTTTCTGTACAGGAACGTGCGCACATACAAGAACGACATAAAATACAAAACAGCAACCTGCACCTTCATAAAGTCCATCTACGACGACGAGTACAAGTACTTGCAAGGACACGTCGTACAAGGTACTCACTTTTTATTCACTATACTTAGTCCTCCACACTATAATATTCTCCTATTTCTTACTATCCAGTCACAAAAAGAGATGTTGGTCTCTTATAACATAACACACAAAAACCACAAATTCAACAAAAATAACCCATAGTTTTTTTCAAAGCTCCAAAATTTACGTTAATTTCAGGTAAAACCTGTTATCCCTTCGCGGCGGCCTTAGTAGCGGTATGGGACACATTCGCCATGATCTCTGGCGCGCCTAAGCGCGGAGTATCCGTGGCGTTCAAGGACTTGCACCTGCACACGCAGCCGCTCATGATGGAGCAGAAGGCGCTCAAGCTGGATGTAGCGATACACAGAGGGACAGGGCAGTTTGAGGTAAATCTGATTGGTGTTATTCTTCTATGTATCTACAATCTGTGGTCTTACAAACCTATGTGACAACGGCGGCCTTTATTCATATTATTGAATTGCAAATATGCGAGCATTAGTATCAGAATGTCTTCAGCAGATAATAGCTATTGTATAGCTTTGACCTCTGCAACCTAAATTTATTTCACGGCAAAATTGTTTCGTACGCAGATGATACTGCTCTCTTTTTCTCAAAGACAAAATTTATAAAATTCTGTAGGCGCAAACCCCAAACTCATCGCACCCATATCCAATTATATGAACATAACTGTAATATCGCAAATAGCGCTTGCACTTGCCCTGCTATTGTTAACACAGATAACATAAAATATTTAGGAATCATACTAGATGATACCTTGTCCTTTAAACAACACATAACAGCTCTAACAGCTAGACTACGTAAACTATTATTTGTTTTCAAAAAGCTGCTTTTATCGCAGATCAGAAATTAATTTACAAATCTACAAGGCATTGTGTCAGTCTATAATTCAGTACTGTATTACGTCTTGGCGGCGGCACTGGAAAAACAGTCATGCTTACCATAGAGCGAGCGCAAAGAGCCCTTTTAAAAGTAGCAACTTATCGACCTCTCCGTTTTCCTACATCCATCTTGTATGAATTTTGTAATATGCTAACAGTTCGTCAACTTTTTGTAATGTGCACTGTACTAAAACAGCATGCAACGCTTTCGTATAATAGCAACCTCACTAACACTAAGAGACGGAAAGATATTGTCTGTGCTTCAACATCTGAATCAAGGTTTGTTTTTACCAATCGATTTTTTGCATTTTTAGGTCCTTTTTTATATAATAAAATAAACAAACAAACTTTAATATATGACCTAAATTACGCTAGATCTAAAGTACGAGTCTATCAATATTTGCAAACTTTGAAATATGAACAGACCGAAGAATTGCTGACAGTTATTAAATAATTTACGTGAATCTTAAATGCATGCTTTATTTATCTACAAATTTTATTATTTGTAAAAGTATTGTTAAATGTTTTTATCATAGTTTCTAATAACATTAATTATGTTAGTGCCTTTAACGCCTGTGGCACAGATTTACCCTAGTACAGGCACCCTATTTTGTTACCTACATTTAATTTAAAAATTTTATATTTGTATAATTTATACCAAATAGATGATTTGATTTGAAATGATTTGATTTTTAAAAGTCAAACTGAGCACAGCTCTTTTTTGTCCGATTGGTAGACATTTAATTTTGACTTGAAGCAGTTATTCTCATAAGCCTAGGTTTCTTCTCGATCCCCCCCAAACGGGGTTCTCGCCTTGTCGCGGCGGGGGGGGCTTAGTAGCCGTGGTTACCAAAGACCGCGGTGAACCAAAAGGAACCCCAAGGAGGCGCCGCTCCTCTGGGCTAAGCCCACGATGGAGCGGCTCAGGAGGGTTGCGGTGCTGTTTGGGCGGCACCGCAACTGGGTCGGGCTGCAGTGTTGCTTCGGCGACACTGCGGCTGAGGAGTGGCGGGGCCGCGGCGGGAGAGGAGTGCCGGTATAACGGTGCGCCGCTCTCCCTATCCTCTGCGGCCGAGTTGGCCTGCGGGCAGCGATCGGGCAGTCGCCGCCCGAACAGCACGGGCCCGAGACGGCAGTGCGCGTGTTCCGCATGCGCCTCTCGAAGAAGGGGGGGGGGGGGCTAGGCCCCTAAATCGGACGGGTCCCGCTCGCGGTGAGCGGGCCATGGCCCGTCGGGGTCGCGGATGAATGCGCAAGCGACTCCCGTGACCCCGACTCTCTGGCCGTCTGGAGGAACACCGTGGGTTTTAGTCGGTATGCTGGCCGCGGTTTGAGTGCGGTCGGAGAGTCCGACATAACCCCCGCCTTGCCCGGGCGGGTGCGTATGCGTAATGCATTTCCCACATAAAAAAAAAAAAAAAGGTTTCTTCTCGATGTTTTCCTTCAAGTAGTAATATATCAAATAAGATAAGCTTAGAAATTATGACACTTTAAGAAGTCACAATATTTATTTATTTATTTAAGACGAACACAACAGTTTACAATCATATAAATTAAAAAAGAAAGTACATAAAAATAACGTTCCGATCCAGATTGTAGAACCAATAAAGTGTCGTACAGCATGATTAAGGAACTGTGCAAGAAGTATTATTAACATAAAATTATAAAAACAAAGTATTGCTTATGTCCTGTCCTCCAACGCCGCAGAGAAGTGGAAGTTCAGAGTTGCCCAAATAAAGCATGGAGTTGTTTAGAGGTCACTCCGGGCATCAAGAAAACAGGCAATTAGCATGACAATAAATGGAAAAACAGTGAACTATAAACTGTGCAAAATGGTAGAAATACTTGAATCTTACAAAAATAAAATGAAGTAAATATAAAAACATAACATTGCAATGTAGGAAAAACGCAACTATATAATTAAAAGAAAAGAAGTGCCTTATATATATATAATAGTGCAGAGATAAGTATAATTTAAAAAGAAAATAACCTATTTTAGAGCTTTCATAATAGTGTTTGAAGGGTGTATGGTTTGCAATAAAAACGTCAATAAATATAATAATAGTATTTTGTTGATCTTATTTATTATGTTTTCTTTATTTTATTTCATAAAATTTATAACATTTTTTTTGGTTTATTTGAATCTATACCGGTATTAAGTAGAACAATTTTATTTCCCGCAGGTCACAAACGAATTCTCCAAAGTGATATCCGGCAATATAATTATTAGTCGTAACAAAAAATCGTTTCCTAACATACACTACGACAACACACATGAAAACATGGAGATCGCTTCAGACGATATATATCAACTGTTTAGAGACCGAAACTATAAGTACAGTGGTGAATTTAGAAGCATTGATTCTGCGAGCGTTAATTTTAAGAATGCAAGAATAAAATGGAGGGAAAATTGGGTGACCTTTCTTGATGGAATGCTGCAATTAAATGCGTTACGGCAGCAACATCGAGCCGTTTCTCTACCGACGCATATAGGGCACCTGTATATCAATGTGACTGAGCATTATAACCTGCATGTCGAGAAAAAGAATAGTGAAAATATGCTGAACGCGACTGTTAATGATGTTTATGATTTTATCAGGTAATTGTTCTAGATTTGATTTGTTTTTACTTGTAAGAGTTTTGTACACAGATAGATGCAAGAATTTAGGCATTAGTATATATGTGTAGCATTTATGGACAAAAAAATGAAAGATTTAGGAAAGCAAAAAGCTTGCTTTGCTAAATATAGACAGAAAAGATGTAAGGCAGAAATAGGAAGATGTTTTCGCGAAAAAGCACCTCTAACTAAGTTTGAAGTTCCTATACGAAATAGGTAGTTCCGATCGTATGCTGATATTAAATACAAAAGAAAGCAAGACGGAAGATTGAACTTTTAAGAATTACTAACTTTTTATAAATATACTCTGTTTGTAAATAAGAAAAAAGATAAATAAACAAATGTTTGAACTGGCCAGGGTATTACGTCTCATCAAATTTTAGATGCGGAGGTGTTCTAATGCGCATCATAAAGAACCGCAACTTGCCGGCAATCAGACAGAACCTACAAGTAGAGTTATATGCGCCACCGACACTCAACAAACATGTAAGTGCTACGTTATATACTAGATAGATCAGATTTAATTAACCAAAAAAAAAGGTGATTGAAGCAAGCTAGAAAAATTTAATTTAAAGCTGATGCGAACCAGTGACGTGTCGCTAATAATACTGCTGACTCACGACATCTCCATTAGTTTGAATAACTAAACAACACAGTATAGTGATGTTATAATTACAGATGAACAATCTAAAGCCAACGGGTCATGAGCAAGCTTCGAACACGATCCTGTGTCTACAGAGCGCACACATCGGCAAGTTGGCCTCACTGCACTGGGCACAAGTGCCGCTACATGAACGTTCCACACTTAATGTTAAGGTAATGACAGAAAGAAAAAAAGAAAATACATTTATTTTGCTTTGACTCATTTAAACGCATTTTCAACGATATAAATATAATAGTTTAAATCTAAATACTGTCATTTAATGATAGTTTATGTCTGATTCGTAAATACGAGGTTCTGCGTTCAACACCGGATAAGTATAAATTAGAAATTTTTAAATGCATAATATAAATTATAATACAGTTTTTAAGATTTTCTTGAACATTACTGACTATGTTATTATTTTTATTCATAAATTTGGTTCACTTTTTAGGTGCACTTCGCCGCTCTGAACATGCTGGACGTAAAGCGAGCGACGGGCGCAACCTCTTCCCACTGCAACGCATACGGGATGGATTACAGCGGGGTCACATACAGGTAATACGACTGTTCATTCTTTAATTACTGAAAAACACTGAACATTAAGATTATGAAGAAAGCAGATAGGAGACCTTTACCTAACCATCGGAGAAGTGATCCTTTCTTATTCCGAGAATAAGGCTTACACATTGTATAGGTAACTATACTGTATTTACGGTATTTTTCATGCTTCTAAAGTCATTTATTTTAAACTTATGCTTGTTTGACACTAAAATTAAAAAAAAAGCAACCAAAATATTTTCATCATCATCATCCACAGCCCGGTCCTCCTCAATGTACTCATTGCTTGGTCTCTCTTAATTTTAGCCAAACTTCACGCTCTTGTTCCACCCATGTCATTATCTTTAAGTCGAAACACGTCCTCTGCTGGACATAGGCCTCCCCCAACTTTCGCCATCTTGGCCAGTCTTGAGCCGCACTCATTTATCGGTTGCCCGCCACCCGTATCAGTTCATCAGGTTCGACTAACAATAATGACTAATATTGAGTACTAATGTTGTTACAGCGGCGAGCGCGTAATGGGCATAGTGCCTCACGGCGCGGTGAGCTCCGAGGTGGTGGCTCGACCGGAGCTGCTGTGGCCGGTGCCGACACACTGGAGCCTGCAGGAGGCCGCCACCGTGCCGCTCGCGTATGCACAGGCCTTCTATGCGCTGGTGAGTATACTTATACAGTGATAACATATTTGTATGAGAAGTGGACAGCGCTCCTGGTGTCTACTCTGAGAATAAAATTGTACTTCTCAGAGTAGACACTAGTGGCGCTGTATATTGATTGGCAATATTGAATATTCATACATATATTAAAATTTGTTTTTGTAATATTTTTTTATTGCAATAGCACAAGGCTTATAGGTAACGAGGGGTTGTGCGTCAACTCAGTGAACTCGTTATCAGACGTGAGGATTTTCTTGGAATAATATTGCCATCAGCTATGTATTTTCAATATGAAATCACAATAACTTAAAACCGATTCATATCAACAACGCAGCGAGTCATTCGACAGAAATCACCATCACCCGTTCCCTCATCTGTCTCTCGTCTACGTCATACGACACTGATGACCTCGCTGAAGATAACCCCTTGACGTTGCCAGAGTTCGCAATAGACATTGAGATAAAAAAAAAATGAATCTTAATTAAACTCCTTGACGCTTTGATATAGATATTAACATTTAGTGTTACGCATATTCCTAATTAAAAGCTTACAATATCAACTTACATAATATTATAATAGCCTCAACAACTTTATATTTCAAAAAGTTATCAAAGTTTTGTCTTCACCGCCTAGATACTAAGTAACCTTCTTGCTTTGTACATTCAATAAAAGAAATATTTAAGTTTGATGATCCGCATTCTAGAACCCATACCACTAACTATAATAATTATGCTTACTTTATGTCTACATAGCGTTGTTGTTAACATATTATTTATTCCTTTAGGTATAGCAATAACAAACAGATCACCGTTCCATTAACTACATACTATATATCTAAACATTTGTTCTATCATTTCTTCAGTCAATCAAATCCACCCTCCGCCTCCACCCTGGTCTCCGTATCCTTGTGCACGGAGGGTTGGGAGCGCTGGGTCAGGCCGCAATCGCCATCACATTAGCTCATCGCTGCAACGTCTTCACTACTGTTAGCGACACCAGGAAGAAGACGTTCTTGCTGAAGAGGTTTCCTCAGATTAAAGGTAGAGTATTCATCTTATTATTAGGTTCCAAAAATTTGTGGCCTTTGGACATGACTGTATCTTCGCATTGTAAAAAATTTAATTACTGTCCAAATCGTTGCTGATCGTTAAGAAGAAAATAGTGTTAGAGGGAACCAAAGGAGAAGATTGGCTTGTAATGTTCTTACTGATAGAAAGCAGTCGATATGAGAAGTTAGCCATATTACCAGTCGATCCATTTCAGTTTTGCTGCCACTAGTGAAGATTTACTACATAATGTAGAAAGCATTTAAAAACCAGGAGTTTAAACTTTGAATACTCTTTATATTATGTATATTATTTATAGTAGACGACTAGAATTACCACTTTGCCTGTAGGTAAATAAATCATTGGAGACCACGAATGGTGGAATAATAGCCATTTTGATAATGACAAACTATTGATATTATTGACATTGTCTCTCTTATTGTACATAATAACTCACATTGTTACAGAGGAGCACATCGGCAACTCCCGCGACATCAGCTTCTATGACCAGGTGATGATGATGACGAGGGGCCAGGGCTGTGACGTCATACTGAGCTGTGTCAGGGGAGAGCTGAAAAATGTGAGTATTATTGTATCTCTAAATAAATGTAACATTACGCCTTGCCTCTGAAAGAGTTGGCAGAGTTGTATCACATACGTTTCGCCAGCTATCTATGTTAGATCTCAGGTAACAAAAGGCATGTTGCTATCTTAGTTATTTTATCGAATCTGTGACCTGTGTCAGGCAAACCTTTTATAGTCTCGTCGGTTCATCGATACTGTGTTAAACTGCCAAGGCGGTGCCGGATCATTTGTAGCGGGCTTAGGTTTGGTCCTTGGGTCGGCAAAAGTGCAATTAATTTTTTGACAGATATTTTTCAATAATAGTGCCCGGTAAAAGAACATAAACTCGCCTGTTATTTGGGACCCAAAATAGCCAGAAATATGTGGATGGTAAACATAACTGCCTTCTGGTAAAATATCATCATCATAACAACAAAAACCTTATAAAATATCTCTTGTTCAAGATGTCACTCAAATGCTGTGCAGCGAGTGGACTAGTAATCGACACCGTGCAGATTGAAGACCATGAGGACTTCAAGTACGGGATGAAGTTCATGGTGCAGGCTAGGTCCTACTTGACTGTAGACTTCGCTTCTGTGTTCCAAGAGAATAAATATGAGGAGATGAAGGTGAATTGGAAGTCTCTGACTAGTGAGTGGCTGAAAATGCCACGTACTGAATAACATAACAATAAGCAGCAGTGTTATATAAGTACTACATATCATGTTACTACGAACACTGACATGCCTGCTTTCCCTTTGATAGTAGCCTATTATGTCTCGTAGTGAACGTTACAGTCAAATACGTCCACTGGTGGACGAAGGTCTCTACAAATTCATATAATAATATGATCAACCGGTCATGATCAGTTGCGATATAATCGCCTACCCGGTGACGTCCAAGTCGTTACAATTATTAAATAAACTTATGCGGTCAGTGCTTTTCATAATTAATCCGCTGACAAAGATAGTGCCATGATAAAAATTGTACAACGTAGATTTATAAAGACCATATAAAGTAGAAAAATTCATTTAAGTATTTGAGGGTATGTAAACCATAACTACTGTTTTATAAATTGCAGGCGATACAACTAATGCTAAGCACTGGTATATCAGCGGGCTACGTGGTGCCTCTCAGTCACACAACGTACGAGGCTCACGAGACGGTGCGAGCCTTCCATCTGCTGAGCACCAGCCATCATAGAGGGAGGGTGTTGCTACGGTTGAGGGACAACCTGACGGATGTGGAACAGATGTGTGTACCTGATGAAAAAAATCTTACATGTTAAAATGGTGCCAATAAAAGATTCTATAATCAAAATTCTCTAGCATTCTAGAGCTTGGAGCTAATGTAGAAATGATCTGTCAACACAAAAATCCCTGAGGACGATGAAATCTGTCACTGTCTATGATTAAAGTGCTCTATCAATAAATGAAGCCTATAATATCTAAGTGTTTTGTCAATAAACAGATCCCAAATATTAAAAAGATCTGTCGTTAAAAAGAGTCCAAGCGTCGATGCTCTGTCAAAAAAAGTCCCATATGTCAAAGTGCTTTAAAAATACAAAGATCTCTACACTAAGATCCCAAAAGTCAAAATGCTGTGTCAAAAAGATCCCACAGATCAAAGTTTTGTTTGAGTTTCCAGAGTTTGAATGTTTCCAGATTGCTAAGTGACCCATCCAAATGTCACACAGTACTGTGGGACAGCGACACACTGGGTATACAACTGGTCGACGGACTGATCGACCGAGGAGTCCGCAAGGTGTATATATACTGTACAACGTTGAGTAGCTATCTACGACTTAAGTTGAGGTAAATATATACATAAATGTTATAGTCGGTCCCGACTGTTACCATGTTGGTCAAGTCGGATGCCTATATAATAAATTATGGGCAACCTGAACAAATCCTGATGTTACGTTGACCACCATAAGAAGAAGAATGGATGTTGTATACTACTCGCATGTACATATTATACACTAGCTGTTGCCCGCGACTTCGTTCGCGTGAAAATTCAGATGGGTGCCTTGAGAATATTGCGTGCCTGATTTTATGGCAATCGTACATTGTATCAGTAATAAATATCAGTATTATCCGTCTCTATGGCGAATCCAGTTTAAACCCGCTACCGCTAAAACTGACAAACCACTTTCACACAAACTTGCGACTCTTATTTGCCCACTTAATAAGGGTGGTTACTGAATATAAAATAAGAGTATTTTGTAATCCTACTATAAAAACATCTATCTATCAATCCTACTATAAATTTATTTGGTAATCCTACTATAAAAACTATAGAAGTTTCATACAAACTTTGCCACCCCTTTATACCACCTTAGGGGATGGATTTCGCAAAATTCCGTCTAAGTGAGCACCTATATCCTAACAGGAACGACTATGCAAAGTTTGAGATTCCTAACACTTGTTGTTTCTGAGATTTCGTGATGAGTGAGTGAGTGACCTTTTGCTTTTATGTATATAGATAGCTTTTGCCCGCGGCTTCGCTCGCGTGAATATCGTTTTTTCCAATAGACATTTTTATATTGTTTAAATAATGTTTTTCATACTATTTTTAATCTCCCATTCATACAAATCCTCTTTCACCTACCTAAATATATCCCTCGTAAAAACAATATACAATACACAAAGACAAATTTTCACTACAATAACTTTCCCCTTCCCCTTCTTCCTATCGCCCTTTTTCTCCACTCTCCACAGTTTCCTCCTTCCTCTCCTCCCCTTCCCCTTCTCCTCTTCACCTCCTTCAGCGTCCCTTGCCCCTCCTCCAGCATCTCTTGCCCTTTCCTCCACTTCCCTCTACTAAGGAAGAGGGAAGAGAGGGAAAAGCGAGGGCTTTCCCCTCCCTCCCCCTTTCTTCTTCTTTCTTTTCCTCCTTTCCTCTCCCTTCTTATCGCTTCCTATCCCTCCTCCCCCTTTTTCCACCATTCGAGAACTCCTTTCTTTCCTCGTCCCTTCCCCCTCCCTTTCTCACCCGTCTCCCTCACTTCCCCTTGACTTTCCTCTCACTTCCTCCTCATCCACCCCTCACTTCTCCCTCACTCCCTCTCACTTCCCCCTCACTCCCCCCTCACTTCCCTCTCACTTACCCCTCACTACCCCCTCACTTCCCCTTCACTTCCTTCTCACTTCCCCCTCACTCCCCTTTCATTTCTCTCTCACTTCCCCCTCACTTTCCCTTCACTTCCCCCTCACTTCCCCGTCAATTCTCGTCACTTTCCCCTCACTTCCCCTCACTTTCCTCTCCCTTTCCTCTAACATTCCACTCACTTTCCCCTCATTTCTTCCTCACTACTCCCTGGCTTTCCCCTGACTTCCCCCTGACTTCTCCCTGACTTTCCCTTCACTTCTCCCGCATTTCCCCCAAACTTCCTCTTCACTTCCCCCTCACTTCCCCATCACTTTCCTGTCACTTCTCCATCACTTCCCTTTAACTTTCCCCTCCCTTCCTCCTTTCCCTGAATTTCTCCTTTTCCTCGCTCCCCCTCCCTACAAATTTCAAGTCACTGGCTTCAAAAGCTAATGATCTTTAATTTCACCCATCTAAATCCACTTCTGTTAAAATAAAATGGATATTTTTTATTTCAATAGAAGTATTCCAAAACAAAATTTCAAAACTGTAAGTTAAAAAATGAAGAAGATTCATACAATCGTTTTCATCCCTTTTCACCTACTTAGGAATTAAATTTAAAAAAACCCTTTCTTAGTACAACCTACCTCTAGACATTTACAAACATACCCTCCAAATTTCAAGTCACTACGACCAGCAGTTTAGGCTGTGCGTTGTCTGTTAGTCAGTCAGTCAGTTAGGACAAAGCCTTATATAATATGTATGGGTGTATGGATGTATGGATATGACGTATAGGAATATATATAGGAATGCTAACACGTGATAGAGCCACATAAAGCTGACCGTGCGAAAAACAGCTAATCCACACCCACAACTTTTTGTTGTGTCTGACCTTGGGCTTTATTAATTATCATCGCGAAACATAGGCTCACTGGAAACTGGACTCATTTAAACTTAAACGGAAGATTGTTTAGAATGATAGGAATCCGAAAAATAAAAACGCTATCAGCTATTCCGTAACCTGTTAAAGTCTCTGTTTCTATCAGGTTTCGTAGTTAATTAACAAATGTTCGACGTGATTCTTTAAATTGGCATAACTTTTTTATTTATGAACCGATTGACATGACACAAACACTAAATGTTAAGTGAAGCTTACCACAATGTATCAGTGAAAACCATATCTAAATCGGATAAGTCGTTTCTGAGATTAGCGTGAACAAACGCACAGACAAACAGACAAAAATTGTAACAATCATTGTTTTGGGTTCTATTTGCGTTGATAAAGGTCCGAATATTTTTTTTTCTCATATATCTTCCATGTACAGACAGCGATCGGTTACATTTTTATTATATGTATAGATATCAGGTCTAGCGGTTAAGGTGGTGACTTCAGTTACTTACTGTTTGTGTTACATTCCCATCTAAATATTTGTGTGATCTGATAATATTTATTTCGTTTCGAAATTTTGAACACAGTAACTGGACGTCAGTCAACCGAGGCCTTCTTTTTATAGTTGACAGTGGCAGTCGAGCAAATAGCCCACGTGATGGTAAGTGGTAAGTGTCGCTCATGGATGACTCAAGAGTCCCTAGTATTGCTCCTGCAATGCAAGTTGAAAGGTTTTCCTCATCTCCATCACGGAGATGAGGAAAAGTAAAGGGAGGAAATTGGGCTCGAGGATAGTACTTCCCCGGTCGATCTGGCACATTCATGCTGAAAGCAGTGACGACCTACTACCGTGAGACTAAAGAAGAAGAAACTAAATTAAAGAAAGAAAGTGTAAAAAATATTATAAAGATTTTTAATGTTTCGTTTTTATTGCAGAATCTGGCAGCAACTAGGCGTGGACATAACAGTATCGTCCGTAGATCTAGCGACTACAGAACACGTGGTGAACTTACTGACAGACGCGAATAAACTGGGGCCCGTCGAAGGCATATACGTGCTTGTGACTAAGGAGAACGATGGGAAGTTCGAGCTTGTGCTGCAGAATATAGAGAGAGTAGCGAATACATATGATAAACTAAGGTAATAAATAATAATAACACTGCAACTACACGGGATCCAAAATAAAATAGCGAAACGTGGGTGGTTAAATATCTTTGCCTACCTTTTCGGAGATAAAAGCGTGAAGCTATGTATGAAGCTGCATCTACACAACGCTATCTAGACGTAAAGTATACATAATATTATAAAGTAGTGATATTAATATGGGTTCTAGAATGCGAATAAACCTAATGTGAAAAGTAATTCGATAATAGTCACACAACATCAGTCCTATCATATAGTTACGTTGTAGGGACGCGGACGTGGCTGTGTTCTCTTTATTACAGAAACAATGCAAGAAAAGAATAAGTAAAGAGATGAAAAGGGAAGGGAATCGAGGGGATCGTATTGTCTTACTGATGACAACGCAAATATTTTGAAAATAGAAATTAGTTCTTAAAGTAAATACTAGTGGCGATTTTCATTTTACAAGTAGTGCTTACAGAACTTTCTATAAATTACTTAGTTCGTGCTGCTATTAAATAATAACCTAGGCTTTCTTTCACAGATACTTCGCCGTTGTGTCTACAGTCAAAGATAAGGGACAAGATATTTGTTTGTCTAGAGTTAAACGTGGCTCCGCTGCGACATACCTAGATCTATCAGGTTACACTGAGGTAAACGACAGCTTTCTATGATATCAGTTAAAAAACGCACCTTGAGCGCACGTGGTAATCAATGCTCATACCTTCTCTGTATGAGAAGAGGTGTCTCCCTGCACTGAGACAGAAACATGCTGGTACTGTAAATTATTATAATGCTGTACTACACATTACAGGAAGAAGTGTCCGAGGGTCGCGTGGTGTCGGAGCTGACGGAGCGCGCGCTGTGCAGCCGACACGTGACGTCACTCGCGCGGCGCAGTGACGCACGACCACCCACGCTGCTCGAACAAATCGCTACTCTAGCTGGTAACCAGTTATATTCTCTTTATTAGCTCGCAGAACTGATGGCCGTTGGGGCAGAAAGATTCTAAAGTTGTTACTCGCAAGGTGCAGGGTAAGCATATACTTCACAAGGCATTATTTACGGTAGTAGATCTTTGGTGTCAGTACGAATGGGCCGGATCGACCCGAGAAGATCGACGTAAGAGTAGCAGAAGCCATACTATTGCGTTTCGTTCGGTAAGTGAGAGCGCCGGAGGCACAATTTTCCGCCTTCCCATCAGCCTCACTTCCCTCATTACCTGAACCTACCCCAATTCTTTTCACGGTAGGCAGCAGCTCAGTAGAGTCCCTGCAGAAGTCCATGGGCGACAGTTACCACTTACCATCAGACGGCCTGTTGCCTATCTCTATTACCTTTCTTGAAAGGTCATCTTTTGGCTAAATGATGATGGTGAACTTTGTATGTTTCAGGTATAAGCATTTCACAAAACGTAAACAAGGACATGACGCTGAAGCAGTTGGGCATAGTGGAGGAGCAGGCGAGGTGGATCAGCGAGTATCTGCGCTTCACGTACAACTTGTCGCTGAGCAGCACCGTCTCTGTGCCGGCACTTACTATACAGCAGTAAGTTATTATGTACTGTAATAGATTCTCGCTGGATTCAGCATGAATGGGGCGTATCGACCAGTGAAATACTACCCTCTCATAGAATATCGACGTAAGAATATTAGTTTTCATGCTAAATGTACTTCCACTCGGTGAGTGAGAGCGCTGGTAGCCCAATTACCTCCCCTCGGTCCTTTTCCTTTTCCTTACATGGTTGACAACGGTTTGATTGTGTTTTCTAATCATTTTAGAAAATAATGCATAAAATAAATAATAAATAAATAAAAATATATTTATTTATTTATTTATTAACTTTATGCACAAATCGTACATGGGTGGGCTTAATGCCAAAGGCATTTTCTACCAGCCAACCTTTGGGTGATGCATTATTGTCACCAAAATGATAATGTTACATCAGAGATGGTAGGTACATAATTATAGTAATTTATAATTAGGCTCTAAACGTATTGAAAACTGTTCCCCAAACTAGGCTACTGCCTGTATTTTGGGAGGCAGTATTCAGTCGTGGTTACAATTATTCTAATGTTATGATGGGTGCGTCACTGTGCAACGGTTATGGTAAGTTCTAATTTAATTTTCTTTTAATTATATACTAGTATATTATTTAACAGAACAGTACTTTTTTTTTTTAGAAAGTTACGAAATTGTAAGTTTATGCATTTTTTTGAAATAAGTGTACGTGTGTGTGTGTGTGTGTGTGTGTATGTGTGTGACGTGTGTGTGTGTGTGAGTTAGTAGGTATATGTGGGTGCGGACATGTGTGTGTGTGTATGTATGTAAGGATAGGATGCTTGTGTGTGTGAGTGTGAGTACTATGCGACGTAAGTAAGTAGGTCCTCAGTCATGTGGTAGTCAAGTTGTTGAAGCCATGCTGTTACTTTAGTTTTAGTTTTTTATTAAGTCCTGAAATGCTTAGTCTTTTATTTATTATGTTATAAATTTTAGCACTTAAGCTCCGAAATTGCCTTCTGCCGAAAGATGTTTTACAGCGTACACTGGGGCACGCTGGTTTTGCACTACGTTTGTTTGGATTGGGAGGAGGTACGGTGCTATGTTTTTTGAGTGTTGTTCTGAGCGCGTAGAGCTGGCGAACTGTTAGAAGCTTACAATCCGAATACAGTTGTACGGTGGGGTATCGATATGGTTTTCTCATCATCACTTTTAGCACGGCTCTCTGCGCTCACTCTAATCCTATAATATGCGTTTTTGCTGCACCACCCCATACTGTTATGCAATATTGGATGATGGACTGACATAAGGCCAGATAGACCATTTTTAGCTTTTCTATAGATGCGGTTTCTCTTAAGGCTTTAAAAACATGAATAATCGCCTTGTACGTGTTATCATTAGGTCTATCTGTTTATCCCACTTCAGTCCACTGTCTATTTGCACGCCTAGATACTTTACGGATTCGGCTCGTTTCAGTTCGTAACAGAAGCAGCTGCTTCGAGTGACGTAAGTATGGGCTTTAATATTAAAATCTTGAGGTGGGTTATTAGTTTTTATGATTGAAAATGGTACGTAGGTGGTTTTAGTTAGGTTTAAGGTTAACAAATTACTATTTAGCCAATGCGTAACTTTGGAGAGGGAGTATTCAGCTCTTTCTTTTACGGATAACCAGTTTGGCCCCGAGACGAGAATTGCTGTATCATCTGCATAGGTACAGATGTTAGTATGTGGAAGGGAGATGGTAAAGAGATCATTGATATATAGCTGAAAGAGAGTTGGGCCCAGAATACGGGGAGTATTCTGGGCCTCTCTTTCAGCTGGGGAACGCCGTAGGAGCCGAATTCTTCGTCGCTTTTGTGATCCTCTATCACTACAGTTAGCTTTCTACAATATAGATAGTCCTTGAAAATGTTGTAGGGTATTCCTCGTATTCCCAATCTTTCTAGTTTGGCGAGAAGGATGGGAACAGAGACCGTGTCAAAAGCTTTGGATAGATCTAGAAACATCCACAAGCATTTAGCCCTCCTGTCGAGGCTCTCGACTATTGCACTGGTTAAGTCATGTATAGCATCCTCCATTGAAATACTTGAGCGAAAACCAAATTGATTATTTGCTAGAATGTTGTATTTATTAAGATATTTTTTGAGAGCGTTATTCAATACCTTTTCCAGAATCTTTGACAGTGCAGATAAAACTGCTATAGGGTGGTAGTTGCTGACACAGTCTCTGTCCCCACTCTTGTAAATAGGGCGTACTATAGCACTTTTAAAAGCAGTGGGGAAAACTCTCGTGTTTATGGCTCGGTTACAAATGTGAGTGATGGCGGGTATTAACGCATGGCGGGATTGTCTAAGAACTTGAGAGAAAATGCCATCCCACCCCACAGCACAATCCAGACGAAGCTGTAAGATGATGGACTCAATTTCTAACTCTGATACTTCCAGGAGGGTTATGGAGTTGGGCAGGCTAGGTATACTAGTTAGATTACTCGGGAAAGGCTGTGAGTGGAGGCTGAGAGTAGAGATAGGATATTATCGGCTAAGTTTTTCCCTATGTTTGCATAATACTTACATACATAATTGATAGATGTTAGTGGGTTAGTAGATAGCTGTAAGAGTTCTATAGGACTGTCTTTAGTTTTGTTTGTGTTTGTTATCGATTTGATCGCGTTTCAGAGGGCCTTTATATCACTTCCTGCTTTGTCAATTAGGTTTTTTCCGTAAGCAATTTTCAATTTGTCATATTGTCAGGTGATTTCTTAAACTTTGAGTGTAATCTATCTCGGTTTCTAATACAACGAAGCACACCTGGTGTTATCCAAGGTTTGAGAATCCTATTTCTCCTTGCTAGTTTCGTTTTCTGTGTATTTTTGTTTATAACAGATGTCATCATAGATATAAGGGTATCCGCTGCTAAGTTCGCATCGTCTATTTTTAGTATTTCTGAGAAATCTAGATTTAGTAAATCTGTCTTTATCTGTAAGTAATCTATATTGGTCTTAGTATAAGAATGCTTACTAAGATGTTTGATTTTTTCAATAAATAGTACTATAGGCATGTGGTCTGTTATATAGGACTCTAATACCAGGGTAACGGTGGGAGAAGCAGATTTTATTAGTATGTGGTCAAGACATGCGGTTATTCTTGTGGGATAGGTATGGGTTGGGAAAAGGCCATGGGATGCGTTGAACGTCAGATATTCCTCTGATAAAGTGTCATTATTATCGTTACTTATGTCGATATTTATATCTATTTATTTATTTTTATAATAAAATTATAATAAAATAATTAAATAAATATTTATATCACCAACAAGTACTAAGTTATAAGTAGAATGGTTACTAAAAACGGTGAAAAATACTACTATGTTCATACTATGTTACAGTTACCACTTACCATCAGGTGCCAGATGGGCCCTATGCTTGTTTGCCACAAAAGTTTTTAAAAAAGAATACTACTTAATGGATTAGTGGAACTTGGAAAGTCATTTGATACCGCGCTACTCGGGATACCAAGTAACAGCGGCAGCGGCTTCGCAAACTCCCTGGCGTTGCAGAAGTCCATGAGCTGTTATCACTTACCATCGGGTGGCCTCTTGGCACGTCTGCCACTCTATGCTATAAAATGTAACATATAGATATTATTATTATGTGTAGTTTTATTATGTACTAGCTTACCCGGCGAACTTCGTTCCGCCTAACAGTCGATCAACATTACTTTATTTTTCTAAAAAAAAAAGATTTTTTCTAAAATAAACGTAGCCTAAGTTACTCCTTGTTACATAAGATATCTGCCAAGCCATTCCAGACATTAGCCGGCACAAACAGACAGGCAGACAGACAGACAAAAATTTTAAAAATGTTATTTTGGTATATGTATAGTATATATTATATTCATATACATGTAGTAAAAACGGTTATTTCTATATATATATATATTTTTATATTATAGCCTACCAAAGTGACTCCACCCCGCCTAGTGGAATCCAGAAGTGGCGGCCACTATACCAAAAGTCATCGTCTTAAACTGCTGGTATGGTGGCCTCCACTATGGCGGCTGGGAATGGGGTTAGGGGAAAGGAATGAGGGAGGTGAGGAAAGACGAAAGGGAGGAAATTGGGCCTCCGGCCCTCTCACTCACCGAACGAAACGCATTAGTACGGATACTACCTACTACTCTTAAGTCGATCTTCTATGAGAGGGTAGTACTTCCCCGGACGATCCGGCCCATTCGTGTTGAAATCAGCGTGGATCTACTACCGTATTAGTATGTCGCAACGTGTCACTTAAATAGCAAGATATTACCCTATGCTAACGATTAGAGGTCACTAGTGACAACATTCAAACTATCCTGTCAATTTAACGGTTATTGTCGTTCGTAAGAACATCAGCTGTCAGTTGTCAAACTGACAAGACGTCAATGTCTTGTCTGTGGTGAACGAATCAGTGAGTTGAGTGAGCACGTGCGAGCTGGACTCTTCTTACAAAAGACAATCCGTTTCCATACTATCAGTTTGTGAATATTTGTGATTAGTGAAGTGCTATAATTATTAAAGAAGATATTAATTAACTGTCTGTGGTGTTATTTCGTGTTCCAACAAGATGCATGAAGAGGATGGTGTATCTGAGGAACCCAACCCAATGGGATCTCCGTCATCAGAAGTGGGATGTGATCCACGGTCCCCAGTGCAGCCCACGATGGAAAATAATGACGATAAGTGGAAATTGTTACTAGAACAACAAAATCAAAACTTTCTTGCTCTTATTCAAGCCATGAAAGGTTCGACGCCTAGCAGCAATGTGCACTTACCCACATTTGATCCCGAAAAGACAAGTGTTGACGCCCGTGCTTGGCTTTCGACGGCAGACATGTGCATGGCTGATCAGCCTCTATCTGGTGCACCCTTAATGATAGCGTTGAGCAAGGCGTTAAAAGGACAGGCCTCGGCCTGGCTATCTCAAGTGTCTTTCCCAGGCATGACGTGGAATGATTTTCAAGAAGCTTTCACCGCTCGCTATGACATATCGGAAACGGCTGCCTCGACACTTATCAACCTCTATCACAGCAAGCCTAAGGAAGGTGAATGCCTTGCGACTTATGCTGCTAGTCAGCTGAATATTTTATTGTCTCGTTGGAAGAAGTTGAGTACGGAGCAAATCGCTATCTCTACTATTATTGCTCATATAGCCCAAATAGAACCTCGTGTTAACCGTATTGCCTTCACTACCGAGATGGAGAGTAGAACTAAGATGCAACAAGAGCTAAGAGCACTGTCGTACATGAAGAGAAAGGCTCCAACCAGTGACAACAACAGTGACCAGCCCGACCTAAAGCAACGCAAGCTTATGACTACCCCCATTATTAAATGTACACACTGTGGGCGGTCAGGACATCATGTGTCTGTGTGTCGCCTTAAAAAAGATAATCGCTTCTCTGGAACGTCTCGTGGTGGAACAAGCAATCCTGCAGCTGCCTCGAAGCAGGCCGCTCCAGATGTGACCTGTTACAATTGTAAAGGCGTTGGCCACTACGCCTCAAGGTGTCCTCGAGCTACTAACGCGGGCATAAATACCGCTGTTTCCTCGTCAACAACCAAGCCTACGGAACGGCGCATAGACGCCGTCGCTGTCAGCGCCCCTGTGGGAACACTAAAACACTTCGGTGAGTTCTTTTCATTTCGTTTTGACTCAGGAGCAGAATGCTCGTTAATTAAAGAATCAGTTTCAGCCTTGTTTAAAGGTACACGTGTTAATAGCTTGGTTAAAATGACTGGTGTTGGACAAACTAGTGTTTATTGTACTTGGCAAGTGATGGCTGAGGTTAATGTTAACAATATTGATCTAAATATTCTGTTTCACGTTTTACCAGATAAGTTTTTGTTGCATGATATTATGATCGGGCAGGATGTACTAGCACATGGGTTAGAAGTTTGTGTCACCCTCGACAAAGTGACTTTTATTAAAAATTCGATAATTAACGCGTGTACAGGTGTTCCTAGTGATATTAATTTTGATAATATCAATACAGATATTCCTTTAAAGTACAAATCTAAACTGTTAGATATCTTGACTGAGTTTAAGGACCACTTTGTTTTTGGTATCCCATCAGGCCCTGCAAAAACTGACCCTGTAGAAATTCGACTTATTGACCCCTGTAAGACTGTTTATCGCCGCCCTTACCGACTCAGCCCTCAAGAGCGTAGTGTGGTTCGTGAAAAGGTAGGTGAATTACTTGCCTGTGGTGTTATTCGTCCGAGTTCATCTCCGTTTGCTAGCCCTATCCTTTTGGTTAAGAAGAAAGATGGCACGGATCGTATGTGTGTCGATTACCGTGAACTGAACAGCAACACCATACCTGACCGGTTTCCCTTACCACTTATTTCAGACCAGATTGACCGTCTACATGGTTCTTACTATTTCACCACTTTAGATATGGCTAGTGGCTTCCATCAACTGCCCATCCATCATAAATCGATTGAGAAGACAGCGTTCATAACTCCAGAAGGCCATTATGAATACATGACGATGCCTTTTGGTCTACGTAACGCACCCTCAGAGTTTCAACGGGCTGTTTCCAAAGCGTTAGGCCCTCTTGTCAATTCTTATGCAGTTGTTTACATGGATGACATTCTTATAGTAGGCAATTTGGATATTGATGAATCTTTAGAGCGAATTCGTACTGTTTTGCGTGTTTTAACCGAAAAGGGATTTTCTTTCAATTTAAAGAAGTGTTCTTTTATGAATAAAAGGGTAGAGTACCTTGGATACGTAGTAAGTTGCGGTGAGATTCGCCCAAACCCTAAAAAGATTGAGGCCTTAGTTGCCCTGCCTCCCCCTACAAGGATTACGCAATTGCGGCAGTTTATAGGATTATCATCATATTTCAGAAAATTCATACCGGGCTTTGCACAAAAAATGGCCCCACTTAATGCTCTCACTAGCCCCGGCAAGGGTGACATTGAGTGGAAGCCCGAATATGAGACCATTAGGCAGGAAATTATTCGTATACTGACTAATGAACCGGTATTGATGATTTTTGACCCTGATTGTCCAATCGAACTTCACACTGACGCTAGTGCAATTGGTTATGGCGCTATATTGTTGCAGACCAAGGAAGGCAAACAGTTTGTGGTCGCCTATTTTAGTAAGCGCACTACAGCCGCGGAGTCTAAGTATCACTCATATGAGCTAGAGACTCTGGCGGTTGTTAATGCTATCAAGCACTTTCGGCATTACTTACACGGAAATAGGTTTACAGTAGTAACGGACTGTAACTCCCTTAAGTCTTCTCGTAATAAAGCGGATCTTACTCCACGCGTACATAGGTGGTGGGCTTTCTTACAATCCTTTGATTTTGAAATAGTGTACAGAGATGGAAAAAGGATGTGTCATGCCGATTTTTTGTCTAGAAATCCTCTTCCAGTCGAGCCCTTTGACAGAATCGAGCAAAAACGCGTAGATCTTACAACTTTGCCTGATAACTGGTTGCATGCCGAGCAGCAGCGAGATCCTGAGATCACAAAGCTGATTGAAAGTCTTAACGACCATAGTATTGACGAAGACGTTGCTAAGACGTATGAAATTAGATCTGGAGTACTTTACCGGAAGGTTCAGCGCAACAATCGGTCGCGATGGCTGCCAATTGTTCCCCGAGCTCTACGCTGGTCAGTTATAAATTCCGCCCATGATTCTCTCATGCATGTAGGTTGGGAAAAAACGTTGGAAAAGGTTTATGACATGTACTGGTTCGACCATATGTCCAAGTTTGTTCGCAAATTCGTTGACAATTGTGTGACATGCAAAATATCCAAATCCCAGTCTGGCAAAACTCAAACAGAGATGCACCCGATTCCTAAGACTCCTATACCGTGGCATACTTTACATATCGACACGACTGGTAAACTCAGTGGCAAGAACGACAGAAAGGAATATGTGTTTGTTTTAATAGACGCTTTTACAAAATTTGTTTTGTTACAACACACATTACGCATTGACTCTGCAAATAGTATTAGGGCTCTTAAGCATAGCATTTCCTTGTTTGGTTCTCCTAAGCGTCTCATCGCTGATCAGGGCCGCTGCTTTGCTAGCAATGATTTCAAAGAATTCTGTCAGTCTCATTGTATCGACCTACACTTAATTGCGACAGGCAGTTCGCGAGCTAATGGACAAGTCGAACGAGTTATGAGCACGCTCAAAAATATCCTTACCGCGGTTGAAGTTAGCAAAGAAAAGTCGTGGCAGGATGCTTTGCCAGAAGTACAGCTAGCTCTTAATTGCACAATTAACAGAGTAACCAGATCAAGTCCTCTCGAGCTATTAATCGGAAAGGTATCTAGGCCCCTAGAGCTTTTGTTTTCAGACGATAACGAACCTGAGATCGACATCGATGCCGTACGTGAGCGAGCTATTTCTTTTATGCACAAAAATTCCCAATATGACAAAACTAGATTTGACAGAACGAAAGCTGCAGTCCGAAAATTTTCAATAGGCGATTTTGTTCTTCTACAAAACGAAGAACGCAACCAGTGCAAACTCGATCCTAAGTACAAAGGTCCCTTTCGTATCGTTGAGGTTTTAGAAAGCGATAGGTATGTGATAAGGGCGCTTAATAGCAACCGGACTTACAAGTATGCTCATGACAGGCTTCGTAAGATGCCTCTCAGCGAAATCCCTGACACTGACGAAGGTGATGTCGACAACGACACTGACTTGACTAGTCCTTAGGCCATTTGACTTTTAGCCTGACTGATGTTAGCCTCACTGACCTTTGATTTTGATAGATTAGATTAGTAATTCTAGTTTTTGTTACCTATAATAGCCACTGGTTAAGTGATGCCCCTGGTTAAGGGAAGCCTCTGGTTGAGAGATGCCCCTGGTTAAGGGATGCCGCTGGTTAAGTGATGCCCCTGGTTAAGGGAAGCCTCAGGTTAAGAGATGCCGCTGGTTAAGTGATGCCTCTGGTTAAGGGATGCCACTGGTTAAGTGAAGCCGCTGTGTCTAAGCGATGTCTAATGATTATGTTACCTGACCCACGATCAACGTGGTCAGGCATGGCCGAACAAAAAAATGTACCCAGATATAATTTGTTTCAGAACACTTACACGAGGACGTGTAAGGCGCAGGACGGCCGTGTCGCAACGTGTCACTTAAATAGCAAGATATTACCCTATGCTAACGATTAGAGGTCACTAGTGACAACATTCAAACTATCCTGTCAATTTAACGGTTATTGTCGTTCGTAAGAACATCAGCTGTCAGTTGTCAAACTGACAAGACGTCAATGTCTTGTCTGTGGTGAACGAATCAGTGAGTTGAGTGAGCACGTGCGAGCTGGACTCTTCTTACAAAAGACAATCCGTTTCCATACTATCAGTTTGTGAATATTTGTGATTAGTGAAGTGCTATAATTATTAAAGAAGATATTAATTAACTGTCTGTGGTGTTATTTCGTGTTCCAACAAGATGCATGAAGAGGATGGTGTATCTGAGGAACCCAACCCAATGGGATCTCCGTCAAGTATAATATTACAAACAGACAGTCCAATTTTATTATATGTATAGCTGTTGCCCGCGACTTCGTTCGCGTGAAAATTCAGATGGGTGCCTCTATGAGAATATTGCGCGCCTGATTTTATGGCAATCGTACATTGTATCAGTATTATCCGTCTCTATGGCGAATCCAGTTTAAACCCGCTGCCGCTAAAACTGACAAACCACTTTCACACAAACTTGCGACTCTTATTTGCCCATTTAATAAGGGTGGTTTCTAAATATTAAAAAAAGAGTATTTTCTAGTAATTTGGTAATCCTACTATAAAAACTATAGAAGTTTCATACAAACTTTGCCACCCTTTTATACCCCCTTAGGATTTCGCAAAATTCCGTCTAAGTGAGCACCTATATTCTAATAGGAATGACAATGCAAAGTTTGAGATTCCTAGCACTTGTTGTTTCTGAGATTTCGTGATAAGTGAGTGAGTGACCTTTTGGGCTTCGCTCGCATGAATGTCGTTTTTTTTCCAATAGACATTTTTATATTGTTTAAATACTGTTTTTCATACAATTTTTTATCTCCCCCTCACTCCCCCTCACTTCCCCCTCACTTCCCTCTCACTTCCCTCTCACTTCCCCTCACTTCCCCGTTACTTCTCCGTCACTTTCCTCTCACTTCCCCTCACTTTCCCCTCACTTCTCCCTCACTTCTCCCTGGCTTTCCCCTTACTTCCCTCTGACTTCTCCCTGACTTCCCTTCACTTCTCCCGCATTTCCCCCACACTTCCTCTTCACTTCCCCCTCACTTCCCCATCACTTTCCTCTCACTTCCCCATCACTTCCCTCTCACTTTCTCCTCCCTTCCTCCTTCTCCTCAGTTCCTCCTTTTCCTCCCTCCTTTCCCTCCCTCCCCCTCCCTGGAAATTTCGAGTCGCTAGCTTCAGAAGCTAAAGATCTTTGTATAGAATATTTCATCCCTAATTTCACCCCTCTAAATCCACCCCTGTTAAAATAAAATTATAAGGATATTTTTTATTTAAATAGAAGTATTCCAAAATAAAATTTCAAAACTGTAACTTAAAAAATGAAGAAGATTAATATAATCGATTTCATCCCTTTTCACACACTTAGGAATTAAATTTTAAAAAACCCTTTTTTAGTACAACCTCTAGACATTTAGACAAACACACCCTCCAAATTTCAAGTCGCTACGACCAGCAGTTTAGGCTGTGCGTTGTCTGTTAGTCAGTCAGTCAGTCAGGACAAAGCCTTATATAATATGTATGGGTGTATGGATGTATGGATTAGACGTATAGCCATCGGGGATCAAAGCATACAGGCTGCTAGGAATGCTAACACGTGATGAGCCACATAAAGCTGACCGTGCGAAAAACAGCTAATACTTAGATCCACGCCCACAACTTTTAGTTGTGTCTGACCTTGGGCTTTATTAATTGTCATCGCGAAACATAGGCTCACTGGAAACTGGACTCATTTAAAACTAAACGGAAGATTGTTTAGAATGAGCGGAATCCGAAAAATAAAAACGCTATCAGCTATTCCGTAACCTGTTAAAGTCTCTGTTTCTATCAGATTTCGTAGTAAATTAACAAATGTTCGACGTGGTTCTTTAAATTGGCATAACTTTTTTATTTATGAACCGATTGACATGAAACAAACACTAAATGTTAAGTGAAGCTTACCACAATGTATTAGTGAAAACCATATCTAAATTGGTTAAGCCGTTTCTGAGATTAGCGTGAACAAACGCACAGACAAACAGACAAACAGACAAACAGACTAACAGACAAACAGACAAACAGACAAAAATTGTAACAATCATTGTTTTGGGTTCTATTTGCGTTGATAAAGGCCCCAATAATTTTTTTCTCATATATCTTCCATGTACAGACAGCGATCGGTTACATTTTTATTATATGTATAGATAGATGTGGTAGAAAGTGTTTTGGACAGAAAATGAAAAAAAATTAAATAAATAAATAAAACCTTTATAGAACTTGTTTCGCAAACCATATTAAAGAACACTGAACAAAAAATTGTAACTAAAAAACCTAGAATTTTAAAGCCGTGAGTGTCATCAGGGCTACTCCGATGTATAAAAAATCGTGATAGGTTACACACTAATACTAAAAATTTCCGGAAAATATAACACTAAAAGTAACTTTCACGCGTTATCGCAATTTTTGTAACGGACTTCTACGCAAATTAAAAATTGAGTTTGAAAGTCACTTATAGCTAAAGCAGGAAATAACACGGAGGCTCTCTGGAAAGCTATAAAAACTATTACGAACACGCAAAATACTAAAACTAGCCCTACAGAGCTTCTAAGAACATCAAATAGTCCCAAAAGTTCAGAAAATTATATCTGCAACTATTTCTCAAGTATAGGAAAAAATTTGGCGGCCAAAATTATTACTTCCTCCCTTCAAATTAATTCCTCCATAATAACTCCAGACCTCACGTGTGTCAGCAGTCCACTTAACTCGCTCGGTATAATGAATGTCACCAAATCCGACATGGAAACCGTTATACTGCAGCTCCGTACCGATTGTGCCGTAGCTTGGGATGGCATCTCATCAAATATAATTAGACAATGCCGACATACACTAGTCCCCTCCATCTCACACATCTGCAATCTAGCCATAAACACCGGAGTGTTTCCCGTTAAAACAGCAATAATACACCCAATCTATAAAAACGGGGATAGAGACTGTGTCAACAATTATCGGCCTATAGCAGTGTTATCCACACTTTCAAAAATTTTAGAAATAATATTAAATCGGGCATTAAAAAGCTTCTTAGAAAAATTTGGTATATTATTAAAAATCAATACGGCTTCAGGGCGGGTTACTCTACGGAAGATGCGGTACTGCATTTAACAAACACTATATATAGTAAAAGGTTTGGATAACAAGGAGAAAGGTTTATGCATTTTTCTTGATCTCTCCAGGGCTATTGACACGGTCTCTATCCCCATTCTCCTGACTAATCTGTACAAACTGGATATACGGGGGAACTCACACAAAATGTTTAAGGATTACCTTACAAATAGGAAACAACTTGTTAAAATAGCAGACTACTTAAGTGATGAGAACACAGTTTCTTATGGCGTCCCACAGGGGAGCGTGCTCGGCCCTACCCTCTTCCAGCTCTACATAAACGATCTCTGCCAAATTTCTATTCCACATACAATCATCTATACGTACGCGGATGACACGGCAATTTTTGTATCAGAACCAGACTAGAAATCAGTCAAAGAAAGAGCTGAATACTCACCTCGTAAGGTGATAAATTGACTGACAATTAACCTATTAACATTAAACGTCAAGAAAACGCAATATGTGACCTTCTCAATAAAAAAGAGTAGCCTCTCACCACCTGACTTCTCTATTAAGGCTCACACTTGCTCCGATGAAAAACAAGTCTGCTCATGCCAGTTAGTTTCTCGGGCGGAGTGTGTCAAATACTTAGGAGTCCATATGGACGATGGACTGAGGTGGGATAAGCAGATTGAAACTACTACCACTAGAGTAAGAAGATTAATACACTTTTTTAAAACACTTCGAGACTCGACCCCGTACGATAAACTCAAATTAGTTTACTTGGCTCTATGCCAGTCTATCATCTAGTACTGCATACCTGCCTGGGGTGGTGCCGCCAAAACGCTACTTCTTGGTTTGGAGAGAGCACAAAGAGCTGTACTGAAAGTGATGACCAAAAAACCGTATAGGTATCCTACATTAAAATTATACTCGGAATGTAAAGTTTTAACTGTCAGACAGCTCTTTGTGCACAAAGCGACCATACGGAAACACCGAACTGTTCCTTCTCCTGACCCAAGTAGACGCAGCGGCAAGTCCGTGTGCCGAGTGCTCCCTTGTAGAACATCTTTTGCAAGGAGACAAAATAATGCTATCAATTCTAAACTATACAACTACATCAATAAAAATGTACATATTGTAGGACTAAGCCAACATGAAGTCAAAACAAAACTTTATAATTGTCTACAACAATTAGATTACGATAAGACTGAAGATTTACTTACATACATAGCATAAGACAAGCGCAAACACATACATATATACATACATAAACACATAATACATATAAAACATGTTTTAATAATGATAAAAATACCCTTTTGTTTATATTCTGCATAGTGTAAGATAGTGGCAACAGCATACTACGACTAATAGTTTGTGTACCTATTTTTTCACGACTGAACACTGCTACCTAAAATACAAGCATTGCTTAGTTTGGGAAGCAGTATCAGTACCGTCGGTGTAACATATTTATATTATCACATTTTCTCTATCATATACTGTTGTACTTTTTTGTGTCAATTGTGTCAATAAAAGATTTATTATTATTATTATTATTATATAAATAAAATCAACCCGAAAGATAATAATATCCACTTCTGACTAGAGAACTCCTTGATATTCACCTTGCCAGGTACTGACCCATCACCTACAAAAGTCATTCAAGATTTTCAAATCATGATAGAAAATTTTACTTATTAAGACATTCCTTACAGAATAAATGAGCTAGAGAAATTTGTGACGAACGTCAGTTCACCAGATTTGAAAGGATTAAAAGGGCTATTTAACTACGTTGATAAAGATGAGATCAATGGAACAACTGAGCTGGTGTTGCTACCTACACTGTCTAGTGAAGTTCTATCAGTGAGTACTTTCCTTTATTTAGCTAATATTAACTGATAGACCCCTCTCAAGATAGACTGACGAACTGATGAGGGTGGCGGGCAACCGATGCATAATGGCGGCTCACGACTGGCCAATATGGCACAGATTGGAGAAGGCCTGTCCAGCAGTGGACGTCGTTCAGATGATATATGATGATGGTAATGAGTATCAACTTGAAAAATTAAAGGACAAAGGTCTAAAGAGCTTGGAACCCTTGTAGTAGGCAGACGGAATCTGCACCTTACTGAACTCCGGAATCCAAAGTTCTATTACCAAGGAATGCAAGACAGAAGCGTGAAAGTAGCTGTCCAGAGTCCCTGGCATTGCAGAAGTCACTTACCATCACGTAGACTGTTGGCTCGTCTGACACTGTACGAGTAGGCAATACAAATAGACATTAACTGTATACTTTACATTGTTTAGTTGGACGACTTTGCCCTCGGCGAGCGCTACCTATTCATAGTGCCGGGCATGGAGGGTCACCACGAACGATTCAGGGAGCTGTGCGAGCGACTCAAGCTGCCGGCTCTAGTGCTGCAGCCAGAGCTGGATCATGAGTGTGATACTGTGGTGGAAATGGCGAAGAAGTATGCTAAGGTAGGTGGATTTAAGTAGTGTGATAATAACATCTTGGAAAGGGATTAAGGACGATGTCAAATTTTATTGTAGTTTCTAAGTTAATTATTTAGTTTAGACAAAACTGTAATTATCTTGCGATTTAAAAAAGTGGTCTGAGTTTGTTGTCAGTTCTTCTCACGACTCTACCTAGTCAGTGAATTGGCTGTAGGTTAATTGACATCATATTTTATGATCCAAATGAAATAAATGCTTTGACTTTGAGTTTGACTGAGTTACTTTCTCATCCTACTAATATTACAAACGCGAAAGTTTGTGTGTGTGTGTTTGTTACCACTCAGCGCTTAAACGGCTAAACCGATTTCTATGAAACTTGGTATGTAAATAGATTCGGTTTATATTATTAGGTATGGATCTAGCTGGAAAAATTCAGGTTCATAGGTCAAGAAGTTCTAAGTTCTATAGAAAATGAATTAAATGAATTTGGCACATACCTATATCAAGATCATTTACTCGAAAACCAGTATTTCAAGATTTTGTTTTTTGAAATTCAAGTTGTTTTCTGATTGCTATATTGTGACCCTGTGTAACTCTTAATACACTTCCGGGGTTCCACAAGGTTCCCACTTGGGACCGGTACTTTAATAAATAAATACTACTTTTTGTTTATCAATAAGAATCAACATCCTTAAATTAATTATGTTTTGTTGTCAGATTCTAAAGACAAAAGCCGAGGTACAGAACAACTTCTACATACTGGGCTACGAGAGCGGCGTGCTCGTGGCTCTGGAGCTAGCAGCTATACTTGAAGCTGAAGGTAATCTACCTTATTACCGATAGTAGTTCTAGTCATGAGTTTACGTGCGTTTGTCTCACCGGTGAATAGCGCCCTTGGTGTTTACTATAGAAACTGAAATAGGTACTTCAGCTGTCTTTCAAACTAAAACTTTTCTTACTGTAATTTTAGTTTCTTTATTCCATACTTATGTCGTATGTTAATTAATACCTTCACAATATTAGCAGCGCATGTGTCCTCACGATTTTGATCCCGGGACTTTTGGCGAAAAAGTGTCTTACAAAACGTTATAGCTCGGTCTCCTATTCACCAAGAATCACAGATCCCCTATTTGACGATCTCCAGACTGCTTGTCACTTTGCTATATAGTTTAATAAAAAAAGTAAAAACTCTTAAAATAATATTTGTCATTGTGTTAGTAACTTTCCTTAAAAGCACGTATAACAGCTAATTAATAAACACTTATTTTATTTAATTTTTCAGGTTACAAAGGCACAGTATTTTGTGTAGGCCTCGCACCAAACGAACTAAAAACCGAGCTCGAAGGACAACTGAACGTCTACCACACAGAAGAACAGCTACAAAACGCAATAGTTAGGCACATGTGTACCTTATTGACTGGTGAAGATACCTTAGAAATCGACAATGAACTAGACAACACTGATATCTGGGAAGAAAAAGTAGATATAGGAGTGAAACAAATACTCAGAAAAGCTCAACATTCAGCGCAATACGCTGAGGCGTTGATACATACAGCGTTAACACGGATAAAGCAAGTGTTGCAGTTCAATCCAACATTACATGCATTGAATTCTCAGCTGATTTTACTTCGAGCCGCGACTACACATGTCCCACAATCTAAAGAATTGCAGCAATTTGCAGAACAACCTATAATAATGCATCAAGTACGATCGCATCTGTCTACAATGCTTAACGATCCTCAATGTGCTTCCCTTATAAATGCGTACTTAGATGAGGAAATACAGAATGCGTTTAATGCGAAGAATTTATGCCACACGTATAATATGCAGGAGGATTTGGCAAAAATTTTGGATGAATAGATAAACTTGTTCATGGTATTTTTTTTTTTTTTTTTTTTTTATTTCTGTGATGCGGCTGTAATGTCACTGCGACCATGAATGGTCTATTGTGATCGCCGCTTTATCAAGCTAGAGTTCACCACTAAACCCTGCAGCTATGATATACTGCAGTATTTGCTTAGGGGTGAGCTCCTTAATTTCTTCAGGGCCCAGAGTGTGTTTCCCTAGAAGAAACTGACGCCTGTGTATGAGCGGGCCACATTCCCCCAGAAGATGGAGGGGCGTTTCATCTGCCTCTTTACATCGCCTGCAGGTGCGTGTTTCGCTTAGCCTTAGATTATGCATGTGCTTGTTTAAGCAACAATGACCTGTCAAGGCTCTTGACACAATGCGTAGATTGTTCCTACTCAACGCAAGGATAAGGTTATTGTACCTTCTGTTAAAGCCTTTGATCAGGGCTTTAGAGTGGTTCATTCCTGGCGATTCCGACCAGAGTTTGATGGCTGTTTCGATGCATGAGTTTGTAAGGGCATTTTGAGCTAGGCTTTTTGGTATTCCACAGAAGGGCTCTGGGCCCTGCTGAGTCCCATTAGCTCCCGCTCTCGCAAGTTCATCGGCGCACTCATTACCGATGACACCTGCATGACCTGGTACCCATCTGAGAACTACTCTATTCATATTACCTAGAGAGTTTAAACGATCCATGCACTCTTCAACTAGTTTCGATGTTACTACGTTCGAATCCAGTGCTAGTAGAGCGGCTTGGCTATCAGAATTTATATATATAGTCTGATTGGTGTAGCGCTTTTGCAGATTGGCTTCCGCGCATTCCACAATGGCGTATACTTCTGCTTGGAAGATGGAGGCGTTTTGTCCCAAAAACACGCTTTTTTTGAGCTTTGGTCGCTCCCCATATATTCCACAGCCTACTTTTTGTCCTATTTTGGAGCCATCGGTATACCACACTAGGCAACCAGACTCAAAAGATATCTGGTCTTCGAGCCAGTTTTCCCTAGATGGCAATTCTATTGTGTATTGTTTTCCAAATACAAACCGGGGTAGGGTGGCATCCGTAGGCATGCAAAGTATTGGTATTTCCAGTATTGAGTTCTGTATAGTCCTCAACTTCTGGGAGATCCAATTGCTTCTGCCTTGGATATGAGCCCTGTACATGCTAGCTTTCGCCTCTTTTTGTATGAATACATGAAGAGGCGGTAATCCAAGCAAAGCATTTAGCGCCATTCCGGGGCTAGTCGACATAGCTCCCGAGGCCATGAGGCAGACAGTTCTCTGTAAGCTGTCTAATTTCTTTATGGTGGTCGTTTGACGCGTCTTGTTATACCACACAACTGATGCGTACGTAATGATCGGCCTCACAATGGCAGTGTACAGCCAAATAGTTGTTCTAGGGGTTATGCCCCAATTGCTGCCCATCATACGGCCGCTAATTCCCATCGTCATCTTGGCTTTCTTTAGTACATTGTCCAAGTGTGAATTCCAAGTCAACTTTTGGTCGATTGTGACGCCCAAGTATTTGACTTCTGTGGAAAACGCAATCGTTTTACCATTAAGCTTTGGCATTGTTAGTTTATCCAATCGCTTCTTTTGTGTAAAAGGTACGATTACTGTTTTGTCAGCATTAACGGAGAGGTCACTTTTGACACACCACCTGCTAACAGTGTTCAGTCCCTTTTGCATAATACATGAGATGGTTGATTGACAAAATCCTCTGACTATAATTACCAAGTCATCTGCATAGGCTTGCGCATCAATCTGAAGTTTTGCCAAATCAACTAGGAGTTCGTCCACAGCAAGGGTCCAGAGTAGTGGCGATAGAACTCCACCTTGTGGACAACCCCTTGCTGTAGATACTACAATTGCGATTTCATGAAGGGCTATTTTTGCACTCCTATGTGCAAGCATTGAATTCACCCATTTCACCGTTGTAGGGTCGACATCTTTACTTATCATCCCATTCACCAACAGTGTGGTTGGTGAGTTATCAAAAGCTCCTTCAATGTCGAGGAATGCGCATAGTGCTATTTCCTTGTCCTCTGTAGCCTTTTCCACCCTGTCGATGAGGCTGGTGATGGCAGTCTCTGTCGACTTTCCCTTGCGATAGGCGTGTTGGGTGTGATGGATTGGGTATTTATCCAAAGCTACATCTCTAATATACCTGTCTATAACCTTCTCCATTGTCTTTAGTAGAAATGATGAGAGGCTTATTGGTCTGAAAGACTTTGGCTGGCTATAATCTTTCCTTCCATTTTTAGGTATAAATATGACTTTGACCAAAGTCCATTGTTCTGGTACGTATCCCCAGGCGAGGCTCGTCCTGTAGATTTTGATCAGATAGGGGGTAAGGATGTCAATCCCTTGTTGTAGGAACATAGGTTTTATTCCATCCTCACCACACGCTTTATTTGGTTTAAAGGAGTCAACGGCCCACTGGACTTGCCTGGGTCTTACGACTTTTGCAGCCATGCGCCAGTCCTCATTGCGAGGTTTACTGTGAGGCACTGGCTGCTGACATGTCGAGTCCCTTACACTAGACCCAGGAAAGTGGGTCGTGGCCAGCAACTCTAAGGTCTCCTTCACGTTATTCGTAAAGGAGCCATCGTCCTTTTTAAGGAGCCCAATCTGATTAGGTTTCGTTTTTGAGAGCAGTTTATGAAGTCTTGCTGCTTGTGGGAGACTATTGATCTCTTCACAGAGCTTCCTCCAAGATTCTCTCTTCGCTTTCCTAATCTCTTTATTGTATTCCGTCAAGGCTTTACTGTAGATCTCCCACATATGAGTCTGTTTAGCCTTGTTAAATAATTTCCTGGTTTTATCTCGAAGCTTCGTCAGCTTTGAGTTCCACCAAGGTACCTTCCTTACTGAGGTCTTTGTCTTGAGCGGACAACTCTCTTCATAGGCTTTAAGTATGCCTTCTGTCAAGATTGTCACAGCAGTCTCTAGACTCTCAGTTGATCTGATGGCTTTGGGAAAGGATTCAAGATGAAGCCTGAGTTGACTCCTGAAGTCAACCCAGTCTGTTAATTTGGGATCCCTGTATGTTGTGATTTGGGTGTCTAGAGCAGCCCTAATCTCAAACTTTAAATGCCTATGATCTGACATTGAGTTTTCACTACTGACTTGCCAGTTTTTAATGTGTCTGGCTAAGTTAGTCGTAGCGATCGTGATATCTAATACTTCCTGCCTAGTACGGGTAACAAAGGTTGGTTTACAACCTACGTTTAGCGTTATTAGATGGTTAGAGATAAGGAAGTCAAAAAGTAACTCACCCCTTGTGTTGATGTCTGTGCTGCCCCAAGATGTGTGGTGGGCGTTGGCATCACATCCGATTAGTAGCTCGGCGTTGTGTTTGGTGGCATAATCTACCACTTTCGCCAAATCTTCTGTCGGGTTGTCTCTCTCTCCAGATAGATAGGCAGAGCACATTATCACCCTAGCCCCATTCCATCCTTTGAGGTTGACAAAAGCAGCTACCAAGTCGTCATTGCAAACTTCTGTAATCGGTAAAAAGTCAACAAGGTTATTGAATAAAATACAGGCTCTAGGTCTATTGCCATTGTTATGACTGAGAATCTTACCAGCAGCACTGAGTCCTAAAACCTGAGTATTTGCTACCCAAGGTTCCTGGATCAAGGCGAGGCTAGCTTTGCCCTCAACAAGACAACACTCCATTACCGCAGTTGCTGCCACAGCATGGTGGAGGTTGGCTTGCAGGACCCTCACCACTCCCACCTGGGTAGCCGCTAGCAGTTTCCCGCCGGCTTGGTGCGTACAGGCTTAGGACGCGACCGTCCTCGGCTCGTACGCCAAGCGTTTTCTGATTCGCCTTGGGAAACTGCTACCCTAGGCTTATGTCCGCCTCTACCCCGATGCACTGTCCTTTGAGACCCCCTAGCCACAGCAGACTGCGGCGTGGTCGCGACTCTCTCCTGCCTCACAAGGACTGGGCACCTGTTTGATGTGCTCGGCTATGGTTCCACAGGCCTTTCATTGCTCCGAGGCGCTGGTTTGGGCGTCTCCTTGGCCGCGGCTGACCGCACTTCAGGATTCGCCCTGTCTTGCCTCTCAGAGCCCCTCGATGTAGAAGGCTGAGGTCCCACAGGAGCAGCTGTTGAAGGGCCAACCATTGGGTCGTTCCTGATCTTAAAAATAAGCTTCTTAAAACCAAGAGCCACCTCAAAGTTCCTAGCCCGGAGAGCCGAGACAGAGGGTTCATCCAGGAAGAAGGACACTACATGTCCATTTCCCTCAACCCTACTGTGCGCGACCCTCCAAAGCTCTGTGTTTAGCCCTTCATTCTGTATCCCCAGCAGCTGGGTAGCTTCGTCTAGCGACTCTGCCTCAGTGCTGGGGATGAAGATGGTCCCTACCGTCGGCTTTGGTAATTCCCCCTCCGGAACGATCGAGAGCAAAGCCCCATCCCAGGGTTTTATACTGGGGACCTTGTCAGACAGCCATTTGAGACTAGCCTGGTCCTCGCAAGTGACAATAATAAACCCTGGTCTGTGTGTAAAGCCCGTAAATTTAGGCCCCTTTCCCTTGTCAGCGATGTTTAACATCGCCAGGGTCAGGGAGCGATGCACCAGCTTCATTTGGTCTTCGCTCATGGGTTTCAGATTTCTGATACCCACGCGCGTTTGCTCAACGACCAATTTGAAGCTGCGCTTGGTTACGGGCTCCTCCGCACGGAGAGCTTTTTTCGGCTGCTCCTTTGGAGATTCTTCCTCCGACCTAGGCCTTTTTTTGGCCTTCGGGTCTGGAGGTAGGTTGGTGATTGGAATTTCCTTCCAAGGCTTTATAGCCAATTTACGGGCGTCGTCGACCTGCACATTGGCTGCTAATAGCCTTCGGAATCTTTTCCGTGCTGCACCACTTAGCTTGGTATGACGTTTCGGGTTCTCTTCCGTCTTTGGAGCAGAGTCACAGGAGCCTCCTGCCTTAGCCGGACTAGTCCCTTCCAACGTCATATTGGTACTTTGAGGAGAGGCTAATAGAACCTCCTCCATAAGTACTATAGTCTCCCCTAATAGAGGAGAGAACTGTTCTCTAACCGGAGAAGACGGTTTTAATTGTTTTTTAGCGGTTTCATCCATATGATTCCCACGAGTAGCTAGGGAACTAAAAAATGCCCAACAGCAGAGCCCCGCATGCCGAAGGGAGGACTAAAATACTACCCGATTCGTCCTGGTGTCGAGTAGCCACCGTTGACGACTGAGCACACCCTCAGCCATGCATCTCTTGGCACGGTTCGGATCACACCTTAGATTGGTTATATATTAATACATATATAAATGAGTGATATGAATAGACATACATGCATGTAATATATCTAAAAAGCGCTCGGTGGTTTCAGTTATGTCTATTTCAGAGTGAACTAGACCAACAACAGGGCTGGCAACCTCGAGAAGGTTAGTCCACCGAACTTGCCTTGAGGATCTTAGCGACCTGCGCTACTCCCAAGACCAGCGCCCCCCTACCGTCTCAGAAGGAGATGGTAGGGTAGGCCTGCACCTATGCTACCATGCTAGCATGTCGTATAGGAAACCGTGAAAGCGTAGGCCCAGACCCGCCCCGTTGTTCATGGTAAATGTAATATTAAATAAAATGTTATCAAAATATTAAAATTTGTTGTGTTTCATTCGGGAAATTGCTATGGAAATATCGCTTAAATCGTAATGTATATAATAGAGATATGCATAAACAACATTCGTTACGATTAAAAAATATTTTAAATTTACACAAAAATCTCAGAATAATTATTATATAAGAACAGCTGCAAAACTTGAACTCAAAGCATTTATTTCATTTTGATCATAAAGTATAATGCTTATGAAAAGTCAACATTACATTAAGTCAGCTAATTAACCTACAGCCAGTTCGCTGACGAGGTAGAGCTGTGAGATTTATTTATTTATTTATTTATTTTTATAATCAGAACGACAAAAATACAATCAATTACACTGATTACACAGTAAAAACTTAAAATATATAAAATAACAACTTTTACTCTGACGTCTCACAATACTTCATACATTCAGACAAGATCAACTTCCATTCATCAGCAAACAGATCCAGCCCATGACTTGACGCCAGCAGAGCGTTGAGCCCCTTTAACATACCCGGTACTGGAGACATGGAACGCGCAACCGTGCGACAGCGTGGTACCGCAAACAAAGGATGCTGCCTGGCTCTGTTGTAATTATCGGGCACAAAAAATTGACACAGCTCGGCATGTAAATCAGGTGCATCAATAGCTCCATGTAGGATTTTACATGCAGTCAAAAGTTGATCGAATGACCGTCTTACCTGTAGCGAATTGTAGCCCAAGTAACCCAACAAAAAGTTTGTTGGATACATAAATGGGTAATAACCGTATTTACGTTTATAGAGGTACCGTAAAAATGCCTTTTGAACTTTTTCCAACATCAATGCATACAGTTTTTCATGTGGGTTCCATAAAGTAGAACTACACTCAAGTTTACTCCGCACAAGCGTGCTAAAAAGAAGAGTGATAACTTGGTGGTTGTTAAACTCACGACAGTTTCGAAGAACAAAACCAAGTCGGCGAAAAGATTCCTTGGCTAAAAATATAATGTGTTCATGAAAGGTAAGTTTGCAATCAAACGTAACACCAAGGTCCCTAATAGAAACTACTCTTGTAATTTCTACATAATTGATACTATAAATGTATTGTAAAGGATTTCTCATTCGCCCAAAACTCATAGCACAACATTTAGAAGGATTAAATTCCATTTTATTTGAGACTGACCATTCCATAAGTGCATCAATATCCCGCTGAAGTGATACACAATCCGATTGTGACTCTATCTCGGTATACAGTTTCAGGTCGTCGGCATACAGTAAACACTTTGAATTTCGTAGGACCTGTGGAAGGTCATTTACCAAGAAAATCACGCCACTCTTTTCAACCGCCAGATAATTACAGTTTTTTGTATTAGTTAACAATTTTAACACATCAACGCAACCAAAGAACTCCTACCACACAACCAAAGGCAGTGTGTTAGGACCACAACTCTTTCAAAAAAGTATCTACACCAATGGTATTATTTGCCGATTACTGCACTTTGATTTTTTCAATGCTTGAAAACAGTGACATTATTAATTATGAAAATGACATTAATAAAGTAATTAAAAATATTATCGTTTGGCTTGAGGACAATAATCTAAAAATTAATTTAGAAAAACAAAACTGGTTTAGTACAAACAAAGGACAAAAACATTAGACTTAAACAGCAGAAAATTGCAAAGTCATATACTCAAAAATTCTTAGGCCTATGGGTACATGACGACATATCATAGAAAACTCACACTGATCAGTTATCTAAGAAACTAAAAAAGTTCTCATATGCATTATACATGTTGTCTAAAGTTGTGTGTCAGGAAACTGTAGTGGTCTCATAAAAATATGGCATTATTTTTGAGGAAGATGATTTTAAGGCACAAAAGAAATGTGTCAGAGCCGTATAGAAGCTACGACTACCCAACAGCAGTAGGCCACATTTCAAAGAATTAGGCATTTTAACCTTACCATCACTCTATATATGAGTTACCCATTTTTGTTAAATCGAACCCATTAATGTTCCAAGGCTGTTCCAAGGTTTTAGTTAGTAAAAGACAGTGCAATAAAATACATGCACCAGCTCACACTACAGCACTATATGACATAAATGTACTTGGTATGGCTCCTAAAGTATTTAACAGAATCCAAAAAGGCATACGGAGCACAAATGATATAAATATGTAATTTGTTTGCGTCTTACTTTTCCTCAACGTTCATGAATTCGACAAACCAATATAAGCCTCTACTGTTTCTGATTTAAATACAAATACTACTGCTGAATTATTTATTACGCGTGATAGCATAATTAAACACTTGTAGTGCCTCAATATTTGTAAAGAAGCGGGCGCTGATGGTATATCACCTTATTTTGTATCAAGACATTAATGAGAAGACGCATTTTCCCGGCAGTGGAATAACAATGCGCTGGTATTTTTATACATTTTTATATTTAAGCACAGCTTATTAGTTATCACCAATACTAACTATATCTTTGTATGATAATGATGGAGTGGTTGAGAATGCTTGCAGTACTATATCCTAAACGGTAAGCACAATACGGCTTTGTTAAATACTAATCTAATGATGAAGAGCTTTTCAAAGAAAATCTGGAGTCATGACGACCTCTCATAAGGTGAATTGATGATCTCATAAAGGTGGCGGGTAACCAATGGACAGGGACGGTATACCACCGATCAGTTGACCACGATGATTATAATGATTAGTATGATTACATACAAACAATAAAACAAAATAATAAATGTAATAAAAGGCGTCCACTGTCCATACCTACTCATCCGCACATTAAATAAGTTAATGTATTCGCTAGGGTTCACACAAGTTAAGCGATACAGAAAATTTTAGCCGAGCGGGAGAGGGAGCTGACCACCTTGCTGCCCGCCCGTCGCGCCCGCCCCGAACGTCGCCGTGGGGAGCTCCGGGATCTCCAGCCACCGTAGGAGGATGCCTGCGGGCGGCGATTGGGCAATCGCCGCTCGAACAGCACAGGCCCGAGAAGGCGGCGTACGTGTTCCACGAACGCCTCTCGATGGAGGAAGGGGGGCTAGGCCCCCCAAATCAGACGGGGCCCACTCACGTTGAGCGGGCCGTGGCCCGTCGGGGTCGCGGATGAATGCGCGAGCGTCTCCCGTGACCCCGACACTCTGGCCCTCTGGAGGAACACCGTGGGTTTTAGTCGGTATGCCGGCCGCTGTCTCATTGTAGCTGGAGAGCCCGACATAACCCCCGCCTCGTCCAGGCGGGTGCGTACGCGTAATGCGTTTCCCACGAAAAAAAATACAAAAAATTTGCTATTAATATTTGTATCGGCCGAATAGCAAACGGAAGTCAAAGTTTAAGACATTCATTCATTTGGTCTACAATCCCACCCACATGCTCATCAGTGTCTCCTGTAAACCAGGATTAACAGTGATAACCAATATCAAACACCGAGCTTTGACAATCGGGGGTCTCGGGGACTGCTAAACCTACTGTTTTGGACTCCGCAACGAATTTAATCAGAAGTAAAAAGGAGGAGTTGGAAATAAAAAATATCAACTTCCCTCCATTGCAAAGCGGGAGACAAATTTAATCTAAATCTATAGGATTATGACCTATTAAAAGAGAGCACCACGCGCGGACAAGAATTATTAAAGGACCTATTTGGGCTAATGGAATTAACACTTAAGAACGTTAAAATTACAAAATGTCTGCAAATTAACCATGGACCCATTAGAAGAACTAGCAAGAAACTCCAGTAGTTTTTTTTTAATGGCCAGGTTATTACATTTTTTTGTAAGTTACAATTTCAAGTAGCATGCAAAGTGATGCAGGCAATACACCTAAATCTATAGATAATTACAATATCGGTACAAACAGAGTCTGTTTTGTTTGTTGCCAACAATATAGTCACTCAAAACGTCGAGACTACAGATGTCATGTTCATATTCATGTTCAGTCAGTTAAATTTACAATAATACCGAGTTTGGTTCAGGACACGGACGTTTGAGGTACCGTGGGTGTCCTGGACCAAAATCCTGACATTTTTTAATTAAAGACCGAACATTTTTCCTGCATGTTACTTTCATATAACGTCGTAACTATCCAAATACGTCTCACACACAAGATATTTAAAAGCCATTATAGGGAAAAAATATATAATACCTACATTTTAGTTCAGACGCCTTTTTTTATAATAATTTTACAACAATTAATTATTAATTATAAAGTAAGCGGGTTCTAGAATGCGGATATACATACTTAAATACTTTTTTTTGTGTAAATACATACATATTATACATAGAAACACCCAGACCTATGCATTTGGACATGTACATGCACACAAATATTTTGCACTGAGCGGGAATCGAACCCGTGACCTGTGCGTGGTAGTCCATACACAGTACCACCGAACCACAGAGGCAGCCTTTCATTACAGTAATAGTTCCTCGCTGGTTTCAGCAAGAATGTGCCGAAATACTACTCTCTTACGTAAGGTATTATTTACGTATTAGGTCATTACCGTAACACTCATCAATATTGATGATTCCGGTTTAATTATTCTCAGCTTAATATTCACTATCACTTTATGTTAACCTAAATAATACCGCATGACTACAGTACAAAACGTGTTCATCACCTGCAGGTGTAGGTTTTTGTAAGGGACGAATTGGCTAAAAAATGTTTCTTTCGTTGTATAAAGCCTCAAGAGCCTCATTGAGTCGACTCAATTACTCTCTCGGTCTTATTTCGTCTCCTTCAACTCCTTCGTTCTCTTTTACGAGTAGTTCACAGTCAGCAACAACTTGATTATCCTCTATTTACTCTGTATCGACAAAATTATAGAATTCTACCATGTCTAATTAAAGCATCGATGGAATAAAACGTTGCATAACTGACTTGTCGACATTTTGTGTTCGGTTTAGTAAAAATCAAAACATCAACTTTCAAAATCAAATAGGGAACCCATCTAAATATAGATTACGGTAATTGTGCGTGCATGCGTGCGTGCGTGTGTGTGTGCGCGTGTGTGTGTGTGGGTGCGCGCGTGTGTGCGTGTGTGCCTGCGTGTGTAGGCATATAATTGGCACATACCGCGAGGAATTTGCTCAGATGTGTGTGTGGTGCGAGGGCCACTTTGTTAAAACTCTTTGAAAATGTCCTTATGATTTAGTGAACATTTCCAATGAATTGTGAAAGTTAAAACCAGATTTTGTGAAAGTCAAATAAGCGAGTTATGACCTGTAAAGTTGGGCCCTCAATTCAAATTCAAATTCAAATTCAAATTATTTATTTGCGAAGTATGGGTTACATTAGATCTTGTTACTAGATAATACAAGTATCACCATAATCAGCTTTCTAGCATGCAAAATTTTATGTTGTTTGTATGTAATGTCAGCAAAATATTATAATTATTAATTCACACATTAAATCTAAAATTAAAACATGAATACAATGTCAATGAAATAATATTATAATGCCAACGAAAAATTAGACTACAAAGTCAATAGAAATAAATCACATGTCAATAAACACCAAATACAACAAATATAACTACAATGTCAATATATAAAATTAAAATGTCAACGAAAAATAATATTTTAATTATAACATATGTACATGTCAATAACTATTTACGTTTGAAAATTATACAGAAATTCTAGCTAAACATAATTGGCGATAACTTTATCATTTAAATACTCCTTCACTGAGTAATAGGATTTATTTACTAGTAATTTTTTTACGTCCCTTTTGAAAACATTGAAACCTTCAATTTCTAATAGTTTAATTGGTAGATGATTATAAATTCGTGGAGCCATACAAAATATACTATTATTCAATAGAGCAGTGTCGTTTGCAGGAAAACGAATTTTCATATTATGTCTACGACTATTCAGCTTCTCGTATAGATTAATATTTTTTCTTACAAATAACACTACCTCAAGAATATAAATACAGGGTAGTGTTAGAACGTTTAATTTTGGAAATTGAGACCTGCAGCTGTCTGTCATTTTTAGTCTGCAAATAGCCCTTATGCATTTCTTTTGCGCCCTAAATGCCGCTTCCTTGTCAGTGCAGTTTCCCCAGAACATAATTCCGTAACGTAGGAGAGGTACAATATGACCGTGATACGCCGTTAACACAGTTGAAGTATCAACAGTTCTGGAGAATGTATAGAGGGCATATGAAAATTTACGTAATTTTAAACACAACAGTTCTATATGTGTTGCCCAATTTAAACAAGCGTCAATATTTAGCCCTAAAAACTTGGTAACGTCAACTTGTTCAATTGTATATCCTAAATAGTTTATGTCAATGTTCCCTAATTTATTCACTCTATTTCTAAATGTCATAAAACTTGTTTTGTCCAGATTAATTTTTAAATTATTTAATGTCAACCATTCGATAATATTATTTAAGGTATTGTTAATATCTTGTTCTAATATTATATTATTACTGCCTGTAAAAATGACTGTACTATCATCTGCGAATAATATGGTTTTATGATTTGTCAGTTTCGGTAGATCATTTATATAAATTATAAATAGCAACGGACCTAACACACTGCCCTGTGGTACAGAAAACATTGTTTGTCTATATTCTGATGTGTACTTAACTAGTTTCTTATCTTCAGGACAAATTCTGGCTATTTGTGTAGATTGTACTCTATCACTGAGATAAGATTTTACGAGTTCTAGAATATTGCCCCGGATGCCGTATGCATATAATTTATTAATTAATATTTCGTGATCCACATGGTCGAACGCTTTTGTTAGGTCCATAAAGAGTGCACACGACTGTTTATTCCTACTCATATTACTGTAGATTGTATCAAGGAAGCTGTAAATTGCCATATTTATGCATTTATTTTTTCTAAACCCGACCTGTTCCGCGCAAAACAAGTTGTTGGTTTCAAAATAATTATAAATACAATTGTATATAACCTTTTCGAATACCTTTGAAAGTACTGGAACAAGTGCAATGGGGCGGTAGCAACTAATATCTTGTCTATTGTTTTTCTTAAACACTGGTTTTATAATAGTAATTTTTAATTTATCTGGAAATATTCCATAGAAAATACATAAATTTAGTACATGGCTCAAAACATGAGAGAGTTTCTTAGAAACGCGTTTTAGAATTTTAGTAGCTATATTATCATATCTAGTGCTATGAGTGTTTCTTAAACTAAGTATAATTTTGTCAATGTCGTTTGGAATAGTTGGTTGCATAAATATAGATTTTGGATAAATTGGTATAGTTATTGGAGTGTGATTTGGCTTTAGCCTAATTACTTGATCGATGAAAAAATTATTAAAAGTATTTGCTATTTCTTGTGGATGACTAATTGTTTTATCATTAACACATATATCTTGTATGTCATCCTTAGGTATCACAGTCTTATTGTTGTTAATGATATTCCATGTGGCCTTGCATTTATTTCTGGCTGTATTTATGTAATTAATGTTTTGAGACTTTTGAGTCAATTTAATTATTTTATTTAGTCTAGCTGAAAGGGTCGTGTAGCGTGACTTATTCTCAGCACTTCGATTTTTCCTATACTCCCACAGTAGTTTTCTTTTTCGCTTACAGCATACTTTAATTCCTTTGGTAATCCACTTTGGTCGTATGGTGGTAGATATTTTTACAAGCTTTTTAGGGAAGCATAGATCGTAGAATAGACAAAGTAATTCATGAAAGGCATTAAAAGCTGCATTCGGATCTTCGCTATCAAATACTTCCTTAAAACTTAAAGAGTTAATGCAGTTTGAAAATTTATGCATATTATCTTCACTATAATCTCGTTTTTCGGAATACCAGTATTTTAATGTGTAATTATGCTTAACAGGGCATGTTATTATTTGAGCTGTGTGGTCTGACAGTGCCAGTTCGATTATTTCTGTTTTACATCCCTTTATATTATATGCAAAATTGTCTATACATGTGCCGCTTGATAATCGTGTGGGTTCTTTGATACCTAGTTTAAGGTTGTATTCTTGCATTATTTGATTAAACTCGCAAGAATCAGCATTTTTCTTTAAAATATTTATATTAAAGTCGCCACATACTATTATCTTTTTTTTCGAGTAGCAGTAATCGGCAAGTAATTGACCAAACTTAAAAAAGAATTTATTTAGTGCTTCCGTTGATTGTTTGGGCGGTCTATATATACACATTACATATACCTGATGGTCTACTAATACAATCCCTGAACACTCTATTATGTTTTCAATTGAGTATTTCAGTACATCTTTGAGAGGATTAAAACATATCGAATTACTTACCAGAATACAAGAGCCACCATGGCGGTTTTTTCTAGTGAAGGCTGATCCAAGTCTGTAATTCGGAACCTTTAAAACTCTTAAATCGTTATCTGTCATATTATGTTCTGTAATGCACAATACACTAACATTGCCATGCTTATTTTTAATAGATTCTAAACTAGTCGTTAATAAGTCGGTTTTTGCGATAAGACCATTTATGTTCTGATGAAGGACACTAATTTGCTTGCAGAAGAAAAAACTTATTAGTGTTATGTGGGTTAGTCATTGTATTAACGGTTTCCGACATAGATTCCGGCATTATATTCACACTAGGAGTCTCGCTCGGTTGGTTTTCAGTCTGAGTACTTTGGTTAACGTACTGCTTAGAAACCTGGTTGTACATATTAGTTTTACAAAATTTGTCAAATTTTAACCTATAGTCAATACATAAAATTTCCTTAAGCAAATTTCGGCATTTATGAAGAGCAAAAGAACTGCGTATTGGTAAAAATGTACAATAATTCATATCAGCAAATGTAACATAGTCAAATTTTGAACAGATGAGGCGCAGTTCATAATTCAATTTCCTCTCGTTTAAATATTTATTGTGTGGGACCTCGGAAATAATAACATTGCTATTATTACAATACTCTAAAAATTTACGAAGACAGAATAGTGTTTCGTCTGGCCGTTCATCATTAACACCACCGAGAATGATAATCATATCTTCTTTTGTTAGTTTCGACACTTCTGACTCTTTTGATGATAATACTTCTGATAGGGGTGCTCCAGCTTTCCAATAACATACAACTATAAATTTATCGCCCACTAATTTTTGTAATATTGGTTGTACTTTGCGTCCCTGATTGTCTGCAAAAATTATAATTTTCTTTCTTTTAACCTCGTCTTTTTCTGTAGACAGTGTTACCATATCGATGATTTTGGGCTCATGTGAAACAGGGGACACCACAGTTATATCGTTTGTGATTTCATCATATTGAATCTGTTTAGAACATCTTACACTGCTGTAGGTAGCCGTTTTGCTGGGTAAATTTTGATGTTGATTGGATTCTGCAGAAATCTCCGGCTTTTCTATATTTTTTATATACCTTTTCTTGCTTATAGAAGTGGGTGTTTTATTTTGCCTAGTTGTCGGTGAATTGAGTTTTTTATATGTCTCGATGATTCGTAAAGATTTCTGGAGATCATTTTTCAATTGATAATTTTCAGAATTTAAGTTTTCAACTTCGTGATGAGCACTGGCTAAATCATTAGTTAGTTGTTTAATTTTTTCATTAAGCTCATTTATCGTCTGGCAGTTTGTTTCATCCGGTAAGCTTGTCATAGACGTATCAAACATCATTGATATATTGGTCAAAGAACTCGTTCGACATCGTTTGCGGTAAGTCACATTGTTTACATTTGTGTTCATAGAATCTGCCATTTTTAACTGACTTCAAAAATAGATTTCTTAATTTGATCGTATGTGTATTATTATTATTATTATTATTATATAATAAAATTAATATATGTTTTTTGTATATATTAATTTATTATATTTATGGACAAGTGACCTCTATCTCAAAGCGAATGTTTCTTATTATATTCAAATAATTTCAAATTTCAGACACAGTACAAAAAGCATTTATCTTGCTAGGTGGTTTGAACCAGCGCCCATTTCGAACACAGGACAAGGTAGCTAATTAAGACACTAGTCCACGATAGCGTTAAGTTTCTTGATGAAATTTGTAATTATATTGTGCGTATTATTGTTTTTTGAACTAGTAGTCGGTTACAAATGAATCATTGCTCAGGAATTTTTCTTCATTCTAATAACTTGTTGATGATTTTTTATGCACTTTGTAACACAATTTCACTGCTAATTAATGATATTAAGTTCGTTTTTGTTTAATTTGGTTGTATTATGGATTTTCAATGCACTGTTTTAACTGTTAAATTTGGTTTTTAGAATTTAGTTCACATTGTTATTACTTATTTTAATAATTTAAACATTTTAAAAGTAATTGAACTGATATCACTTGCACGTATTCTATAGTCTTTATTACACTCATTTATTATCTGTTTGTACACTAAACTAAACTTTAGCCAATAAATAAAAAATAAATTGTACGGAGCTCTTTCAATTTACTGTTTACTAGACAGCGCCATCTAGCGTCAGTTCTCACATAGAGGATTGAGGGCCCACCTGTACCAGATAAAGTATGGCCACTGCAGGAAAAGTGTTTATGCCAAAATCTAAGCTAATGTCAAACAAAATTTGTAAAAACTAAATAATAACGCGAAACACTATCCTACTTCGTAAATTTTCGTTCAAAATGGGCCCTCAATGCTCATACACGTCAAAGTTTATAACGTAGGTATATAAAATAAAACTACTAACATATAACTACTGTTTGAAATCCTACATGCTACTGAAGAAATTGTAAAAATTGTGAAAAGCAAGAACAGGTCACAACTTCTTGTTGTTTGGAAGTTATGACCTTGAAAAAATTCGGGCCCTCAATCCTCCATTTCTTTTGTATGTTGTTTTATTGTGTATTTTTGTGAAAAAAAATGTGCAACGAATTGGTGTTATTTGTTACTAATAAGACTTACGATAAAAGTACATATCTTAATAGATTCTGAAATTGACTATTTTTTCATTGAGTGTATGGGTAGAGTGACAATAAATTCTATATCTTAGTTCTTTATCTTTTTATTGTCCTAGTTCCTTCTCCCGTTGCAAAGTAATCTTACCTCACAAGATATTATCTAAACTAATATTATAAAGAGAAAAGATTTTTTCATTCTATTTTTATCTTTTTTTTTTGTTTGTAATGATTTAACTAAAAATGTACTTAACCGATTTTAAAATTCTTTTACCTTTAGAAATCAATAAATGATGCGGGTAACATAGGCTTTATTTCATTATGTTTAGTTAAACATGAAAATGACACAAAAATAAAATAATATAGGTAATATGTTTCTAATATTATTTTTTGCCATTTTCAGAATTCCAATACACTATGCTAATATTTACCGACGTTTGTTGTAAGACAGAATGAAACTTTCAATACCGAAGCGTGGACGCCTAGTATTTTGTATTATGAAAATAACGCCATGGAAGATTGCAATCATTTTTTGCATATAAAAAGAACTGTAAGTATTATGGTTACTTAATTTTTATACAGCTTTCACGTAATTCTAAAAAGTGTTCTAAAAACTTTTTTTAAATATATCGCCGAATAAATGATAAAAATTGAAAATCATGTAAATATGACACTAAATGGCGACGTTGGCACTCTTTTGTGTGAACGCTCTAATAGTGATTGAGACAAGGATGTTAAGAAAATAAAATTAATTAGTTACTTCGTAAATTGATATTGAGTAAAAAGTTCTTTTTCTAATACTCAATTTGTGTAATCTATTAATTCTATTTAATTTGTTATAACTCCAAATATTTGTATTTAGGTATGTTAAATATGGTATTGTATTTTATTATAGTGTTTGTTGTGTTTGTTTGTTTGTATAATTGTATTTAATATATATATATATAACCGTTGATTAATAAATATTAAGATAATAAGACAAACAATACAATCTATTAATTAAATTAAATTTAAAATACGTATTGACCTCTAAATGCAACGATTTGACCACGGACTGAAATAGAATACTGAGATACTTTATTATCTATACATATAATAAAAATGTAACCGATCGCTGTCTGTACATGGAAGATATATTATGAGAAAAAAATTATTGGGACCTTTATCAACGCAAATAGAACCCAAAACAATGATTGTTAAAATTTTGTCTGTTTGTCTGTTTGTCTGTGCGTTTGTTCACGCTAATCTCAGAAACGGCTTATCCTATTTAGATATGGTTTTCACTAATATATTGTGGTAAGCTTCACTTAACATTCAGTGTTTGTTTCATGTCAATCGGTTTATAAATAAAAAAGTTATGGCAATTTAAAGAATCACGTCGAACATTTGTGAATTTACTACGAAACCTGATATAAACAGAGACTTTAACAGGTTACGGAATAGCTGATAGCGTTTTTATTTTTCGGATTCCTCTCATTTTAAACAATCTTTCGTTTAGTTTTAAATGAGTCCAGTTTTCAGTGAGCCTATGTTTCGCGATGACAATTAATAAAGCCCAAGGTCAGACACAACTAAAAGTTGTGGGTGTGGATCTAAGTATTAGCTGTTTTTCGCACGGTCAGCTTTATGTAGCTCTATCACATGTTAGCATTCCTAGCAGCCTGTACGCTTTGATTCCCGATGGCTATACGTCTAATCCATACATCCATACACCCATACATACCTATTATATAAGGCTTTGTCTTGACTGACTAACAGACAACGCACAGCCTAAACTGCTGGTCGTAGTGACTTGAAATTTGGACGGTGTGTTTATCTAAATGTCTAGAGGTTGTACTAAGAAAGGGTTTTTTAAAATTTAATTCCTAAGTACGTGAAAAGGGATAAAAACGATTGTATGAGTCTTCTTTATTTTTTCACTTACAGTTTTGAAATTTTGTTTTGGAAAACTTCTATTTAAATAAAAAATATCCTTATAATTTTATTTTAACAGGAGTGGATTTAAAGGGGTGAAATTAGGGATGAAATATTCTATACAAAGATCTTTAGCTTTTGAAGCTAGCGACTTGAAATTTGCAGGTAGGGGGAGGGAGGAAAAGGAGGAATTGAGGGGAAGGAGGAAGGGAGGGGAAAGTGAGAGGGAAGTGATTGGGAAGTGAGAGGAAAGTGAGGGGGAAGTGAGGGGGAAGTGAAGAGGAAGTGTAGGGGAAATGCGGGAGAAGTGAGGAGAAAGTCAGGGAGAAGTCAGGGGGAAGTCAGGGGAAAGCCAGGGAGATGTGAGGGAGAAGTGAGGGGAATGATAGAGGAAAGTGAGGGGAAGTGAGGGAAAAGTGACGGGGAAGTGAGGAGAAAGTGTGGGGGAAGTGAGGAGAAAGTGTGGGGGAAGTGAGGGGTGAATGAGGGGAAAGTAAGAGGGAAGTGAGGAGGAAGTGAGTGAGATGGGAGAGGAAGGGAGGGGGAAGGGACGAGGAAAGGAGGTCTCGAATGGTGGAAAAAGGGAGGGGAAGGGATATGAAGAGATAAGAAGGGAGAGGAAAGGAGGAAAAGGAAGGAGAAGGAAGGGGAAAGAGAGGGAAAAACGAGGAAGCAAGGTAGCGGGAAGTGGACGATAGGGCAAAAGATGCTGGAGGAGGAGCAAGGGATGCTGAAGGAGGTGAAGAGCAGAAGGGGGAGGGGAGGAGAAAAAGGAGGAAACTGTGGAGAGTGGAGCAAAAGAGCGACAGGGAAGAAGGGAAAGGGAAAAGTAGTGAAAATTTGCCTTTGTTTATTGTATATTGTTTTTACGAGGGATATCTTTAGGTAGGTGAAAGAGGATTTGTATGAATGGGAGATTAAAAATAGTATGAAAAACAGTATGTAAACAATATAAAAATGTCTATTGGAAAAACGATATTCACGCGAGCGAAGCTGCTATACATAAAAGCAAAAGGTCAGTCACTCACTCATCACGAAATCTCAGAAACAACAAGTGCTAGGAATCTCAAACTTTGCGTGGTCTTTCCTATTAGAATATAGGTGCTCACTTAGACGGAATTTTGCGTAATCCATCCCCTAAGGGGGTATAAAGGGGTGGCAAAGTTTGTATGAAACTTCTATAGTTTTTATAGTAGAATTACCAAATTACTAGGAAATACTCTTTTTTTAATATTCAGAAACCACCCTTATTAAGTGGGCAAATAAGAGTCGCAAGTTTGTGTGAAAGTGGTTTGTCAGTTTTAGCGGTAGCGGGTTTAAACTGGATTTGCCATAGAGACGGATAATACTGATATTTATTACTGATACAATGTACGATTGCCATAAAATCAGGCACGCAATATTCTCATAGAGGCACCCATCTGAATTTTCACGCGAACGAAGTCGCGGGCAACAGCTAGTCATATATATTCCTAGGAATATTTTCCCGCGAGATGTGTGAAATATTGACTAAATGGAATTTGCATTACGTTACGATTTTATTATAACAACTAGCTTCCAGCTTAGCGGTTTCACCCGCGTTTTTGCTTGCTGCTCTGTTTCCGTCGCCAATACCATGATATTACATAGCCTATAACCTTCTTTAATAACTGGGTTATCAAACGAAAAAAGAATTATTTAAATCCAACTGGTCGTTCCTGAGATTAGCGCAGTCAAACAAACAAACGAACAAACTCTTCCGCTTTATAGTGCTAGTGTCTGAGCGTTGTTAACAGAGGTTGTAAAAGGTAGAGTTATTTTAGTTGATTGACCGGAAACATTTAATTATATATAAAGTATATATATATAAAACAAGTGAACTCAGAATTGCGAGGGCAAATTCAAAATTATTATGTAAGTAAGTAAGTAGGTACTTATGAAATTGACAAAACTTATTTCTTCCAATAAATTACAACAATCATTTTCAAATACAATATAGAGTAAAAAATAAAGCTGTTAATTAGTTTGACGTTTTTAATCAAATAATTTATGATAATATCTAAAACCTAATAAAATAATAATATTAATATTAATTAGTTAATAATTATTTATTAAACAACATAATAGAAAGTTTTCTAATAGATACACAAAACCATGCCAAGAGGACGCGTACCGTCTATTCCTATAGAAGAACAATTAGGACAAAGAAAAGATAAAGAACTAAGATATAGAATTTATTGTCACTCTACCCATACACTCAATGAAAAAATAGTCAATTTCAGAATCTATTAAGATTTGTACTTTTATCGTAAGTCTTATTAGTAACAAATAACACTAATTTGTTGCACTTTTTTTTTACAAAGATACACAATTTTATGTTTTGTCTATCTTTCATACGTTAAAACACAATAAAACAACATACAAAAGAAATGGAGGGTCGAGGGCCCGAATTTTCTCAAGGTCATAACTTCCAAACCACAAGAAGTTGTGACCTGTTCTTGCTTTAACAAATTTTCACAATTTCTTCAGTAGCATGTAGGATTTCAAACAGTAGTTATATGTTAGTGGTTTTATTTTATTTACGGTATAAACTTTGACGTGTATGAGCATATTTACGAAATAAGACAGTGTTTTGCGTTATTATTTTGTTTTCACAAATTTTGATTGGCATTAGCTTACATTTTGGCATAAACACTTTTATTGCAGTGGCCATACATTATCTGGTACAGGTGGGCCCTCAATCCTCTATGTGAGAACTGAGGGCCCAACTTTACAGGTCATAACTCGCTTATTTGACTTTCACAAAATCTGTTTTCAACTTTCACAATTCTTTGGGAATATCACTAAATCATAAGGACATTTTTAAAGAGTTTTAACAAAGTGGCCCTCGCACCACACACACATTTTGCTCAGGTGTTTAGTATGTAGTTCTGCGGCTAGAGCGAAATACCGCATACCCAGTCAGACAAAGTTTAGACCTTCGTGAAGGGAAACTCTAGCGACATTCTACCCATAAGGATAGAAAAAACCACTTTGCTGTGAACAGTAGCATACCCACTTGGATTTCTCTACCGCAGGCGGTAGCAAATATCGCTCAGGTTTGAACTGGTCTTTATGTTAAATTATGCTAGATTTTTCTGTCCAGGAAATCTCAGTAATAACAAGGCGTCTGGCCCCTGATCCCGGTCCCACATTTGACCCAACATAGTTAGCGAAACATGACTGCCTTTATGAAAAAAAAAACGTGGTGTTACCTACGTTATGATTGTACCCGTGCTGCGTTTGTGAAGTTCCTGGTCGAAGCCTCACTACATACGTACAGAATCGGGGTCACAAATAAATTGCTTGTTACAATAAATATAACTGTTTTATTGTTTGAGCGGTTACAGAAGTTTGGTTGATCTGTCGCACTAACAATAGCCTTGTGATGGGGTGTGGCTGACGGCTTCTTCTCTGAAGACCGTAGTCAGCCGTGGAAACGGGCTGGAGGAACAGGTGCAGAGAAGATGAGATTTCGTAACTTGAAACTTAGACTTGAAATGTGAAACTTAGAACCTGAAATCCCAATATTACTCTTGTAAGTTTCAGATGTAAAACCCTCCTTAATGAAGACAAAGATCAGTCCACTTTAGGGAACCTGGCCACTATACAAACTATTTTTTTAACTTTCTAATAACACTATTACAAAATAACTAAAGCTCTGAAGGACAAGTAGGTAGGTAAGGCAGGTCTAAAGGATACTCAATAAAACGATGCGCCCTAAATACCTGTTTCAGCCGGTAGATGTCGCCTAAATATATTAGTTATTAGTTCTTATTTTTATATTTTTTATCTGATTTTAATTATTAGTTGAGAATTTAATTTTTAATAATTTAAATCCTTAAACTTTTCACTTTTAGTCAACAAAACACACTTCTTTTTTAGTCTATACTTATATACATAATATCTTATCTTATATTTATTATCTATCCTATCTTATCCGTGGGTCCCACTAAAAAACAGCGCTGTCAGGTGACCAGCAGCCACCGTTGCTGGCTCCGCAGCATTAAGCTGAGTGGGGTCCGATCCTGCACAGATGTGACTTGCAAACATGAATCCTGTTTTAACAAATATAACAATTTGTTAAAGTAGTTTAGTTTTAGTTTTAAATTTACTTATTTATGTTATTTTCTGTATACCTACTTTGTTTGTTATCTATTCTCACAGTTATTTCTTGTTTTTTGTATGTCGCCTCTGGGCACTTCTTTCTTTCTTTCAAACTCGTACTAAATTATATTCTCCACTCGCACGTTTACGAAAAAAAAATGGGTTTCGTTCTTTTCACTTTGTTTTAGGCAGATGGGCTTTTTGTTTTTTAATAGAATTACCTATTCTTAAGACTAGCTGTGCCTGCGACTCCGTCCACGTTGAAGTTAGGTGAGAGTGTAATAATTATTCTAACATTATTTGCAGCCTTAATAAAATATCAAAGGTTTTAAATAATCAACTGGATAAATCAAATCTAATCAAATTTTATTTCTTTGCAAAAATGGGTAGAATAATTTGTTAGGTAGGTACATGTTAATGTCGCATTCCATATTTAGCCTTGCAGCGTGCAAATTCTTTTTAAAATCAATTGATAGTTAATAGATCCTTCTAGATCTTTGAAGATATTGACGTAAAAGGTTTAGAACTTGTCGTTGTGCTTGACTGGATCTTCTGACGTCTCATTTCTAGATGGATCACAGATCCTAAGTGGGATAAAATTACCCAAGAGGCTCTCAAGGGACAAGTGTTTTATGATAGTCATGATATTATCGCAAGAGTATTTCATTTATAATTGAAGCTAATGATTAACTTGCTTACCAAGTTTTTGGGGAAGTCCTATGTTACATGTACAGTGTTAAATTTATTTATTTATTTATTTAGTAAATACTTATAAGCTAACAGAATTTATCCAAAGCACTAACAAGCCCAAATCTATAACGTTTTATTCTAAATATTACAATTAAATCAATACAATATTAAAAAGATAGAAGAGAAGACAATTCAAAATGTCAAGTACTTCAATTTGATAATGTTGTCAATGAGTTTGTTATATGTCAATACAATATTATAAAAATTCAATTCAATAATATCGATTAATTATTCAATTCAATAATATCAAATAATTCAATTCAATAATATTCAAATACAGTTCAATCAATATCAATAAATTATGCAACAATAATGTCAGGTAACTTAAATAAATTCAATAATGTCAATTGATTCAATTTATTAATGTGCTAATTACTTATTTAGTACAATTAAATTCATTAATCTATAAATATAATTAAAACTCAATCAATGTCAATCAACTCAATTGTAAAATGTCAATAAATTAAATACAATAATGTCAGTAAATTAAATACAATAATGTCAAAAAATTTAGTATTAATAGTCAGTTAACTTATTTTATTATTATTAAATATATTCGTTGTTTAAAATTTGATCAATTTTACGAAATAAATATTCCAATCCATTGGCGAAAATATCGATCTCATTGTGCTGAGCAAGTATGTCTCCAATCATGCGTAGTAAATGGAAGAAATGTAAACTACCTCATGCACACCTACTTTGGTTGCATTTTTTTTTTATATTAGCCTACCAAAGTGACTCCACTCTGCCTGGTGCCATTTAGACTCGAGGCTACGCCTTCGTTATATTCATGCGGAATCATGCTAACAACGAAAATATGCAAAAATAGAAACGATTACACTTAGCTATGGTTATGTGTTGTTATAAGTGAGAAGAGTTATGCGATATCGCTGCTCTACTCTAGGGCGGAGCTTGCTGAGCCCATGCGCAACGCGTGCAAGCGATTTACGACCGATGAGTGGTAAACCGGACCCTTTGCCGATAGTATCTACTTGCTTAATTCTAAATTCTACGCGAACAAAGTCGCGAACAAAAGCTAGTTATCTAATATAAATCTATAATTGCGAATTATGTAAGCATTGAAATGGCCCGAAACGTAGAATTTCATTGTTATTCATTAGTATTCAATCGTTTATATAAAGGAAATTATTTTTCATTCTTCAATCATACCCGAACTTTTATACAACTACGTTGCAATTTCTAAATTCAAGTAAATTCAGTTATATTCAGGGTTTGTTACCACCGATTATTGTTTTAAGGATTTAAGGTAAGAATATAGTCAATAGTCACTTATTCATTAACAATAGTAACTATCTGAATTTCACAAATATAATAAAGTAATTTCCTTGCATGTACAATATTAAGAGTTCTATACCTACACAAAAGCATTCATAGATATTATTAGATCTTTTTACTTGTGGGTCCTTACAATTCAGACATGTCATTATATTTTTATTAAGCAATTATAGTTTTTATTAAAATAATTTAAGGCCTAAAAAGTATGTTTGCACAGAAAATAATCAGAAATCATCAACATTATACCGACATCTAATGAACAGATAAACTTTAAGTAAGCTCGCGTTGGTTGACGCATACAGACGAGCTCATATGAAATGTTTAATATAATTTATTTATGACCTTTTTTAGTAAATAACTGTGTAGTGTGTAATATAATGTTGCAAATTGTGTAGATTCTATAAAAAATGAACGCCTAACTTATTTATAATACCAGTACAGTGTAAATAAAAATGGAAAACAGTCCCCGCACCCCTAGTAGGTTGGTGCAACCCACTGATTCGGTGCCGGTTGAAGCTGTATCTACGTCAGAGTTACAGAGATGGATGTCTACCATAGAGTCGTACCTGAACGAGGTTTGCTGTATATCGACTAAAGGTAAACTCGACAGTGATCAAAAAATGAAAATCGCCAATCTATGCCGTAAAATTGAATCAGGTACTTCTCAATAAGCGGTTTTATATCAGTCACTTAAACACAAAAAAACACTTGAAATTCACAATTTAAATGAAGCCCTCAAAGAAAAGTGTGATTTGACGAAACATATCTCTGGACTTAAACAAACAATTCAAGATTCCCGTGCTACTGGAAACATTTCTTTTGCCGATATGGTCAAAAAGGGGTCAAGTAGTTTTGTTCGCCTCGCAAATCTCGGCTCTGTAGTAATTTATCCAAATGACATATTAACAACGAGTGATGACACTAAGATCTTTGTGCAGAAATGAATCAATCCAGAGCAAATGAAGCTGCAGGTAAGACGAAAAACGGAGGTTTAATAATCAGCACAGAGACCAAACAAGATGTCGAAAAAGTGAAACACGTTGTCCAGCACTCTACGTCCGGTCTTTCCGCCGGTGAACCCCAAAAGCGCCAACCCCGCGTTGTAATAATTGGTGTGCCCTCCCTCCACATTAACAGAAAATGAGGCTTTACGATGTGTGTACTAACACGATAAGATACCAACAATGTCACTAGATTATTTATTGACCTCCAGCAAACTCAGCCATAAATCTAGCAAAAAAAGATGCTTCTACATGTAATTATATTATTGAAGTGCCTGCAAATATTAAAAATACTCAAATTACACAAACCCGACTCTTCATAAATTGGACGCCTTGTTCTCGCAGAGACACTTGTAACAAGATGTTACAAGTGCCAGCAGTATGGACATACTGCACAGTTCTGCAGACAAGAAATGCGCACACGTGGACATTGTGCTGAGATAGGACACGCATTTGCCGAATGTCCGACAAGTCATGTACCAGGAAATGCACAACGTGCACACAATTTAAAAAGCCTCATAATTATCTAACAGAAGAAGCAGATTGCCTAGGTAGAAAAGCTGCTGAGTTAAGATATATTCACTCTGTTGATAATGAGGGTTCATACACATTAACATCTAGATTTAGAAACTACAGCATTTAATTTTAATTAGCGTTAGTTCAAATGTAGAAAACTAAGCATAAATAAATAATAATAATACCAGCCTGTTTACTGTCTTACTGCAGGACAAAGACCGTATCTCATACAGAGAAGGTATCCTTCTGGCCATTTAGGACGGATACCATGTTGAACGGATTCCATATAGGACGGATTCCACTTTGGACGGATTCCATATTGGGCGGAAACGGTACAGTCATTATTAAAATACTATAGCTACAATACTACGACATAAGGTACCCTACTTAGTATTAGATTGTTTTTATTTTATTGTTAAGTATACTTCCGCCCAATATGGAACCCGTCCAAAATAGAATCCGTCCTATATGGAATCCGTTCAACATGGAATCCGTCCTAAATGGCCAGAAGGGAAGGTATGAGCATTAATCACAACGCTTGCTCAAGGCGGATTGGCAATTTGGGACTTATAAGTCCAGGTTTCCTCACGATGTTTTTCTTCACCGTTCGTTTCAAATGTCCAATATAAACTTAGAAAGTATACTTCTATGATTTAAAAAATCACATTGGTACTTGCCCGGATTCGAACCCACTACCTCGTGTTTACGAAGCGGATCCCTTATACACTGGACCCTTTCGACTTTTTTGATCATTTATTTTATTTATTACGTACTAGCGACCCGCCCCGGCTTCGCACGGGTGCAATGCTGATACTATATTTAGTAACAGCATTGCCCGTGCGAAGAAAAACAAATGCTGTGAACGTTGTATTTACACATTCTGTAGTATATTTAATTTTACTACAGAATGCCTGCCCTCTGCCGCTATATCCCTCCCTGCATTTTTAATCTGTAATATCTTTAAAAATATTTATTTAAAATACATGCTCCAAAGGGCATTATTGATTTATATTAAATGCACAATGTATTTAAGGTACTTAATTTGATAAGGATAAATGCTGTATTGCTTAAAATCGCTTCGAGAAAATAAGCCATTATTTCTCATAAAATGTAAAGGATAAAAATGGTTATTGTGGGTTATCCCTTAGAGATAGACATTTACTATCGCAGACTCTTTTGTACACCTTTTTAAGGTGTAGAATACTGTAGTACATTATTTTGATCTATCTTGTAGGGTTTAGCCAGCGTTTGCGAAAAAAATTGTTTATTTACGACATCACATTAAAAACATGTAAATTTATCAATGTTTCTCTACTATATTATGCATGTTTTATACATATAAACCTTCCTCTTGAATCACTCTATCTATTAAAAAAACCCGCATCAAAATCCGTTGCGTAGTTTTAAAGATCTAAGCATACATAGGGACAGACAGCGGGAACCGACTTTGTTTTATACTATGTTAAGGTTAAGATACTTAACCATCATATCATCACGATATGATGGTTAAGTATCTTAAACTTTCTAAATCACCGCGCAATTTTCTTAGTTTTTCTTGCATAAGAACCTTCTCCTGACAATAACAAACACAACAAAAAAAGAATTAACGAAATTGATCAAGCCGTTCACGCGTGATGCCATGACCAAGGGAAATAGGGATTCATTTTTATATATAATTATATAGATTTACAATCTATATTGTGTTTAGTCATCATAACGTTATGCTATTTACAAGCTCATTTGCTTGTTAAGCATCTCATGGTTACACAAATTTTTCGACCTCTGACATTATACTTTTAGACTACATACTACTTTTTGAATAATATACATTAATTTTACGTTGATTAAATACACCTACTAGTTATATTTTAAGACTCTACATATAGTTAAATATTTAAATACAAATAATAATATTAAAAAAAGGTGTGTTAGGGCGTTATGCGGTACAAAAAACACAGATGGCTTCCAACTAGCCATTATTTGTTAAACTAAAACTATTAACAATACCATGCCTTTATATATATGAGATAGCTTTATTTGTTAAAAACAATCCAAACTTGTTTGAGACTTATAATAGTACACGTCACAGAAACAAAATAAGCAATGAACTACACAAAAAGCTATAAAAAATTCTTAGGAATGGTACCACTAATTTATAATAAATTACTAAAGTGAATATTAGAAAATAATTATACAAATGTATTTAAAAACCAACTCAAAGAACTACTAATAAAAGAGACATACTGACCTAATTGACACGTATATATAATTTGGATAATGTAAATAATTAATGGGAAATGTAATTATTGATTATTATAAATTTTAATGACTTGTTTTTATTAATAATGTAACATTGTATGGTTCTATTTTGTATAATTATTGTAATTTATAATATTAGTTGTTAATTTTGCATGCCTTAATGGTAGAACATTGTGAACTACACATTCACCTAATACCTAGCGATGTATCTAATGTACTGTGTTCAGCAATAAACTTTTTGAATTTGAATTTAATAATATAATAATAATAATAATATTTCAACAACTACACACAACCATCTAGACCCAAAGTAAATATATTTATATAGCTTGTGTGTGTGATTCATTTTTGTAAATACGTACTATTATACATAGAAATACCCAGACCAATGCTAATAGACATGTTCATGCACACAAATATTTGCATTGAGCAGGAATCGAACCCGCGAACTCTGCGTGGTAGTCCATAAACAGTACCACCGAACCACAGAGGCAGACAAAATACAAATAGTCATTGTTTTCAGATTTTAACATGTAAGTATATAGGTGCAAAGGCATGCAATTTATTTATTTATATTTAAGGATCTCCAACAAAGGATGTACACAATAATTTTAACTTAGAGTAAATGGGACACAAACATATTTCAATGTACTCCTTCAATTAGAGGAGACCACATCATGTAAATATTGGTAACAATTAATAATTAATTAAATATATTATTTTATATGTATTATATAAAATATTACTAACAGAAATTGAACATACTTGAATAAATAAAAATTATAAAAAAAAACATATATTGGATAACTAACTATTATAGGAAACTATATAAGTAATTAAATTAAATAAAAATGGAGTTTTGAGTTCAGTGTTCAAGCTCTAAGACGTTGGTATGTCGATTGTCTAACTTTATAATAATATCTATTTAATACAATATAATTGTAGTAATGTGTCACATTATTATTATTATTTAAACATTGTTAAATTTTGTCTGATCCCCCAGATCTGAGCCTCTAAGATTATTATTATTCTTTAATTCCGTTCTGATCCCCTGCGTATTTAGACAGCCGGTCTAGCCACCATAATGTACTAAAAGTACTTTTAATCCGCCTGTAAAACAGAATAATAATATTCTGGAACAGGTGTCCTACAACTGTATTTAGTTCATAATTTATTTTGTAAGACTAAGTTTGAGTTCAATACGAAAAGAAATCTTTACAATACAAGATGAAATCCGAGTCAAGAAAAATTAAGTCATCAAGTCAAATGCACTTTAATATAAAATAATTATTTTTATATTTTTATCTTTTAGACAAAGTGAAACTTTAAAATTTATTTATTTTATTTATTGCCATAAAATGGTACATACAATAATACATAGTTCAAATTAATGTACAATATAAAGATTTACCGGCGTTTCCTCGTGGCCAAACTTACACTATTATGATCTGCTGGTACTTAAAATAGGATAACCTGTGCTATAAGTACCAGCAACCTTCCAGTATCACAAAAATATAATCTTAAACGAGGAAAAATAGCAGAGTTAAACACCACTTGAATAAAACTACATCAGTTTTTTATACATTAATGGCAATAACAACATAAGTGAAACATGCATTGATTGAATACAATTATTAAATAGTAAAAAGGGAAATGATATGTGTGTGTGTGTGTGTGTGTGTGTTTGTGTGTGTGTATGTGTGTGTGTGTGTGTGTGTGTGTGTGTGTGTGTGTATGTGAATGTGAATGTGTGTTTGTCAGTTACGCCTGAAATGTATGTAATTTAAGCTATTGGATGAAGAAGTTTCTCTGTTTCGTCATATGAGAGTTTAAAAAACCAGTCAGTAACAGTCCTCTTGAATTTCTCATCAATAATTAAGTATGTTGACTGTCTACTGTATGATTGTGTGCGGTAATAGAAAAAGCATTATTGTGTGAAATATTGTTTTTTTTATATATTAAAAGTTATAAATTTAGTCTTGTCAACATTCAATGATAATGTGTTATCTGCTAACCACGCTAATATGTTATTGAACCCATTTTGTGCTGTAGAAAAGACTTTTTCCCACGTCCGGTCAGTAAATATGAGTGCCGTATCATCTGCAAATGCCAACAATTTGCCACCCAACAATTTCAATATACACATTTCATTTACATAGACTAAGAAAACTGTTAGACCGAGGATACTCCCTTGTGGAACACCAAATTCTATGGGAAGATCTTCACTAACGTATTCCCCGATCTTTACACACTGTGTCCGGTTTGTCAGGTAGACAAACCGGACACAGTGTGTATATATATAAATAGTTTTAATGGATGGCCTCTGATACCGATGTGCTCCAATTTTAGAATCAGCTTGGGGATGGAGACCGTGTCAAATGCCATTGCTAGATCTAGAAAGATTGCAATAGTTTTCTGACCTCTATCCAAAGCTTGAACAACATGGTCGGTGAGTTCGTGCACTGCGTCGTTAGTGGATCTATTGTTTCTAAAACCAAATTGGTTGTTTGAGATAAAATTATTTAGCTCAAGATAGTTTTTTAGTCGATTGTTCATGATATGAAATGAAAATCGTAGTGTATAGTAGTTTTAATCCCCGTTATATCTAAGGCATCTTCACAAAAAGGAATGACCATCATTTTATTTGCTTTTCTTGTTAAAAATACAACTCCTGCACTAGGGAACAAGCCCTGTGTCGCAGGGGTCTTTACATACATGCATTTAACGGACACAAAATACACTGAGACTTGGAACAAATATTTATGGATCACATGAAGTTTGTCACGTGTGGAATGCGAACTCACCACCTAAAATTTGTTCAAGTCGGATCGGTAATTTTAGGTTCATCATTTTCATTGTATCAGCCGATAGACGTCCACTGCTGGACATAGGCCTCCCCCAACTTTCTCCACCGTGCCGATCGTGAACCGCTCTCATCTATCGGTTGCCCGTCACCCTTATAAGGTCGTCGGTCCACCTTGTGAGGGGTCTGCCCACGCTGCGTCATCCGGTTCGTGGTCGCCAATCTAGAACGTGTCTGCCCCAACGGCCGTGAGTTCAACGAGCTATGTGTCCTGCCCATCACCACTTCAGTGAAGCAACTTACTTGAAAACTCTTGCAAATTTCATCGTTTAGGAGTTTTAACTAATTAGCATGGTAACAAAATTACGTAACATTTGTTTAACAATTATAATTGTCTGCATTATTAATTACGTATGAATTGATGAACAAAAATAATTTTACGTTGTGAATATGTATGAACTGGTACTATAAAACTAATAATTAACACATAATCATCATACATTAATACTTAAATAACAAAACTGTAGAAGTTTGATCATTTAGCAATAGTACCTACATAATTATCGTTGGAGCAATATGTAAAATATTGTAGAAATAATCAAAGATACTGAAAAGAACATTTTATCTGTCTCTTGTTACGGGCATTTTTATAGAAAATAAGAAAAACCTCGTACACAGTGACAAACAAGGCTTACATGAGGATATCCAATGGTCAGGGTCTCAGAAGTTAGGGACTTAGGGATTGGTCTTAACGCGGGGCTGACGATTCGTGATCACATAGTTGGGTGTTGTAAAAGAGCTTACAGAAATCTGGGCTTCATACTTAGAACTGTAAAATCTTTTACAAACATTAGAGCCATTGTCACCATATATAATTCTTTAGTTAGAAGTCAATTAGAATGTAACGCAGTTATCTGGGCTCCACATGAGACTAAATATAGACTCATGTTGGAGAGAGTTCAAAATAAATTTGTTCGATTCCTGTATTTACGGCAGTACGGGCTTTAGCCATTCTACCCACTCATGTATCCAACCCTATTTGTGTTGGGTATGGTTGGATATAATGAGCTGGGAGTTAGAAGGGACTTAGCGCTAGCCTTATATATATTTAAAATTATGAGAGGCGTAATCCACAATCCCGACTTATTAGGGCTTGTCGGTTTGTGTGTACCGGATAGATACGTATGGCGGTGACGCCGGCCGCCGCTGCTGGCGGTGCCGCAAGCGCGCACCAATCTGCTAAGCGAAGCGCCGCTGCCGCACGCACTGCGCACTCTAAACCTGGTAGCCAATCGTACAGACTTGTTTGGTTGTACTTACACTGAGTGAATTCACCAAGACTACTTTGTACATATATAATATGTTATGTAAATATATAATAATCAATAAGTATGTTACTCTATTGCAATGGGTAAGGTAACCTGTAAAAATAGATGTAAGTTTGGAAAATTTTATTGTGACTAAAATGTGATTATGTATTAAATAGATACAATTACTAAAGTCACACCACAGCTGAACAGCCATAAATTCTACAACAATTTGTAACTGTTGGAAAATTAATTACGGATTCCAATAGGCTTAGGCTATAATATTAGGCGTTCGATCGATTAGCTTATTAATAATTTTGTGGGTCTAAAACAGTTTAGTCAGACAACAGTTGTAGACATTTGACAGAGGTTCAGGATTTAACCATTACCTACACCAAATCGGGGCCATAGCCATAACATGACAAGGGGTAATCTCTGAAGATTAACAATATTTCAAAGGCACTTTATAAACTACTATATTGCCGTGCTAAGCGCAAAAGCGGTATCTCAAAAAAGTCGTTATTTTGATTTTTATACCATCGGATAGCTTGTAAAATACGCATATAACCAACTAAGCTAAATAGCGGTAACTTCTTTATCTATATATATAAAAATGAATCCCTATTTCCCTTGGTCATGGCATCACGCGTGAACGGCTAGATCAATTTCGTTAATTCTTTTTTTGTCTATATATATAAAAATGAATCCCTATTTCCCTTGGTCATGGCATCACGCGTGAACGGCTAGATCAATTTCGTTAATTCTTTTTTTGTTGTGTTTGTTATTGTCAGGAATGAAAAAAAAAACTAAGATAACTGCTGAACCGATTTCGATGAAAATTGGCATGTAGATAGATTTGGTTTCGGGAATACGCTACTTTTCATCCCGAAAATTGCTCTGTTTCCCGAGTTACATTAATTAAACACATAGCAATTTTCGCGCGGGCGAAGCCGCAGCGCGCAGCCAGTAACATATAAAACTCCTTTGAAAAGGTTTTAACTATCTCATGGTTACTTTAAATTACTAAGGGAATTGGAGGTACAACTATAACATGTAGATCAATACCCGTATATTTTAATATCGCCATCTTTTAAAAATACGACTGCTAATTATTCATTGCAATTTTTCTAAGCCGATAAGCGACATGTATTACTCTTGAAGCGAATACTGAGTTAACGCAGTAAAGTATAATAGGTGTAACTTACTAATCTTGTACATTATTCAAGGAACCTCATCGAAGTGCAACAATGCCACCAACGCCGCAGGAGCATTCGTCTCTCAAAGACGCCGTGACGCCACCGGAGAGTGACGAAGAAGAAGTTCGGGTATTCATCTCGGGCATGTCGGGTGCGTTCCCGGAGTCGCACAACGTCCAGGAGCTGTCACATATACTGTATAATAAGGTAGGTCTTTAGTTTTAATAATATTACCTATACATATACAAACAACAAAAACACAACAAATGGAAGTTACAAAACAACAGCTGACTTATTCTTAACATTGGAAACGCCTTTTTTGAATCGAGTAGAAAACTTCTTGGTCATAAACAAGATTGCTTGTGCAGTCTTTGATCTTTCTACAAAACGACTTCGAAATATCTCTGCATCATACTATATTAAACTGGTAGAGAATGTCTCAGGCATTAAGTCCGCCATTACTATTAGTATGTCTACAGTTGATAAATAAAATAAATATACCTTTCTATTGTGTGCAGCTGAACCCAGTAAAAGAGCAAGAGTCCCGCTGGGAATACCGTCACCCGGAGCTTCCTCAGCACGTGGGCATGGCACCCGACTTGGACCGCTTCGACGCGCAGTTCTTTGGCGTACACTATCGCCTCGGGCAACACTTCGACCCCTTGCCCAGGAGGATTCTAGAGAACGCGTATCAGGCGCTGTATGATGCTGGTTAGAATTATTTGTTTAAATATTTACTGTTTTGGAGTTCTGGACTGCCGACCAACCAAAACACTTCTCAAGGTGATAAATGTGGCGGAATCATCCTCATGACTATATCGCCTGTACACGTCCTGTGCTGGATTACCTTGGTTGGTCGTGGGCCGCCCGGTGGAATATGTATGGACAAAGGCTAATGCTTTGGAGCGGCTTCCACGAGAACTGGGCTATCATATGTGAAAATATTTTTGTAATACCAACTGGTAGTTCCAGAGATTAGCGAGTTCAAACAAACAAACTAACAAACTATTGCGCTTTATATTACAGTATAGATTATTAAATTTACTTGCCTATTGTATCTGACCGCTATTAATTTTTAAATTCAATTTTACACTAATTTTACACCACATAAGTACGATGAATTTTGTGGCATAGCGGTAGAGTGATCGACTGCTAAGTCAAGGGCAGCGGATACGAATCCCGCTCAGTGCAAATATTTGTATGCACAGACACGACTACTTCAACTAATTGCATTGGTGTGAGTACTTCTCCAACTGACCAAGCCATAACATAAATATGTAAATTTGTTTATTTTGTATTCAGACAGCACTATGTTGTACATATTTTTTACCAATGTAATTTATCTTATTGTCAATAACATTTTGCTATTTTAAAATCCAGACATATTATAAAAGGCTTTGCCCTGACTGACTGACAGACAACGCACAGCCTAAACTGCTGGTCGTAGCGACTTAAAATTTAGGGGTATGTTTGTCTTATTGTGGGGATGTGTACAAAGAAATTTTTTTAAAAATCAAATTCTAAGTGTGTGAAAAGGGATGAAAACGACTGTATGAAACTTCTTGGTTTAACATACATAATTTTTTTTATTATGATAGTATAATATACAATTTTGAAATTTTGTTTTGGAATATTTCTAATAAAATATAAAATGATATTATAAATATTTTTGACAAAAGTGGCCTTAATTAGGAATGAAACATTGTATTGAAAGATCTTTGCTTTTAGAGTTAGTGACTTGAAATTTGGAGGGCTGGAGAGTGTGCTTATCTTAATGTCTAGAGATGTACATAGTAATGTTTTTTTTTAATTCAACCTCTAAGTGTGTGAAAAGGGATAAAACTATTGTATAAGACTATTTCATTTTTCAATTTATAGTTTCACAAATTTGTATTGACAATCTAGGTACATCAATATTTTAGACAGGGGTGGCTTTAGAAGGATGAAATTGCGGATGAAACGTTGTATGAAAAGATCTTTGTTTTTGTAATTAGCGACTTGAAATCTAGACTTGAAATTTTTCTTCTAAGAAAATGTTTTAAATTATTTTATCCCCTTTATTACAGTTTTTGAGTCTTCCGTGTAATTTGGTAAATAATTCATGCGCGGTAGGAAGTGGGTATTAATCTACTAACAGCTGCTTATTGATTGTTTATTTATTCATTTATTTCTGTAAATATGGGTACATTATTAGATGATACATTCATTACAATTAAAACCGAGTATACTGCACACAAACGTATTGAGCCGTCGCGTTTTAACACCGGCACGATGGGTGACGCGTACTCAGAATACTCGAACGGTTTCAATATACCTACCCGTACAAGTCGGACTAACTCCTTATTAATTTTATCTCGCAGTGCAAAAGCTTATTAATTAATGGTCGCCGTTTAAAAAATATCGGCTTTGAGTTATCCTTTAAATTTAATTTCACTTTATATTTTTTATACGTGCCTAGTTCATCGCAAAACACGCTAGTGTATTGAAGTAGTTGTGATTCGGGTATATTTTGTGAGTTTTGACAGTAATTTACCGGCAGCATTTCCAATTCATAATTAGAAATAAAATCCCTGCCTAAAAGCGGTGGGCCGCCGCGCCGCCGCGAATTATGTACACATCTAAGGTATGTGTCTTATTGGCATAAGAGAAGGGCATCCGTGCAACTCCTAGGCAATTAATACTTTTACCAGTGTAAGTTAGTAACCGTTTATTTGTTTTGGACAGTGACACAGCCTGGAAATGTTTGAGATATGTTTTTTCAGAAATCACAGTAACAGCTGACCCAGTATTGATTTGAAGCTTCATTTGCACTCCTCGCACCTTAACTACTTCGAACATAGTTTCACCGTTATGTGTTTGAATGCTAAAAAACTCACCGGCATCGCCGTTACCATGAACACCCTCGTTTTTCACAAAACAAATTTTTTTGCACATACTTCGCAAATGATCTTTCATACTGCACCTTTTGTACTTATAAAGCAAACCGACACTGAGATGAGGTATGCTTTTTAAACCTGCACACCGACCACGACAGCATTGAACTTTGCAAATCCCGTCTTAGTGAGCACCTAAGTCCTAAAAGAAACCGCCATGCAAAATTTGAGACTCCTAGCACTTGTAGTTTCTGAGATTTCGCGGTGAGTGAGTGACCTTTTGTGTAATATATATGAATATTTTAGCGCCTTAATGAACCTCAATGATGTTATACGACACTATTACAATGAATTTTTCCGTAGGCGTTTGTTGTGATGGAACTTTTGATACCAAAGCGAAACAAGGGCGGACGTCTAGTTATTTATAAAGCGAAGATTAATTGTAAATACAGCAATAAATTATAATACATGTTTTTTAATACATACAAGTTTACTATACGGCAGTAAATGAAGATATTACGGACAGAAAACCAAAAAAGGGGGATAGAGTGTCCCCATATCCCTGTACATAGTATAGAAAAGGAAGTTGCTGAAAAGCGTCTGTCTGTTTGAACGCTCTAATCTCGAGAACCACCCAGAGGATTTGGGTGCGGTTTTCGCCAATATAATGGTAATTTCTCGAAAAAGTTCAGGTAAATAATTAAATCAGCTGTACGTTTAAAACTATTTTAATTAAAATTCAATTAGAATTTGATATAAAATATAAAATAAGAAATAATAACAAATTTATTTAAGCGATGTCTACCGTCGAATATGAGTATTTAGCGCTCATCGTTTTATCTCGTACTTACTTTATTATTTAGTAATATTTATTTTATATTTTATATCCGATTCTAACTGAATTTAGATTAAAAAGTTTAAAAGTTTACACAACCTTTAACTTATAGGCGCCAAGCAGTAAAGATAAATATAAACCAAGCAGGAAACGGGTAACAACTTTTAGTACCGATTCAAAGTGAGGGGTGATACGTGAACAACAACAATATTCCTATATTGACTAATATAGTAATATTGTTGCCATATCTTAGAAACATTGTCTTACCAAGTTGTAGAGAAAAACCTTTAGTCGTAAACATAACAAATGTTGCTGTTTTTTGAGTTGATCCGCGTCGAAGGTTCTAGCACTATTCAGTTTATTACCTGTATTGTTTATCTGCGCAGGTCTAAGCTCAGGTCACCTCGATCAATACGCGGCCGTGTTCGCCGGCAGCTCGTACTGCGCTTCTGAGAAGAACGGCATGCTAAGCATGTACACCAATGGTGGTTTGGGGTTGTTAGGGTGAGAGATATTATTAATATTAAATTTATTTACTGAGTTCTAAAATTGACTTAAATTATGGGATTAGAAATAATAACTCTCTCTTTCATTTCGTCTTCCTCTTTACGCTCCATGAAATCGCAACTCCAGGCTTTAATGTTCGTAATGTCATAATTGAACTCAGAAAGTAACTATACTTTTTTATTTTTTTATTTGAAATCACATCTGGTACCTTTCGGTTTAGAATCACCATAACCACTGAACCATCACGACAACATTACTTAAACCGCTATTTTTTGTTATAACAGGGCAAACAAAGCTATGTTCGCGAACAGAATCTCCTACTGCCTCAACCTGCGCGGTCCCTCTGTGTCGGTGGACGAGGGCGACTGCAGCGCCACCTGTGCACTCGAGCAGGCCTACCACGCCATCAAGCGAGGCGCCTGTGATACCGCCATTGTAGCCGGAGCGCACTTGTGTCTGAATCCGCAGGACTTTATATTTCATGGCAGGTATGACTTCAGGTTTTTGTGTTGGTAAAATGTTGCAATATTATTTTGATATTTATTTCTATTGTCGTACTTAGTCATTATGGATTTAATTTTTTTGTAAAATGACTTTGTGTTTTTATGTTTGTGTTTTTATCCATTGTATAAATTTTGTTGACTCGAGCTGAGTAATAGAGTCAGTGATGTAGTATCTAATTCCAGCAGTTTGTCTGTTTTGGTGTAGGGTGGGAGGGAGCACAGGTTAAGTCAGTGTTCTGGCAGTCTGCCATCTCTGGTTAGCGAGTCTGACATAACTGCCTAGTTTCAATGTACTCTCTCCAAAAAATAAGTCAAAGTTAAATAATTGAATGTTAAATTCTAAATTATTAGCTGATTGTTCAGTTGACCATATAACCCTACGCTTCAACACCTTAAGTATATAAGTATTACTAACTGCAGACTAGGTGTGATATCTCACAACGGCGAGACGCACTCGTACTCGGAGGACGCAAGCGGCTACGTGCTGTCCGACACCGTCGGGGTGCTGGTGCTGCAGAAGTCTACTGTTGCACTGAGGTAAGGGTCTTTGGTATAATAAAAAACTATCAGTTCTATACAGAATTGTTATTCGATATGTCAATAATCCACATCACATTATCGGCCTGACTACTGCAGGGCATGGTTCTTTCCTAAAGGAAAGTATTTGCCATAGTTACCAATCGAAAGAAATAAGGTAATGTTGTTGCTCGTTACTTGGTGTTTACTTAATCTCTTACGATATACACGAGAAGATATAACTGGTTGTACATAACTATTCGCAACATGTCAACTTATTAAAAAAAAACATTTTTTTTATTAGGCCGATGATTCCTTTCAATTTTCAATTAATAGCCAATTCCTTCCAATTTTAAATCAATAGCATCTTTATTAAATCTTCCACCGTTCCGAACTTATTTAACAATAGTAACATTCTCACAGATGCTACGCGGAGCTTGTTCACGTGAAGAACACATTCACAACTCTAGTGAGAGACAAAAAAGGCCCGCGGTACGGGTACTACCGCAACCCACTCAGCACCGCGCAGTTCATCAGAGAGTTCTACAAGGAGGCGCGCGTAGATCCTCGCGAGGTTGAGTACGTGGAGGGATTTGGGACAGGTGAGCAATAAGGAAGGTATCACCAGTTAGTAGTAACAGTGAGCTATGAATATAGTTGTTTTCTGAGCTATGTGAAAACAATGCTAAGAAAACATAAGAAAGTAGTTGCACGTAAGGAGTAGGAAACAAGGTATTTGGACTTTCGGTGTTCTCATTTACTGAATGAAATGCATAATGAAAACTAATTTTTACGTCGATGATCTATTAGAAGGTTCTTCTTGCGATTTCGATGCGATTCAGTAGATTTTTTTATTGAAACCTGCCATGATTACAGCTATTATTGGGAAAATGTATACAAGTATAGTAAGAATCAGAGAAGTAAAATGTTATTAATTATTACAGCATCACGCCATTTTTCATTTGTTAAGTATTATTATTGGAGATTATTGGAGCCATTCGTTGATTCAAAATTTTCTTTTTTTCAAAACAACAAGAAGGCTGGTTTAGTGATATTATGTACTGTAACCAGTACATAATATCACTGACCCGGCCCTTTTGTTGTTGTCATAAATAAAACTTTACTTCTAGGTGTTCCCGAAGTGGACAAGTCCGAACTGGAAGCATTCGAGAAGGCTTACTGTGAGGACAGAGCGGACAGCTTGCTTGTCGGTAGTGTTACGTCTAATATTGGCATCACAGAGGCTGCGTCTGGAGTCACTGCCATCACTAAGGTAATTAAACAAATTATACATGATGAATGAAGATATGGTAACACACCTCTACTTTGCTTTATTCTCACATGGTAGTGAGACACGTCATCTGTGAAAACATTGCTAGAACTTAAATGTTTTCAATACACAATTTCAATAAACAAACACAGTCCGTTGGCTAGGCACCCTACGACGAGAAATGCGAGCCAATAGCAGCGACCGAGATGTCGGGAAAACGATGCGCGCGGTGAGGAGTTCGGTCACTTACCTTCACGCGCCGTAGGTGACGGTCGATATTCGAGTCGATAGCATTGTAACGGATCCAGAGACAAGTTAAGAATCTTGTAACTTCATGTTCATATGTAAATAATAGTCAGTTGAATAAAAGTAATTCTTTTATTTAAAACCCTAATAAACTACGCAAGTTCATAAACACTTACCGTAAGGTGGAGTGGTTAGATAAAAGTTCAAGTTACCTTAATAGAGTTACTAAACAAAGTTCTCTGCCTAGGTTTTACTTGGCTACTACACGGGCAAGCTAGCCGCAAACCTTCACTGCTCGCACCCGCGGCAGGATATCGCGGCGCTGCGCGAGGGGCGCATGCGCGTCATCACGGAACACCAGCCCTTCTCTAGAGGGTACACCGCGGTCAACGGCATGTCAATCAGCGGCGCCAACTCGCATGTGCTGCTTAAGGGACAGTACAAGCCCAAGGTAACTTATACGTAGTGTGAGATATATCTTGATTTGAAATATGAAAATACATTGATACGTTATAATTAAAAATTTTCTTATTGACATGTACGAGAAGTAGTTATATAGCAACTTACAATTTTGCCATGTAGAGGACATCACACCATATCTCACCATATACACCAAGACCTGCAAATGTGTTGTTTACTTTATGTAGGCGATGGTATGTTCCAACTAACTTATGTTTACCTCGAGTATTCACAGAATGCATGTCACAGTTTCTTGAATACAAATGAATATTTTTCTTGATAAACATAATGTTAGCAAAGATATATTGAGACGCCACTGTCAAAATACCTATCTCTTTAAACTTATCTCTTAATGAAACTCTAGGGCCCAAATTGTAAATAGATCGCACCGCTCGTTTTTGAAGTATAAAATTTTGACTTAATATCCGCAGCCCTGCCCCAGAGCAGTATACCATATGACATCCCGCTGTGCAAATAGCTAAAATAAACAAGTCTGGCTGTTTCAATGTCGATAAACTGTCTTACTTTTCTTATTGCAAAGGCCGCGGAACTGAGTTTACCAGCAAGACACGATATTTGGGTACCCCACTGAAGCTTGTTATCTAAAGTAAAACCCAAACAAACTGTAGATTGAACAAAGCTTAAAGTTTCATTATTTAAACTTATACTTATAGACTTTTAGTATTGGGCATAGTAAACTTAACGCATTTAGTTTTTTTTTTTTTTTGAATTAAGCAATAGGTTATTCGCACTAAACCAGTCCAGAACCTTAGCTAGTGAACTATTCACGTTGTCAATATTCGGATTCTTACGATCAACTTTAAATAAAAGTGACGTAACATCAGCAAATAGTACAATATCGCAAAAATTCTACATGGAATGGCAAATAATTAATATAAATGTAGTATCATTTTCAAATGTAGTAGATCCATGTTGATTCAAATGTAATAGATCCACGCTGATTTCAGCATGAATGGGCCGGATTGTCCGGGGAAGTACTACCCTCTCATAGAAGATCGACTTAAGCGTAGTAGTATCCGTACTACTGCGTTTAGTTCGATGAGTGAGAGCGCCGGAGGCCCATTTTCCCCATTTCCTCTCCTCAAACACTTTGCTTATAGCTGGCAATATGGAAATAGGCATAAAGTTACTTGTGTCACTTTTTGATCCATTTTTAAATAAAGGTATCACTTTACTGTCTTTCATCAGATCAGGAAACACGCCTGTATCCACACATCTATTAAATACGGTAGCAAGATGTGGAGCTATACTAAATATTATATTATTGATTAGCTTGACTGAAATACCCCATAAGTCAGCAGTGTTTTTTGAGTTAAGTGACTTAAAGACTTTTATAATATCATTGGGGTTAATATACTGGAAACAAAAGTAAACACTGCACTCTCCGACGCTGCCCCTAGCTAAGGTTTCGGCTTTGACTGGGCAATAATCTAAGGACCTAGTTGCATTAACCGGTATTTTTATAAAGAAATCGTTAAACGTTTGTGCTACATCTAAATTATTTGCAACCATTTTTATTATTTTCTTTTAGTTCAAAATTGGCATCGCGCAATTTGTTACGACCACTTTCACTATTAATAATACTACAAGTTGCTTTTATTTTATTGTCTGATTGTTTATTTTATTGCTTAAATATAAGGATTTGGCTATGCTACAAGCCTTTTTTAAAAATATTGATTAAATTTCAAACGTAATCTACAAAGTTCGGATTTGTATTATATTTTTTCATACCATATTGTTACGACGATTACTTATTCTAGAACGTTCGCAAGTACCTACCTACTCGTGTACGACGAATACCTACGCTCTAGAACACTCACAAGTACCTACCTACACGTATACGACAAATACCTACGCTAGAACGTTTTTATGTACCTACCTACACGTAACAATTGGTGACAGAAGTGAGAATGCCAGTCACACCACGCGACGAGGGAGTACGCACTCGACGACAGGCGGCGGTAGACGAAACTCGTGAACCATCGATTATGGCCGATACTGAAGAGTCTAGCGCAGCAGTAGTTAGTGATCCCGGCACTTCTGCGGCGTCGACGGGTATGGGCTCTGGCTTCGACATGTCGTCCCTTTTAGCCGTTATACAGGAGGGCCAACGCCAAGCTGAAGAGCGCCAACGCCAAGCTGAAGAGCGCCAACGCCAAGCTGAAGAGCGCCAACGCCAAGCTGAAGAACGGCAACGTCAAGTCATGGAGGAGTTGAAGGAAGGTCAACGCCAAGCTGAAGAGCGCCAACGCCAAGCTCTTCTAGACCTTAAGGAAGGTCAACTGCAAGCCGAAGACAGACAACGCCAGGCTATCCGAGAGGACCTTCGAGAAATGATGGACTCTAAGTTGGAAGGGTTCAGCACCGTCATCAGTACTCTTCAAGAAGACGTTGAAGTGGTAAAAAAACGCACCAGCAAACATGATGAAATACTCGAAGATGTCCAGACCACCATGAACCATCATGACAAGATGATTAAAGAGCTCCAGAACACCAAGGTCCTTTATTCAAGTACTACGCCCGTGGCCGCGGCAGTCACTTCCGGAGGTCCCAAGTTTAAACTTCCCTCCTTTGACGGCTCGTCTTCCTGGACGGCCTTTCGACACCAGTTCGAAGTAGTTGCCAAAGGAAATGGGTGGGAAGATGATCACGCACTGACGGCGCTTACTTTGGCACTTAGAGGGGATGCACTGCTGATCCTAGAGAACTTACCTGCTGACCGATGAAACTTAGACGCACTCCTGAAGGCATTGGAAGCTCGATTTGGCGATAAGCACCTGGAGCATGTTTATCGAGCTCAGCTGAAGGATCGAACTCAGAAGTCGAGTGAGGGACTTCAACAATGGGCTGCTGAAATTGAACGTCTGGTACGACGAGCGTATGCCTCCAGTACATCATCTGTGGACCACACAGTGGTACAAGCATTTGTGGATGGTATAAGAGACCTTGAGGTCAGAGCAACTGTACGGTTGGCACACCATACAACTTTAGAAGCGGCCTTAGCACATGCCCTTGAGGTGGAAGCTGTGCGAAACGACTACAAGTCGCATAAAGTACGGGAAGTTGTTGCAGCTGTTAGACCAAGGGGTGAGCCTGTATGCTACGGATGCGGCAAGCGAGGACATATCCGAGTTAACTGTCCGGCTCAGAGAGGAAGTAGAACGGTGTCAGCTACTACTCAGGTTGATGCTAGTCAAGATCCGTTACGTCAAGCCCCCACAGTGCAAGTATCACAGGCATGTGACGGTAATAGCCTGGTAACAGCTGGAGAAATAAATGGTAAACCTGTTCGCTTTACGATAGATACGGGCGCGTCAAAGACCATCGTACGACCAGAACTTCTGCGGCGAACAATTCAGTGGGAAGACGCACGACCATCTTGCAAATTGCAAACAGCGACTGGCCAGCCAGTGACCGTCCTCGGAGCTACAGATGTGAAGATCAAACTAGGAGAGAAGATTTATCATCAATCTGTTTTGGTGGCGAGCATAACGGATGACTGCATTATCGGCTTAGACTTCCTACGAATGCAGCAGTGCGTTGTCGATATTGCTAAAGGTGTTCTAAGCTTCCCAGATCAAGAAGTCTTTCTGGAAGGCTGTTCTTCGATAGCGGTCTACAGTGCCAAAACGGTAACCTTGGCACCGAGGTCAGAAACCTTAGTCGACGTAAGGTTCCCTGAGGGTGTGACTGCTGATCGTTGCGTCATGGTGGAAGATCCTGGGCGCTATACCAGTCTAATTACAGCCAGAACTTTGGTTATGACTAGAAGTGGAGCAAAAGTTAAAATTGCCAACCTCAGCAATTCGGCGATGTTATTACGGAAGAACGCGATCGTTGGACGATGTGAGGCTGTGAGCAGTCTGAGGAAGATCCTAGAGAACGTCCAGACTGCCTCTTCGGAAAATCATATGGGCCCATTGCTAGAGACCACGAAGAAAAGTTTGTCACCCAACGAATATCGGGAAGCAGAGAAGCTGCTACTGGACTACAAGGACATTTTCACTAAAGAAGAAAACGACCTTGGAAGAACGGGGTTAGTGAAACACCCGATCGACACAGGTGCTACACAGCCTATTAAACAAAGACCTAGACGAGTGCCACTAGCAAAAGAACAAGAAGTAGCCGAGCTGATTGGGAATATGGCACGAACCAAGATCATAGAGCCATCATCCAGCCCATGATCTTCACCTGTGGTACTCGTGAAGAAGAAAGATGGCAGTACTAGGTTCTGTGTAGACTACAGGATGCTGAATAACGTGACCAAGAAAGACAGCTATCCTTTGCCCCGTATTGACGACACTTTGGACATGCTTGGAGGCATAAAGTGGTTCTCTACGGTAGATCTGAAAAGTGGCTACTGGCAAGTGGAACTCCGGCCAGAAGATAAGGAGAAGACTGCATTTACCACCGGTACTGGCAAAGGCCTGTGGCAGTTCAGGGTAATGCCATTTGGATTGTGTAATGCACCAGCTACGTTCGAAAGGCTTATGGAACGCGTACTAGTGGGTCTTTTGGGAGATGCCTGTCTGGTGTACTTAGATGACGTAATAGTTATGGGACGCAGTTTCACGGAACATCGCAGGAATCTTGAGAAAGTTTTTAAGAGATTTCGTGAATCAAATTTGAAACTTAACCCGAAGAAGTGCGCCTTTTTCAAGAAAGAAGTTTCGTTCTTAGGCCATATTATTTCGGATAGAGGTGTTCGAACGGACCCAGACAAAATAAAACCGGTGCAAGAGTGGCCTGTACCAAAAACTAAAACCGAAGTAAGAGCTTTCCTGGGCCTCAGTGCTTACTACCGGCGTTTTGTGAAAAACTTCTCTGAAGTAGCCAAGCCATTACACCACTTGACAGAAGAGAAGAGGAACTTCGTTTGGGACTCGGATTGTCAACGTGCATTTACACGACTCAAAGAGTTGCTGTGTTCAGCTCCAGTCCTGTGCTACCCTAATAGAGAAGGCAGATTTATTGTGGACACAGACGCCAGTAATACTGGAATCGGAGGTGTGTTATCTCAGGAGCAAAATGGACAGCAAGTGGTCATCGCCTACTTCAGCAAGTTTCTATCGAAGCCTGAGAGAAACTACTGTGTAACTCGGCGTGAATTACTAGCAGTTGTGAAGACCTTACAACACTTTAATAAATACTTGCTGGGAAGAGAGTTCACACTACGAACAGACCATGCAGCACTGAAGTGGTTACTCCAGTTCAAGAATCCTGAAGGCCAAGTCGCGAGATGGATCGAACAACTACAGGAGTACAACTTTGTAATAGAACACCGCAGTGGAAGGATTCACTCCAATGCTGATGCCTTATCGCGACGTCCATGCTCCCAGGATTGTAAACACTGTTTGAAGCATGAGTCCAAGGAGGTAGTGAAAATTGTCAGGACTCAGGGGACCGATGAATCCTGGGACAAAGAGGAAATCAGTAAGGTACAGAAAGAAGACAGAGATCTTAAACTAATAATGGATTGGAAGGCTCAGGGTCGGAAACCATTATGGCAGGACGTATCAGCCGCAAGCCCAATTACGAAGGCCTACTGGGCTCAGTGGGACAGTCTGAGTTTGGAACAAGGCGTGCTATATAGAAAGTGGGAATCACCTGACGGGAAGGAGCAAGTTCTACAGATGGTGATCCCGAGAGTCAAAGTTGCACCTGTTCTGCGCTTGGTGCATGATGGTGCATCAGGTGGTCATCTTGGTGTGAAGAAGACTTTGGTGAAGGTGAGAGAACGGTTCTACTGGGTACGCTGTCGGGAAGACATCGAGGAGTGGTGCAGAAAGTGCTCTACGTGTGCTTCGGTAAAAGGACCTCGTACTAGATCAAGAGGCAAGCTACAGCTGTACAGTGTCGGAGCCCCATGGGAGAGAATTGCCATTGACGTAGCTGGACCATTTCCCGTGACAGAAGACGGCAACCGCTTTATAGTAGTAGTTCAAGATTACTTTACCAAATGGCCCGAAGTGTTTGCGACACCAAACCAAGAGGCTCAGACCGTGGCCAAAAAGTTGATCCAGGAAGTAGTGTGTCGATTTGGTGTGCCGTTGGAACTGCATAGCGACCAGGGAAGAAATTTCGAGTCAGCCCTGTTTCAAGAGATGTGTAATCTACTCGGCATACACAAAACACGGACAACACCAGCGCACCCGCAGTCTGACGGCATGGTAGAACGGTTTAACCAGACATTGGAAAACCATCTGGCCAAGGTTGTCGAAGACCATCAACGAGACTGGGACCGTTACATTCCACTCTTCCTGTTATCATATCGGTCCGCGGTTTATGACACTACAGGATTTACGCCGGCCAAAGTCAACTTTGGAAGAGAGATACGCCTACCAGTAGACTTGATTACCGGAACACCTCCTGATACGCCAAAGCCGACAGTAGAGTACGTCGCAAACTTGCAAGCACAGCTGGATAAGACACATGATCTAGTGCGAGATAACAACCTCAAGGCTAATGAGAAGATGAAAACTCGCTATGACAGGAAAGCAAGTAATCATGGCTTCGAGGAAGGTACGCTCGTGTGGTTACATAATCCTCTCAGGAAAATCGGCAAGTCACCGAAGCTACAGGCCCGCTGGGAGGGTCCCTATAAAGTGATCACAAGGATCAATGATGTGACCTATCGCATAAGACAGGGCGATAGAAAGAAGCCGAAGATCGTCCACATCGATCGACTAGCACCCTATCACGGTTCTAACGCTGCTCGGGACGAGCATGATTAAGAGGGGGGCAATGTTACGACGATTACTTATTCTAGAACGTTCGCAAGTACCTACCTACTCGTGTACGACGAATACCTACGCTCTAGAACACTCACAAGTACCTACCTACACGTATACGACAAATACCTACGCTAGAACGTTTTTATGTACCTACCTACACGTAACAATATAGTTCATACAGCCCTACTTTTATAGATGCCTGTTGTCCAGTCACAAAATTTTTTTTTTTTTTTTTTTTTTTCGCTTTATTGGGTAAACAAACAATATCACAATAACAAATGCTTAAAGTACTAATATCTTAGAAATTAATAATCGTGATATCCACACCGTTCACCACGGATAGGTATACAAAAATACATTAAGAGTAGGTACCATTTTTGCACATCAACAATACCATGTTCACTTACGTCTAATGCGAAAAATGCAGTGTAGAATAGTATAATAATGTTTAATAAAATATAAAATATTAAATTAGGTTGTGATCAACTCAAGCTAGGTACTAGGTTATGTAGTTTCTTAAATACTAAATGTTTGTACGCGCCTACAACATTTCCATGAATGTCTATATGACTGAAGTTGCTGTTATAACAGTCAAGTATGCGACAAATAGGTGAGCGCTTGCCTGCATTAGTGCGGGATGTTCGTGTCGCGAATAATGGAATTTTACGACAGGCTCGTGTATTTACTCTGGTAGGCACTGTGTAGCTAATACTATTGACAATATCAATGCAGTCATACTTATTATGACAGACGTCATACAAAAACATCGCTTGTAATTGTAGTCTCCTAGATTTTAGATCTAGGAGCTTATATTTTAGTAATAATTTAGGGTAATACCGGTAGCTATGACAGCATAGTTTATAGTGTATGCAGCGTAGAAACTTTTTTTGCACTCTTTCAAGGCTGTCAGAGTATTTCGTATACATAGGGTCCCATATGGATACAGCGTATTCTAGTTGTGAGCGAATTAAAGTCTTATATAGATGCAGATATGTCTGTGGGCGTTTGAAGTCATTGCTACTTCGTAGGACAAAACCATACATTTTATAAGCCTTACTACAAATATTATCGATGTGAGCATCCAGCGATAGCTTTGTATCTAATGTGACTCCAAGATCGCGTATGTTCTGTACTCTATCAAGGTAATGGCCGCCTATGGAATAATTAAATGTACTAAAAGACCGCTTTCTAGTAAATGTAATAAATTTACATTTATTGAGACTGAGTTGCAATTTATTATCAATACAGTAGTTGTTAAATCTATGCAGGTCTTCTTGAAGTTTGTTATGATCGTTTAGATCGTTTATGGTTTGGTAAATTTTTAGGTCATCTGCGTATAATAAGAATTTACAATGCTGAAAACAGACATGTACGTCGTTAATAAAGAGGATAAACAGCAAGGGGCCTAAGATAGAGCCTTGTGGTACTCCGGACGTTATGACAACCGTATCAGACTCGTACCCATTGATGACGACCTTTTACGTTCTATTTATAACATATGATTTAAACCACCTCCAAAGGTTACCCCTTATACCGTTAAAGGCAAGTTTTTCTAATAATATTCTGTGATCTACCCGATCAAATGCCTTTCGGAAGTCTGTATAAACGCTGTCTGTTTGCTTATTATAATCTAAATTGTCAAATAATTGCGAAGTATATACTGTAAGATTAGTAATAGTGGAGCGTTTACGTACAATAATAAAATTTTAATATTTTTATTAAAAGTCTTGGGTTTGAATATATTATCATATTCTAATTTAACTATGTTAAACAAAGATAGGTAGAGGCTATCAGGATCGGCGCAACTAAGGTCTACATTGGTGACTTTGTTAGTAATGTTCTCGCTTAAGTGTTGAAGGCGTTCAGAGGTCACTGGCCTACATGTGATCCTATAATTTACTGTAGGTACTCTACTTACAGACAATAAAAATTTTTGTCCACAGTGATCAGATGTTAAGTCACTCAATATAGAACTATCTAAAAGGTTACAATTGCAGAAGATAATATCTAGGCATGTAACAGAATTAGCAGTGATTCTGGTTGGTTCATATAATATGAAGAAATGACATGAATAAACTAATTATCTATTACAAATGGCTGACTGTTCGAGTAAGTTCACATTAAAATCACCACACACTACCACATGCCTGTTACCAATGCTTAAGCGCTTCAGTACATCCTCCATTACAGTTTCAAATAAGGTGAAGTCACTCTGTGGTGGTCTGTATGTCTGTACACACAATAACATGTTGCGCAAGTTCCACATAAGATATTTCAATAGTGCGCTCAATAGAAAGCTTAACTATATCCTTACGCTCCTTATATTTTATACTATTACAAACATATACCAGGGAACCACCATGAATAGCTTTCTTCCTTGCAAAAGCGCTACCAATACTGTAGTATTCCTTGTCAAATATAAATTAGTCACTTTTAAGCCAATGTTCTGTGACACAAAAAATATGAATGTAATAATTTTTTAAAATAATTCTACTTCTTATTCCTTGCCGGATAAGCCCTGAATATTTTGGTGAACTAAGTTTAAGTTAAATGTCTGCTTATCCTTTGTCTCGTCTACTAGTTTAAACTAATAGACGAAGAAATGTTAGTAGTTACACTACTCTGCCCTACCAAATTCTTCAATACCCTACAGGTGCCTGTGTCATTAAATAAATTATATGCTAATAACTTAGCAAGATGTCGCTTATAAAATAATGATAGATACATAGTATCTTTTGAAGGTTTGAAGGTGAAGGTGCCTGGAGGGCTACTGCCCAACAGTTGCAAGTAGCGAGCCAGGTTTCCATACATTTTGGCATATTTGTATAGAAGTTGCTACTCCGTCGCCATCCTATTTTTCCTGCAGTAAACTCGTAGGTGTCTTCGCTTATGTTGATTTTTATGTTCTTCAGTACGCCACAAACATTCAAAGGATGGAAATCAAAATTAACGTTTTTTAACGATTTAAGGAATATTTGGCACTTAAATATTATCTATACTTTATTTAAAAAAATTATTAATAAAATTATGTTTTGTTCTGTTTATAAAAGACGTCGAGAATACAACCCTGTCCCAAAACAGATGTATACTCACCTCGCTTGACAGGACTGGAATGAATAGTAAAATGATATTTAATTTAGGACACACTTAAAGCTGCAATTTGTTCTCTAGTATACAATAAGTCTCTTACAATAAGCTAAAAAAAAATATTCTTTCTAACTTTGCCCATCTTACTATTATATATATCTTACTTTGCCCATCTTTTATTCCAGGACTTATCCCGCTACAAGTGCACGATCCCTCACCTAGTGCTCCTCTCAGGACGGCAGGACACCGCCGTGAAGAAGATCGTAGACAACCTCAAGACGCGCCCCGTCGACCCCGAGGAGTTAGCCCTACTGCACAACGTACACTCCAAGAATATCGCCGGACATCTAGGGAGAGGGTACACTGTGCTTGGTGAGAGAATGTCATATCTACACTTTTCCTTAAACATATATTGTATAGAGTATCTGTAGTACCCAGTAAATCCTTGTTGGTTTCAACATGAAAGGGCCAGATCTATCGGGGAACTACTACCCTTTCATAGAAGATTGACCTAAGATACAAAGTATTGCGTTTTATTCGGTGAGTGAGTGTGTATGGAAGCTACCGTGGGGTGGGTGAAAGAAAAGAGGGAGGTGAAGGGAAGATAGGGTCATCGCGATTCAGAATTCCATACAAATCGGTGGTTTTCTTTTGTGTCAGTGAATCAGCGCCATCATTTTCTATACTGGAATTACTTTGTTGATGTCTTAGCTCTTAAACGTATGATATTATTACGTTGGTCACTGTTGGCCAGATAGATGACGCCACGATATTAAGTCTTTCATTAGCGATTAGAAGACCCTTGTAGTTATTACCACTTCCAGATACGAACCCCGAAGGCCATACAATAAGCTTGTGCGAGAAAGCAGAATATTTCGACGAGGCGAAGCGGCCGCTTTGGCTGGTGTACAGCGGGATGGGCTCGCAGTGGGGGGGCATGGGCGCCGCACTCATGCGAATACCTATCTTCGCTAGTGCTATACAACGGTAAGTAAGCAGTAGCCTGTACTAGGATTAGATTGTTCCTGCCAACACCCGCAAGAAATGGGCTGCTTACAAATTTTAAATCGATAACCCCATATATTGTGTTACAGCTGTCACCAGATCCTTTTACCAAAGGGTCTGGACCTTATCGACATAATTACAAATACGGACAAGACGATGTTCGACAACATCTTGCACGCCTTCGTGGGCATCGCTGCCATACAGATTGGGCTTACTGATGTGCTCAACGAGCTGGGGTTAGTGCCCAGCGGGATTATTGGTGAGATTATTATTATATTTCTTTATTTACTGTGGCTTTCTGAATACAATCTTTAATCTAAGATTCTTAAAAGTCGGGTTTTAAAGGAATTTTCGATTAAGGATTGAATATAGAAGTATCTGTAAGTGAGTGCTTTTTCCCCTATATGGAGAAAACATGCGCTGATAAAAAAGTTCGTGGCTTTAATTGAGTGACAAATGTATGAAGTGCTGAACCGTTTGTTTCGAGACCCTTTAAATTCCCCTGTGAAATTGTGGCATTTTGTACTTTTGTCGCTCAATTAAAGCCTGTGTTGTTTTAGACAAAAAGGAAGAGGGTGGAATTAATTCAAAAAGTTCTTCAGAACGTCGTGGTAAATGCTATATAAAAGACGGACATTGAAGCGACGTCTCTATGCAGCTGTAAAGGCTGAAAGTTCTTAGTGGCCTCTGGGCTTCCGATGATATTATTATGGAATACTAAATACTGCCAGCATATTATCTACTATTCATATACTATTATTTCCTCAGGTCACAGCGTGGGCGAGCTGGGTTGTGCGTACGCGGACGGGTGCCTGTCAGCTGAGGAGATGATCCTGGCGGCGTGGTGCCGCGGCCAGGTGTCGCTGCAGACCAAGCTCATACGTGGCTCTATGGCGGCCGTGGGGCTCGGGTATAAGCAGGCAGGTTTTTAACAGGGTTGGCAACGCGCTAGTGATACTCCCGGTGTTACAAGCATCGATAGGCTACGGCAACTACTTATCGTCAGGCGGGCCGTATGCTAGTTTGTCACCTTATTTATATTTAAAAGCATGTTACTGCCTCAGTGCTGGCTGAAGGCTTTTTCTCTTACAAATGGCATGGGCACTAATCATCACGTTTGCTCAATATTGGTTATTTCAGACTTTTAAATCCAGGTTTCTCACTATGATAAAGTCAGAATGTAAATATGAAATTGTAAAGTCACAATTATACTTGCCCGGTTCTGTGTTTATGTAATAAGGCAAAACGAAACCCTTATAGGAACACTTTGTTGTCCGTTTGTCAAGACTATTTTCTCAGTAACGCGTGGAGATATCAAGCTGAAATTTTTATCAATTATGTACTCTTGTCTGCAATCTCTTGAAGCTGTAAAAAAATTAAAGTTCTATTTTAACGCAATCAAAAGATATATTGCGTTTGAACCCTCGATGAGGGAGAATGACTCGCGCTTGAATATACGTCTTCTTCTTTCTCAGATCTCTCCACTGTGCCCTCCGGAGGTAGACATCGCGTGTCACAACAGCGCTGACTCGAGCACTATCTCAGGCCCCGCTGACGTCATGCAGCGCTTCGTCGCAGAGTTGACGGCTAAAGGAGTATTTGCCAAGGAGGTGTCCTGTGCTAACATTGCGTATCACTCCAGATATATTGCTGATGCAGGTAATGTTTACTGTACAGCATTACCCGGCTTCACACGTTGGTTCCACCATTGGTAGCGCTATTTTCTAGTTCGACACGTAGATAGGTGTCGTTGGGGAAAACGTATGGTACCGGCCTTATAAATACTGTGACAGAGGTCTAAAGATCACCAGATATTTTCGTATATTTTTTTAGTATTTATTAGACTCTGAAGTGGACAAGTGTGCCAGATTAAATATGTCAATATCTTCCCCCCTGTTTGCAGGTAACGGTTTACTAAAGTATTTGCACGAGGTTATAAAGAATCCTAAGAAGAGGAGCGAGCGCTGGGTGTCCACATCAGTGCCACAGGACAAGTGGAGTCAGGAGGCGGCACAGTACTGCTCAGCAGAATATCAGACTAATAACCTACTGGTAAGTAATCGAGCAGGACAAATAGCTCCCAGAACTGATGGCCGTTGGGTCAGAAAAGTTCTAGACTAGCGACAACGTACCGGAACACCTAGCGTGTAGCCGAAGGTAGATCGATGACCTGATAAGGGTGGCTCACGACTTACCAAGGTGGTAAAACTTGGGAGAGATTTATATCCAGCAGTAGACGTCTTTGAATTAATTATATTATTACAACATTTTTACGGTTGCTCGCCACCCTTATCAGATCGTCACCGTCGGTCCACTTTGTTAGGGATCTGCTCACGCTTTGTCATAATGTTATTATAGCCATTGAATAACCACTACAGTATAGACATTTATTATTACCTGTTTTAATGTTTGCCTTGATGGAGCTTCGTAGTTTCCACTATACGTATACGTACTATACGTGGGCGATTTTGCTAACTCTCACTTACTTTTTAGAGTCCAGTACTGTTCGAGGAGACGTCTCTCCTGATTCCGCACAACGCAGTGGTGGTGGAGGTGGCGCCTCACGGACTGCTGCAGGCCATCCTGCGCCGCTCGCTGCCCAGCAGTGTCATACACTTGCCGCTCACCAAGAGAGGGCATGCAGACAATGTGCAGCACCTACTTCAGGCTATTGGCAAGTCAGTATTATTCCAATCTATCTGACTTAACAATGACCTTGGGTGGCGGGCAACCAATGAATGAGGAAGACTCACGATCAGCCAAAGTGGCTAAACTTGAGACAGGCCTTTGTACAGCAGTAGACATCTTTTGGCTATATGATGATGATGATCTGATTTTAAGTGAGCAGTGGGTAGAGATCAAGAATGGTAAACATGGGTCCTGAGCGTAGGAACGTGTCATACTGCTGTCATGGTGACCTCTACCCAGACAGCTTTTTAGGATGACATTCATGCCTTGTGTAAAGGGGTTAAAATATATACACAATTCCAGACTCCGGGCTAATACTGAGAATTTTTTAACAGAAAAATCTAATATCACTTTACTCGACTCGGGGATCAAATCCGAGACTTATGCGTGGAAATCCGTACTCAGTACCAAAGAGGCAGTCACAGAGTCGAAATTTAAATTACATTGTAATAAAGAGTTCGCTATTATACTGACATTATGTACACACGATCAGAATTTAATGTACTAATTTGACCGTTTTGTATGACACACATGACATTTGTAATTATTTATTTTTAATTTATAATTTATTTAATTTTAATTTTAATAATGTGAATTTTGTACGCCATTTCTTGGCAGAATATGATGTTCATATGTTTTAATATAAGACCACCATTGTACCTCTACCATATTCAGACAAATAAAGAATTTGAATTTGAATTTGAAAATTTGGAAAAACATCTGGATTCGATGATTACATTTCGTTTTAAAAATGACATTCCTCCTTCTTCACCAGTCTTAAATATTTTTAATCGATATGTAAGTGTAGATACTTACAGTAAGCACTACAAGCGTTGTTCATGTTTCACTCACCACAAATGTTACGACAAATTTACTATATCTTACTACATTTACATTTTTCGACCACTAGGGTCACCTAGTGGTCGAAATTCAACCATAATTATTTGTTATTTTTATTAATTTTTAAGGCATTATTAAAAAAAATATTAGCATTGTGCACTCTTTCTCTATATAAACTATAAGTGTGCCAAATTTCATACTCCTCTGACCGCGCAATTTTCGTAAAAAGGAGTACAAAGTTTTTGCTTCACGTATTAATTTATAGAAATTTCCCAGCTTATACGTGGCCGGGTTTTTACCGAACGTGCAAGCTCTGTATCCTAAGATCGAGTTCCCCGTGTCGACCGAGACGCCCATGCTGTCGCATCTAGTCGAGTGGGTGCATACGGAGAAATGGTAAATGTTTTTATTTTTTTACACTTAGCAGACCTAGTGTGCGAAAAGTCATCGATGTGGATTTTAGATGTTTTGATCATTCTAAAGACAAATTAATAAAATTTGTAGACAAAAATATGACAATATAGTAAAAGCTACTTGTACAATATGTTCTTTAAAAAATAAGAATATTAGCTAATTAACAAAATGTTTTTGTAGAAAAATCAAATCGAATCAAAATATTATTGTTAATTTGAAAATTTAGTTCTCAGATTAACACCGCTGTTACATACAACTTTTTCACACTGTCACTAGTGATACAAACGCACATTGTATCACTAGTGACATATTGAATGAATATATTGTAATGAAAATAACTATTTCTATACAGGGAAGTGCGCACATACAAGAACGACATAAAGTTCAAAACAGCAACCTGCACCTTCATAAAGTCTACCTACGACGACGAGTACAAGTACTTACAGGGACACGTCGTACAAGGTACTCATACATTTGACTGCACCGTTGGTCTAGTGGTTAGTGTAACTGACTGCGACGCCGGGTGTCGTGGGTTCGATTCCCGTGGAAGGCAAATATTTGTGTGATGAACATTTGTATTTGTCTTTAGTCTGGGTGTTTCCTATGTATTATAAGTATGTATTTACAAAAAAAAAGTATGTATATGTATTATATTTCAGTTATCTAGTACCTATAACACAAGCTCTGCTTAGCTTGAGACTAGATGACGGTGTGTGATAGTGTCCACATATTATTATTATTATTATACACTTATAACACTAGGTCTAAATACCACAAATCCAACAATTTTGCATCATCATTTTCCTCAAAACTTCAAAATTTAAAATAATTTCAGGTAAAAACTGTTATCCCTTTGCGGCGGCTTTAGTAGCTGTATGGGACACATTCGCCATGTCCTCTGGTACGCAGAAGCGTAATGTGTCTGTAAAGTTCGAGGACTTGCACCTGCACACGCAGCCGCTCATGATGGAGCAGAAGGCGCTCAAGCTGGATGTAGCGATACACAGGGGGACGGGGCAGTTTGAGGTGAATATGATTGGTGTTATTCTTTTATACATCTTCGATCTGTGGTCTTATTGATCCTATGTGACCATCGCGGCCTTATTTATCTTATGAATTGTAGATACGCGAGCATGAGTATCTGAATTTCTTCAAAATAAAATAGTTTGAAAGTCGAACTGAGCACAGCTCTTTTTCGTTCTACGGCCTACTTCTCATAAGCCCAGGTTTTTTGGTAATGTTTTCTTCAAGGTCAGTAATAATAGGATAAGCTAAAATAACAAAGCATGACACTTCAAAAAGTCACAATGGATTTTGTTGATCTTTTATATTATGTTACCGTATTTTATTTCATGAAAATTATAGAATTTTTTAGAATAGATACTTGTATTAAGTAATACAACTTCATTTCCCTCAGGTCATAAACGAATTCTCCAAAGTAATATCCGGCAATATAATTGGTCTAAACGATAAAGCGTTCCCTAACATAGATTACGACAATACACATGAAAACATGGAGATCGCTTCAGACGATATATACCAACTGTTTAGAGACCGAAACTATAAGTATAGTGGTGAATTTAGAAGCATTGAATCTGCGAGCGTTACTTTTAAGAATGCAAGAATAGAATGGAGGGAAAATTGGGTGACCCTACTTGATGGGATGCTGCAATTAAATGCGTTACGGCAGCAACATCGGGGCGTTACTCAACCGACGCATATAGGTCACCTGCATATCAATGTGACTGAACACTATAGCTATCATGTTGAGAATAAGAATGATAAAAATGTGCTGATCGCGGCTGTTAATGATGTTCATGATTTTATCAGGTAATTGTTCTAGATTAAATTTGTTTTTTCTTCTAAGAGTTTTGTACACAGATAGATGCAAGAACTTAGGCATTAGTGTATGTATATGTGCTGCATTTATGGATAATGAAAGCTTTTTGCTTTGCTAAAATAGACAGAAAATATGTAAGGCAGAAATAGGAAGATGTTTTCGTCAAAAAGCACCTCTAACTAAGTTTGAAGGTCCTATACAAAATAGGTAGTTCCAATCCTATGCTATTATTGAATACAAAAAAAGCAAGGAGAATGATTGAACTGTGAAAAATGACTAACTAACTATTTACAAATATACTATGTTTGTAAATAAGAAGAAAGATAGACGTAAGTTTTAACTGATCAGGGTATAACGTCTCATCAAAATTTTAGATGCGGTGGTATTCTAATGCGCAACATAAGGAACCGCAACTTGCCGACAATCAGACAGAACCTACAAGTAGAGTTATATGCGCCACAGACACTCAACAAACATGTAAGTGCTTCGTTATATACTAGTTAGATCTGATTTGATTAAGGAGAGTTATTTTTAATCTTTTAAGACTTTTGAACATCGATGATCTTGTAAAAGTATAAAAGGTCGCTCTTTAATATATAAGAAATCGTTTGTCTGTATGAAATTGCTAAGCACTCAATACATTTGAACAGAGTTTTCTCTATTTATTTGTGCTTTTCTCAGAAAAGATTATGATATATGATGAAGCTGATGCGAAACAGTGATCGGTCGCTAATAATACCGCTGGCTCATAGTCACATCTCCTTCAGTTAAAAGATCTAAATAACACAATATAAGTTATATTTACAGATGAACAATCTAAAGCCGACGGGTCAAGAGCAAGCTTTGAACACGATCCTGTGTTTGCAGAGCGCACACATCGGGAAGTTGGACTCACTGTACTGGGCACAAGTGCCGCTACACGAACGTACGAGGCTTCATATTAAGGTGATGACAGAAAGAAGAAAAGAAATAAAAAATACATTTATTTTCTTTGCCTCATACATTTTTTTACGGTATAATTATTTTAATAGTTTAAATCTAAATCCTTTAATATAATCATGGTTTAATCTCGATTCGTTGAGGTTCTGCGTTCATAACCGGACAAGTATAAATTGGATTTTGGATTTTAAATGCATATTATTTTATAATTTTTAAGTTCTCCTTTAACATTACTGACAAACACCGTGACTTATATGTGTTGTATTTTTTATTCATAAATTTGGTTCACTTTTTAGGTGCACTTCGCCGCTTTAAACATGCTGGACGTAAAGCGAGCGACAGGTGTAACCTCTGCCCACTGCAACGCATATGGGATGGATTACAGCGGGGTCACATATAGGTACTATGACTGTTCATTATTTAGTTACTAAGTAACATTAAGATTATGAAGGGAGCAGTTAGGAGACCTTTACTTAACCGTCGGAGAAGTGATCCTTTCTAATACCGAGAAGAAGGCTTACACATTGTATAGGTAACTGTATTTTTTATGCTTGTAAAGTCATATATCTTAAACTTGTGCTTGTTTTCCACTAAAATTACAAAAAAATAACTATTTTATTTTTATCATGAACATTATCGTCCTCAGTCCGATCCTCCCCAATGTACTCATTACTTGGTCTCTCTTAATTTTAGCCAAACTTGCCGCTCTTGTGCCATACCCATGTTTGACTAATCAATCATATCAGTAATCATAAATCATCATCTTCAAGTCACACGTCCTCTGCTGGACATAGGTCTCTGCCAACTTGCGCCACCTTGGCCGGTCTTGAGCCGCCCTCATCCATCAGGTCATCAGGTTCGACTAACAATGATGATTAATATTGAGTGCTAATGTTGTTACAGCGGCGAGCGCGTAATGGGCATAGTGCCTCACGGCGCGGTGAGCTCCGAGGTGGTGGCTCGACCGGAGCTGCTGTGGCCGGTGCCGACACACTGGAGCCTGCAGGAGGCCGCCACCGTGCCGCTCGCGTATGCACAGGCCTTCTATGCGCTGGTGAGTATACTTATACAGTGATAACATATTTGTATGAGTAGTGGACAGCGCCCCTGGTGTCTACTCTTAGAATTAAATTGTACTTCTCAGAGTAGACACTAGTGGCGCTGTATATTCATTGGCATTGAAGATTAAAGATTCATATTTGATTTTAAATTTATTTATTGCAATAACACAAGGCTTATAGATATTAACGTTTAGTGTTACGCATATACATAACGCACACTTAATATAAAAGTGATGTAAAATGCGAAATGCTATTAGGCAATTTGAAACCTTCTAGCAACTAACACAGGATTCATATTTTTCGGAAAGAGTGTTTTGTCTTAAGCCTTTTTTCCATTGAAAGTGCGATAATTAAAAGCTTACAATATCAACTTACATAATACGAGTATTATAATACTTAGGTACTGATTGATCCTTGCCTTACTTACCTTTATTTAAACATAATTTTAACCTAACATCCTATTAACTACCGATGTATATTTCAACGGCTTTATATTTCAAAAAGTTATCATTTTGTCTTACCGCATAGAAACTGCCAAGACCGACCTTCTTGCTTTATGCATTCAAAAAAGAAATATTTAAGTTTGTTTATCCGCATTCTAGAACCCTTAAACTATAATAATTATGCTTACTTTAAGTCTAGATAGCGTTGTTGTTATATTAACTTATTATTTATTTATAACAATAACAAATAGATCACCATTCCATTAACTATATATTATTATCTAAACATTTGTTCTACTATGTCTTCAGTCCATCAAATCCACCCTTCGCCTCGAACCTGGTCTCCGTATCCTCGTGCACGGAGGGTTGGGAGCGCTAGGTCAGGCCGCAATTGCCATCGCACTAGCTCATCGCTGCCAGGTCTTCACCACTGTTAGTGACATTAGGAAGAAGACGTTCTTGCTAAGGAGGTTCCCTCAGATTAAAGGTACAGTATTCATCTTATACTACTTAGATACCAAATATTTGTAGTCTTTGGACATGACTGTATCTTCTAAGCATTGTAAAAACTTTAATTGCTCCAAATCATTGCTCATCAATCGAAATTCAATTAAAGGTTTTAGCTTTTTTAATCTCTTCATCACACTATTAAAATAATAGTAGTCGCCATGTTATTACGATATAAGGCTACGTAGAAGTGTCAACTTAATGTTTCATTACCATTTTTAAGTAGTCGCCATATTATTTTATCATACGGCTATGTAAACTTAGAAATCAACTATCGCGTCCAGCATTTTCGTCAAATTACGCAAAATATCTAAAAATGCAAAATTTAAATGCACTTGACGACAAAATAAAAAATTGTAAATTCTGTTGTGGTTCACGCACTAAAGAATCTAATTGAGACACTTTTCAAAAATGGGTGCAATACTACTACTACTCTGCCTGTTTGAAAATAAATTGGTGAAGGGAAACCAAGAATGGTAGAATAGCCCTTTTGATAATCACAACCTGTTGTCATTTACTCTATTTGTCTCTCTTATTGTATATAACAACTCACATGTTCCAGAGGAGCACATCGGCAACTCCCGCGACATCAGCTTCTATGACCAGGTGATGATGACGACGAGGGGCCAGGGCTGTGACGTCATACTGAGCTGTGTCAGGGGAGAACTAAAAGATGTGAGTAAATGTTGTATCTCTAAAGAAATGTAGCATTACGTCTTGCCTTTGAAAGGGTGGGCAGAGTATATAACATACATGTAGCCAGTTATGTTAGATCTCAGGTAACAGAAAGCAAGTGTGTTGCTATTTTACCGGGTGCAATGTCAGACTCGGGGTTCGTGCTGAGGAAGCACAATTCCAGCTTCCGGACTAATTCTGAGAATTTTTAAAAGGGATCGAATCTGAGACCTGTGTTAGGCAAACTTTTTAAAGTGGTGCTGAACCACCGAGTTTATAAATAAAAACGATTTGAAATGATGACAGACTCGTCGGTTCAGTCATACTGTGTACGAACTGCCACGGCGGCGCCGGACCATTTGTAGCGGGCTTAAGTTTGGTCCTCGGGTCAACTAAAGCGCAATTGCTTTAGTCAGGAAGATTTCAAAATTTATTCTGTCCAGTACAAAAACATAAACTCGCCTGTTATTTGGGACCCAAAATACCCAATTCTGGCTATTTTAATATTTTTTATTGTAAACAACTGCCTCCTGGTATAAATCATCATCATAAAAACAAAAAAATTCTAATATCTCTTCTTCAAGATGTCACTCAAATGCTGTGCAGCGAGTGGAGTAGTAATCGACACAGTGCAGATTGAGGACCATGAGGACTTCAAGTACGGGATGAAGTTCATGGTGCGGGCCAGGTCCTACTTGACTGTAGACTTCGCTTCTGTGTTCCAAGAGAATAAACATGAGGACATGAAGGTGAGTTGGAAGTCTCCGGTCAAGAATTTAGAACTACCATCTGTTAGGTGACTGAAAATGCCACGTACTGAATAACATAACAATAGGCAGCAGTGCTTTAAAAGAACTACATAATATCATGTTACTGGAATCACTGTCACGCCTGCTTGCGTTATGCTTATGACTAAGACAAAAGCCTCCCTTTAATAGTAGCTCATGTCTTGTAGTGAACGTTACAGTCAAATACGTCCACTGATGGATAGATGGAATATAATCAACAGGTCATATGCACGTCTATGATCAGTTGCAATATAATCGCCTAAGGTAACGGTAACGCCCAAGTGGTTACAATTATTAAAAATAAACATGATTCGGTCAGTGCTTTTCATAATTAATCTGCTGAAAAAGGTAGTGTCATAATAAAAATTGTACAACGTAATCTTAAAAAGATCTTAAAAAGTCATTTGAGTACTTGGAAACCAAGATCTCGTGTCCATAAACTATTACTATTGTTTTACAAATTGCAGGCGATACAACTAATGCTAAGCACCGGTATATCAGCGGGCTACGTGGTGCCTCTCAGTCACACAACGTACGACGCTCACGAGACGGTACGAGCCTTCCATCTGCTGAGCACCAGCCATCATAGAGGGAGGGTTTTGCTACGGTTGAGGGACAACGTGACAGATGTGGAACAGAGGTGTGTAGCTGATGAAAAGATCTCACATATCAAAAAGCTCAGTCAAAAAGTCCTAAGGTCAAATTACTACGCCAATAGAAATATATCCCAAAAGTCAAAATGTTGCCAATAAAAAACCTCTCAAGTCAAAATTCTCTAGAAATAAAGAGATTCTAGAACTTAAAGTTAAGGTATATGTTAATAAAAAGATCCGAAAGGTAGAAATACAAAGATCTCTAACAAAAGAATCACTAAAGTCAAAATGCTGGGTCAAAAAGATCCCACAGATCAAAGTTTTCTCTATATTAAAAATTCTAATATTGAATGTTTTCAGATTCCTAAGTGACCCATCCAAATGTCACACAGTACTGTGGGACAGCGATACCCTGGGTATACAACTGGTCGACGGACTGATCGACCGAGGAGTCCGCAAGGTGTATATATACTGTACAACGTTGAGTAGCTATCTACGACTTAAGTTAAGGTAAATATATACATAGATGTTATAGTCTGTACCGTACTTGGTCAAGTCGGATGAACAACCTGAACAAATCCTGACGTTACGTTGACCACCATAAGAAGAAGAATGGATGTTATATTATACTACTCGTATGTACTTATTATACATATCTGGCCTAGCGGTTAAGGTGGTGACTTCAATTACGTATGTTTTGTGTTAGATTCCCATCTAAATATTTGTGTGATCTAGAAATATTTATTTCGTTTCAACATTTTAAAATACACTGAATTTTTTGACAAAAAATTTAATATCATTAAGACAAAAGAACAGTCAAGTCAAAAGAAAAAAGTGTCAAAAATATAAAAAAAATGAAATCTTTTTTTTATTGCAGAATATGGCAGCAATTAGGCGTGGACATAGCAGTATCGTCCGTAGATCTAGCGACTACGGAACACTTGGTAAACTTACTGAAAGACGCGAACAAACTGGGGCCGGTGGAAGGCATATACGTGCTTGTGACCAAGGAGAACGATAGGAAGTTCGCGCCTGTGCTGCAGAATATAGAGAGAGTAGCCAAAATATATGATAAACTAAGGTAATAGATCCATAGATTTTCATTGTAGTAGATCAACGCTGGTTTCAGCATGAATGAATCTCTCTATCTGATGAAATCACTAATAGAAGAATATTAGTTTTCATAATAATGTGTTTCGCTCGGTGAGTGAGAGCGCCGGCAGACCCCCTCGGTCCTCTTCCGTTTTCCTTTTCCTTCCTCATCCCCTTCTCCGTGGTCGGCAACGGCTTGGTTGTGATTTCTTAGCATTATTACTTCTGCGATGCTTGGAAAACACTGTCATCTCAATAGGTTACGGTTGCCACTTGTTTAACATCTGGTGGACCGTAGGTATACGTTAAGCTTGTGATATGGGTTCTACAATGCGAGTAAATATAAATATGGATAACTAAATTGACTTAACACTTACCTAAAAAACAGAAAACAGTATGTAGATATTTTGTAGCTAAATTATTGGAAGGTGCTAGAGACATATCGATCTGACATTCTTGTAAAGAATTATGGCGTGCCCTAACGTAGTGTCCTGGGTCCCCTTTTATTCTTACTATATAATAATGATCTTCCTGACAGAACCTCAAATTCACTTATTCAAGAATAAAGTTTCAGATCATTCCTCAGGCTTGTATGTACATCCTAAAGTCAGCTAAATTTGTTAAATGACACTCAAAACTGTTCAAAAAACCTAGTGACGTATACCCGAGTAACAATAAAATCCAAACAGCTACCTTATGTCGGAAAATTGTGCTACTCAGTGTCACAATTAATTAAATAAGAAAAAATATTATTTCAGACTAGAATTTTGAATAACATTAATATGAATGGCAAATTATTTTAGAAGTGTCTTTATTGCATGTTTAAAATGTTTTTGTAACCAAATATTTGCATGTCAAAAAAGCTGACAAAATGTACCACAATCTATACATTTTTTTGCAAACGTGTTTTGTTTTTGACACACATGTACCATCTACATTGTACTTACATTTTGAGCAAATAAACTATCTATATCTTTATACACAGATAGTTTAATGATAAAGGTAATAAATATAGTCAAACTACACTGTACATAAAGTTACCTTTTTATTATGATGGCGCAGCGTAGTTGTGTTCTTTAAGCATTGTACGAATAATGCTAAGAAAACACAACTAAATGTAAGAAAAGGAATAAATAAGTAGAAGGAAATGGAAGGAGAAAGAGGTCTAATGAGGGTGTTTAGGCAAATTTTCGCCTCCAGTTGGCGCCACTTCAACTTTCACATTGGGCCAATCAGGGGTTAACTTTCAAAAAGGGCTTGACAGCTGGACTTGGTGCTGCCACTTCGTGGGCGCCATTTTAGAAAACCCTCTCAGCAATTTTCTTTTGTCTTTATGCATGTGAATTATCCATTTTGTAAATTAAACATTAAAATTTCCGAAATGAACATTGAAAAATACTTGTTTTGATAGCGCTGTCAAAATAGAAGACCTTTTACCAAAGTGGCAAAATTTTTTTACCAACTGCTAGCAAAAATTTTTCTAAACATCCTCATCGTCAATTTATTGACAACGTAAAATATTGTGTAAGAAAATAGTTCTCAAAATGAACACTAGAGGCGCTGTTTATTATAAGTACTAGTAGTGTTATAGAAGTTTCTAGAAATTTGTTCACTCTAGTAAATAATGCTAATCTAAGCAACCCTTCACAGATACTTCGCCGTTGTGTCTACAGTTAAAGATAAAGGCCAAGACGTTTGTTTGTCTAGAGTTAAACATGGCTTCGCAGCGACCTATCTGGACTTGTCTGGCCTGACAGAGGTAAGAGATGGATATCGTTCGGTTAGACTTTCTTAAAGTATGTAGCTTACCTAAATCACATGACTGGGCATGGCTGTCTCTAAGTATTCATTTTACCCACGAGTATTACTTGGCTACTAAAGTGATTCAACTTTGCTCGATGGTACATTTAAATTTAGATATGGCGAGTGTTATCCAAAATGCCACTCAAACTATTAGTATGCTAACCCTCCCTGTAAGGCTTTTAATTCAAATTAAACACTAGCAAGCCATTGCCAATCGTAATGCAAAAGCGGTGAAGGAGGGAAAGGAGGAATAAAATAAATACTCCGAATCAGCAATTACGCTTTCGACGCTCTTACTTTCCATATGGAATATATTAGGCGATCCTGATAAGTAATGAGATCATGATGGCCGTCTGGAGGATCAGACCAGGGGATCGTTGTGGCTAAACTGAGGAGGATAGTATGTATATATTGCCGTGAATCTGTTACCATATTTTTTTTAACTATGTTATGTTACATGATTGTGTTACAGGAAGAAGTGTCCGAGGGTCGCGTGGTGTCGGAGCTGACGGAGCGCGCGCTGTGCAGCCGACACGTGACGTCACTCGCGCGGCGCAGTGACGCACGACCACCCACGCTGCTCGAACAAATCGCTACTCTAGCTGGTAATAATTATACAGTTTTTTTTTATACAACTAAGGTGACAAGCATACGGCCTACCTGATGGTAAGCAGTTACCGTAGCCTATGAACGCTTGCAACACCAGGAGCATCACTAGCGCGTTGCCGACCCTGTTAACAACCTTTTAACTCCTTTCTTGAAGAACTCCATGTCGTAGTCTCTCGGGAAAACCTCGATGGAGAAAGGAGCTCAATTAGCAAGGGCAAGATATATAGCTCGCAGAACTGATGGCTGGTGGGGCAGAGAAGTTCTGGAAGTTCTAGTGACAAATCGGAAGAAGCAGTGTAAGCAGACCTCTCACAGGGTTGGTCGATCACCTGATAAGAATGGCAACCGATAGAGGAAGGTGGCTCACGACCAGCCAAGGTCAACTTGAGAGAAGGTTTTCAGCTGATATGATGATGATAAACTTTGTCCTGATTTTCTTTTTTTTATATTAGACTACTATAGTGACTCCACTTCGCCTGATGGTAAGCAGTCAGTGTAAACCAGGAATGGTGGCCACCATACAAATAGCCATCTTCTTAAACTACTGGTATGATGGCCTCCACTATGGCAGCTAGGAATAAGACAGGGGAAGGGAATGAGGGAGGTGAGTAAAGAGGAAAACGAGAAAATTAGGCGATCTCACTTACCGAACGAAACGCAGTAGTACGGATACAACTACTCTTACGTCGAACTACTATGAGAGGGTAGTACTTACCCGGTCGATCCGACCGATTCATGCTGAAACCAGAATGGATCTACTACCGTGTAGATCTACTACCGCGTGTTTGTTTAAGGTATAAACATTCCACAAAACGTAAACAAGGACATGACGCTAAAGCAGCTAGGCATAGTAGAGGAGCAGACGAGGTGGGTCGGCGAATATCTGCGCTTAACATACAACTTGTCGCTGAGCAGCGCCGTCTCTGTGCTTACTATACAGCAGTAAGTTACTTTATTGTTTAATAGCATCCCGCAACACGATTTCACCCTCGTCGAGATAAATCTTTACCAGTAGCATGATGTTACATAACCTATTAACTTCCTCAAGAACTGAAAAGAAAGAAAGAAAAATGTACCAAACTGTAAGTATGGACATGTAGGACGGAATGTCTACTCGAAAAGGCATTTGATACCATATTGAAATACCATAACTGAAGGCGTTTAGTAAGGCGACCTTCAGTTATGAAGATATGACTGAAAAAGAAGAGACCATAACATGTTTATTTTAAAATTAAAATAATGAAAATAAGGTAACTATTTGAACAGAAAGATCCTCTGCTAGAAAACAGACGTTCTTGCGTATTCACTTCCCTAAGTTCTGATACAATACGTTTAAAAGTCATATATGACCACGGACCAGCAGACGTAAGAATTTAAAAATCATGTTCGGAAAGCTTAAAAGCGTTTCCCAATTTCACTTATCTCTCCTTTTTTCAGAATAAATGAACTAGAAAAATGTGTGATGAACATCGGTTCACCAGATCTTAAAGGATTGAAAGGACTCTTCAATTACGTCGATGAAGATGAAATCAGTGGAACAACTGAGCTGGTGTTACTGCCTACACTATCTTGTGAAGTTCTATCGGTGAGTACTTTACTTTATTTAGTCAGTATTAACTGATAGACCTCTCACAAGATGAACCGACGACCTGATAGGTATGGCGGGCAACCGATGCATGATGGCGGCTTACGAATAATATTCACAGTAGTAGATCCACGCTGGTTTTAGCATGAAAGGGCCGCATCTACCGGAGAAGTACTCTTTTTCCCCCTTTTCTTTTTCTTCAACTCCTTCAATCCTTTCACCTACCCCAATCCCTTCACGGTCGGAGCGGCTTCGCGGAGTCCCTAACATTGCAAGACTCTGATTCGCCCATGACCACAGACAGTTACCACTTACCATCACGTCTGCCACTGTCGACAATAAAAATAAAAAATATGGCGAAGATTGAGGAAGGCCTATGTCCAGTAGTGGACGTCTTTCAGGTGTTATGATGATGGTGATAAGTATTAACTTACAAACAAATGTCTAGAGAGTTTAAAGCTCTTGCAGTAGGTCGACTGAATGAAGACCTTACTGAACTCTGGAATCTACAGTTCTATTACCAAGGATCGCAAAGCAGAAGCAAGAAGGCAGCTGCGCAGAGTCCCTGGCATTGCAGAAGTCATCACTTACTATCACGTAGACTGTTGGCTCGTCTGACTCTGTACGAGTAGGCAATAAAAATAGACATTACTTAATTGTATACTTTACATTGTTTAGTTGGACGACTTTGCCCTCGGTGAGCGCTACTTATTCATAGTACCGGGCATGGAGGGTCACCACGAACGATTCAGGGAGCTGTGCGAGAGACTCAAGCTGCCGGCTCTAGTGCTGCAGCCAGAGCTGGGTCATGAGTGTGATACTGTGGTGGAAATGGCAGCGAAATATGCTAAGGTAGGTGGACCTAAATGGTGTGATGACATCTTGGAAGAGGGTTAAGGATGATGTCAAATTTTATTGCGGTTTCTGAGTTTAATTTGGTTATTATTAACATGTTGATGATGTTAAACGTCGTAAAGGAGCATGAACTCAATCCAGGCGGATCATTTTAATTTATCTATGTTTCAAATTGTTTGGCTGACGTCTATCTATAAGAAACTAGATTTTGCCCGCTTTTCTTTTCCCGCATTTTGCGATAAAAGATATATCATAATATGAGATAGAGTTACTTTGGCCTTTAGAATATTAGTACATGGATTATGGATCTACCTCAGTAAGTCGTGACGGGCCAGTGGTGAAGGCATCCGCTTCGCAAACACGGGATCGGGGTTCGTATCCCAGCAAGTAGATACGAATGTGATCTTTCAAATCATACTATGTAGTTTCTGAGTTTATCTGGACTATTCTGAATGACGGTGAAGGAAAACATCGTGAGGAAACCTGGACTTATAAGGAAGTATAAAATCGCCAAAGCGCCTTAAGCGCAAGTGGCGTTCAATGCTTTTGCTTTCTCTGTATGAGAAGAGGCCTTTTTCTGCAGTGGGATAGTCGCGGGCCCATATGATCACTCTTTGCTCGATGTACAGTTTATATGATGATGGATCTACCTGCAAAAAATCTGGTTCATAGATCAAGAAGACTTTGATACATATCTAAGTATATCAAGATCATTTACTCGAAAACAGCCAAGTCCAGAAATTAAAGATCTTGTTCTTTAAAATTCAAATTGTATTCTGGTTGCTATATTGTGAATAGATTGAACTCTTATTGTTCACTTAACATCTTAAATTAATTATCTATTTTGATGTCAGATTCTAAAAACAAAAGCCGAGGTACAGAACAACTTCTACATACTGGGCTACGAGAGCGGCGTGCTCGTGGCTCTGGAGCTAGCGGCTATACTTGAAGCTGAAGGTAAACTACTATTTATTAACGATATTAGTTCAAACCACGAATTAACATGCGTTTGTTTCATCAGAGACTATGAAATATTTGGAAGAAAAATGAATAGCGCTCCAGGTGCTTACTATGGAAACTGAAATATTTTAGTTGTCTTTCAAACTACACCTTTTCTCAGTTTAATTTTGAGTTATTTATTTTATATTTAAGTCGTATGTTAATACCTCTACAATATTAGCAGCGCATGTCCTTACAATTTTGATCCCGGGTCTTTTGAGTGGGCGTGAAAAATATCCTACAAACACGACATAACCAAATCCATTTCACCGCGATCCTACAGATCCACTAGTTAATTGCTTGTTACTTTTATAGTCTAATATAAAGAAATAAAAACTCTTCAATAAAGATATATATCATTGTGATAGAGCTATTATAAATACTTATTTTATTTAATATTCTAGGTCACAAGGGCACAGTATTTTGTGTGGGACTCGCACCAAACGAACTAAAAACTGAGCTTGAAGAACAACTGAACGACTACCACACTGAAGAACAGCTACAAAACGCAATAGTTCGTCACATGTGTACCTTACTAACTGGTGAAGATACTTTAGAAATCGACGATGAACTAGACGACACTGATATCTGGGAAGAGAAAGTAGATATAGGAGTGAAACGTATACTCAGAAAAGCTCAACATTCAGCGCAATACGCTGAAGCGTTGATAAATACAGCGTTAACACGAATAAAGCAAGTGATGCAGTACAAACCAACATTACATGCATTGAATTCTCAGCTGATTTTACTTCGAGCAGCGACTACACATGCCCCACAATCTAAAGAATTACAGCAATTTGCAGAACAACCTATAATAATGCATCAAGTACGATCGCATGTGTCTACAATGCTGAACGATCCTCAATGTGCATCTCTTATAAATGCGTACTTAGATGAGGAAATACAAAATGCGTTTAATGCGAAGAATTTATGCCACACGTATAATATGCAAGAGGATTTGGCAGAATATACGACTACATAATTAATATTATTGAAACAACAAGCTCAGTTACCCCTCGGTCCTCGTCTTTTTCCTCTCCCACCCTCTCCTCCCTATACGATCGACAACGGCTTAGTTGTGTTTCCTATTTTTTATGTGGCGCTTAGAAAACATAGAAATGTCTTAGGTCACGATTGCCACTTACCATCAGGTGGACCGTTTGTTTGTCACCGATATTATTTAAATACCACATGCTAATCATAAACACCTTCTTTGCGATTGCTTCGTAACTGTACATATTTATAAATATTATACGTAAGTATACGTCGTGTGGTCATTGTCACTGTGTAATGATGAATACTCTATTAGCCGGACTAGAATATCAAATGAATTTATTTCTCCTAGTTGGTATCTTAAGCAAAGCATTAGCTGCATGTGCGCCAATTCACCTGCCAAAAGTGGTGACTATAGCTATTCCCATTTTTGGTAGAGGCTATGTCTTGTGGTTAGGCTTCAAGCTAATACAATACATATTTCTATGCCTATAAAGTCTATTACCTCAAAAGCCGGCTACCCTTAGGTTTGTCTAAATACTTATTGTAGTATGTGTGCTACGTGTTGTGTCCAGTATATAACACTTTACTGTTCACTGGCTTGACACTACACGATATAGTTAGCTACTTATAAGATTTTGGTGCGCCCGCGCACCAATACGTGTTTCGCGGTCAACGGTCAGGAAGCGACTGACTGCTTTTTGCGCGCACCGGAAGGAGGGTGAATATCCCCGCTCCGCCCGTATACACTACACTTATATTTAGCAGTAATACAAATATAAACATTGTAATAAAAGCCTGTAATGTCTTAAGCGATGACAATGCGTAGAGCAGTATCCAAATGCATACAGCTAGTATAAAATATGAAATACAAACCAACCGTAACTACTTTTTATTTAATAACAATATATTTGTTCCCTTAGTGTGGAGGATTCGCTTAATTTAAATATAATACATTAGTCTAATTGTAAACGTCTTCAACTCCTTAGTTACGTATAAAAAATCAAAAAATATTTTTATATTAGTGTGTAAATATCTAAATGTGAATGTATTTGTCCTTCTTTTACTTAAGAGTTATGTTTTAATCTCATCTAACCAATATTATTGTTCATGGTAATTGTTTGGCATTCGATTTGACATAGTACACCCAAATGCGTAGACGGAGCATGTACAAGAAATGTAATATTATTATAAGATTTAATAGAATATTAAATTTAAAATGTAATTAAAATATTTATTGTGTTTAATTCATATTAATGCTTTGTATAAAACATATTTCATTGCAGTGGGATAATAACTGGCTGGTATGATGACATATGTGTAGCTCGTCATACGTCATACCGAGAAACGAACACTTGTCTCAAGAATATTCTTCGATATTAACAAAGCATTTGATTATGTCTCTCACGAATTTATTAATGTAAAAATAAAGCACAGAACTCCACTATTTTTTTAATAACTTGATATATTGCAAATAACTCGTAGAGTAGATTCAACTAATTAAATAAAAAAAAAATTTAAATAATAGATTTTTATTGTGTTGGGGCTGTCTCGCATCGTCGATGTGTATGTGATTTTTTTTTTTTTTTATATATATTAGCCTACCAAAGTGACTCCACCCCGCCTGATGGTAAGCAGTTAGTGGAATCCAGAAGTGGTGGCCACCATACCAAAAGCTATCGTCTTAAACTGCTGGTATGGTGGCATCCACTATGGTGGCTGGGAATGGGGTTAGAAAAAAGTAATGAGGGAGGTGAAGAAAGAGGAAAGGGGGAAATTGGGCTTCCGACACTCTCACTCACCGAACGAAACGCAGTAGTAAGGATACTACTACTCTTAAGTCGATCTTCTATGAGAGGGTAGTACTTCCCCGGACGATCCGGCCCATTTTTGCTCAAACCAGCGTGGATCTACTATAACAAATACTCTCCTTTATGAGATACCTATATCGGTCAGTGGAAGTCTTCTTGAGCGATACCTGGAGCCCTACCACAACTTATGGCAATCTTAATTTAACCTTACTTTATCTCTATCCTTGTTTTCAATGGTACAAAAGAAAAAGACAAAAAACAAAGTAAGATTAAAAATTATACTGCTTTATGAGATGGCGGTAGGCCCTCTGACCTTCTTCCTTTGGGACATATCTACAAGTGGTGAGAGATGTGTGTACCTACCTATTGGTCCTGCAGCACACGAATAAAGTTACAATGAATGCGGCCGAAGCATTTTGAGCTTTATCTATGCACGAAGGCTCAAATTTACCAACAACCTGCCAATTTATACAATAGTATAAGACTAGCAATACTACTAGATAAATGGCAAGTTAATTGGCAACCACTAATGATTGACTTTCGACAGAAGTTCAGTTGCCCATGGCCCTATGAACTAAGTAGTAGGTGAAAGAATTATGTTAGAATTATGTGTATGAAAGAGTTATATTGTGTAATTGTTTGTGACTGTGGTTCTGTTGTGTGGATGTATTTGTGTTAATGTGGTTGTTTTGTATGGTTGTGTGTTTGAGTATTTGTGTTTGTGTGATTGTGTGTTTGTTTTTGAGTGGTTATATTGTGTGGTTGTGTTTGTGTGGTTATGTCGTGTGGTCATGTTGTGTGGTCATGTTGTGTGGTTATGCTGTGTGGTTATGTTGTTTAGTGGTATTGTCTTGTTTTGTGTAGTTGTTTTGTGTGGTCATGTGTTTGTGTTTGAGTGGTTATATTGTATTGGTTTGTTTTGTGTGAGCGTGTGTTTGTGTTCATGTGCTTCTGTTTGTTTCTGTGATAGTGCGTCTGAAATGAAAATGAAAATGAAACGAAAATGAAACGAAAAAGAAACGCAAATGAAATGAAAATGAAACAAAAATGAAACGAAAATTAATTGAAATGTGAATGTGGTTGTTTTTGTGTGCACGCACCCTACCTGGTCCTTCCTGGGAGAGTTTTAATGTTTAATTTACAAATGGATAATTCACATACATAAGGACAAAAGAAAATTGTTGAGAGGATTTTCTAAGGTTTTCTAAAATGTGGCCCACGAGGGGGCAGCACCGATGCGTCAAGAATAGCTGTCAAGCGCTTTTTGAAAGTGTACCCCTGATTGGCCCATTAAGACAGTTGAAGTGTCGCAAACTGGTGGCGAAAATTTTCTTAAAAACTGTCATTAACCTACAGCCAGTTCGCTGATGTTAGGATAGGGTCATGAGCAGAACTCTCAGGCCACTCTTTTTAATCACTAGATTATTAAAAAAAATTATGTTTCAATTTCTAGTAGCATGCAATAATAATAATTATATTAGAATTGTAGTCTACTGAAACTCGAGATTATTATACAAATTCGTAAAATTACACCAGCAATACTTTGATTTGACCTTGATTTGACGTAGCTCAAAAGACCAAAATTCAAAATCGGAGCCAGAAATTAAAAAAGTAAAGATATTTGGCTTTGGTGGTTGTCATCTGCACAGAACAAGTACTAACTTGTTCTGTGGTCATCTGCCCTTTGAGCAATTAAAAAAAAAATTGGTGGTTGCACACTTGTCACTTGTCATATTTGTTTTGACAGCACCAATTTGCCGTATTTCAAAAGTTGGAAAATAGGTAAATAATTTAATAATTACGCACAAAAATCTAACGAAATTCACAACAAATTGACATAAAATGCTATAAAATGATAAAATACCTAAAGGGAATATAACTTATCCAACACATAATGGGTTAGGAGCTTTGTTTACATCTACAGAAACTGCATTATGTCGAAGAAAAAGGGCAAAAATCACTTAACAAAAGGTAAATCTTTATATTTATAGTCTTAAACATCATTATGTGTACCAGAACTGTGTCCTACATATGTTGATCTAATAAAATTTTGACGGAATAGACATGAAATTTGGTGATTAGTTTTCGAAGGTCAAGCTTGTCATCCACTAGTGTATCAGACTCCGTAACGGTCTATGTAGAAATGATTCGTTCATTAAAATATGAGGATTAGTTAAAATTATGCCAAAAATAAAGTACACAAATGATTTATTAACTATGAAGATCGTGTCTTAGTGTCGTGGGTTCGATTCCCGCGGAAGGTAAATATTTGTGTGATGAACATTTGTATTTGTCTTTAGTCTGGGTGTTTTCTATGTATTATAAGTATGTATTTACAAAAAAAAAAGTATGTATATATATTATATTTCAGTTATCTAGTACCCATAACACAAGCTCTGCTTAGCTTGGGACTAGATGACGGTGTGTGATAGTGTCTACATATTACTATTATTATTATTATCTTATATCTAATCTAATAAATAAGGCTATCTAAATAATGAAGACTTAAATCTAGAATATATATAAAGATGGCAAAAAGTGGGTGGTTAAACACCTCTGCCTACCCCTTCAGGGATAAAAGGCGTGAAGCTATGTATGTAATGATTATGTTATATTTTCAGATTTCACAATAAACGACTGTGCTAACGCAATGAAACCGATTAAATCACTTCGTAAAGTTAACTCAGAGCCTCCATCATCATGGGACAATATTGATGACAATGTAGACATTATTGAACAAACCAATAAAGATGGTACCAAGACATTAATATATAAAGAAAAACAAGAAATAGACCAGGCCATGGAATACCCTGAAATTATATGGTATTTAATATCCAAATATATAAAACCAGAAGATATCGCTACATTTGCAAGAATTAATAAAGCTACATATTCTGTTACTAAAAATAAAGCTTTCTGGCTTTTAATATACAAAAGGCACTGTGAAAATAATCCTAAATTGCCCGATAAATTACGTTGTGATAGTTTTAAAGCTTACGGATTGCGACAGACTGTTATAAGGGCATTGTTTCATACTTATGATGTGTTTGTGAAGCGTATAGCTCGAAAAGCAACCCAGGATAGTCGTCCCCATCTATTAGTAAATCGTAAGTGTGTAAACGTGTGGTTTTGTAAAGGCCTTACATACTGGTCAGTGTATTTTAAGTTAAAAAAGCATCAGTTTGAAAGATGTGATGCTGTAGATTATATCGAGGAGTTGGGGCGGATTGATGCTAATCCAGAGGAGCATACACAGGTTTTGCAGGTAAATCTTGAATATACTAACCTATCTATTTAATCTAAGCAATACCACATAATACTTTTCAATAAATTAAATTATATTCCCCTATTATTCAAACTTTTAGTGTGGATTGCTGTATGCAAGGCGACTAATGGTAAAGTTTGTTTTAATGCTAGTAGATCCACGCTGGTTTCAGCATGAATGGGCCGGATCGACCGGGGCAGTACTACCCTTTCATAGAAGATCGACGTAACAATAGTAGTATTCGTACTACTGCATTTCGTTTAGTGAGTGAGAGCGCCGGAGCCCCAATTTCCCCCCTTTCTTTTTTCCTTACCTCCCTCATTCCCTTCCCCTACCCCATTCCCAACCGCCATAGTGGAGGCCACCATACCAGCAGTTTGAGACAATGGCTTTTGGAATGGTGGCCAACACTTCTGGATTCCACTGACTGCTTACCATCAGGCAGGGTGGAGTCACTTTGGTAGGCTACTATAAAAAAAAAATAACGTATCATTTACCATATAAAATTTCAAATGATTTTAGAGTACTCACTCATATTGTATAGAGCCTTTTTTATTAGCCTACCAAAGTGACTCAACGCTGCCTGATGGCAAGCAGTCAGTGGAATCCAAAAGTGGTGGATATCATTTGGTATTGGTCTTGGTATTAACGGGCTGTTTTCCGCAACTCCACGACTGTGCGCGTATTTTGCGTGTGGGTGGGGGGCGATCACTCAATCCATCCCAGCTCCTCGAGGAAGGCCAGCAGACTTTTGATGTCCCCGACGATCTCTTGGAGTGAATTCGGGTCGCCAAAGTATCTTGCCCTGTATGTGGCGACCTCAGGGCAGTGTAGCAGTATGTGTGCTGTTGTTTCGTCTGCCCGCATGCAGGCTCTGCAAAGCGGGCTGTCTGTAATTCTCATGACAAATAAGTGTTTATTGAAAGAGCCATGACCGGTGATGGCGGCTGTGACTGTGCGAAGTTGTTGTTTTGACAGTCGGAGCACCTGTTTCGTGATGCGAGCATTCAGCTCTGGCAGTGCTTCCTTAGCCTGCCTGCACTCGGTATGGTTCTTCCATGTGTTTTTGTGTTGATCTATGGTGTGATTTCTTACCAGGGTGCGTAGGTGACCAAAGGGGATGGCAACCGTGGGTTCTGGTCCCACGGCATTCATAGCTGAGCCTTCCCTCGCAAGCACGTCGGCTGCGTCGTTACCTCGGGAGCCGCTATGCCCTTTGATCCATTGTATAGTGATGTTGTTATTGTTACCTACCTTGCATAGTTTTTGGTGGCAGTCATATATTAGTTTGGAATTTATTGTATGGCTTCCTAGCGCTTGAAGAACAGACATGCTGTCCGAGATGGAGGTGGATATCATTCCAAAAGCCAGACTACTGGTATGGTAGCCTCCACTATGGTGGCTTAGTGAGATGCTTTTTCACGCTTGCTAAAAGACAAAAGTATGAAGTTTTTTTTTTTTTTATATTAGTCTACCAAAGTAACTCGACTCTCAAAAAAAAACTGAACTATTTGGTTCGAAACCCTTTAGATTCCACTGTGAAGGGTGGCACTTTAGTCCCGCACGTGTCTTTCTGGATAAAAAGGGAGAGGGTGGGATTATTTTGAAGAGCTCTTCTTTCAGCCTAAAAGGTGCTGAAACAAGTGTAGCACAGCTTTTTTCTTTTTTTTCGTGGGAAATTCATTACGCATACGCACCCGCCCGGGCAAGGCGGAGGTTATGTCGGACTCTCCGACCGCACTCAAAGCGCGGCCAGCATACCGGCTAAAACCCACGGTGTTCCTCCAGACGGCCAGAGTGACGGGGTCACGGGAGACGCTCGCGCATTCATCCACGACCCCGACGGGCCACGGCCCGCTCACCACACGCGAGAGGGTCCCTTCCGATTTGGGGGGCCTAGCCCCCCCTCCCTCGAGAGGCGTGTGTGGAACACGCGCACTGCCGTCTCGGGCCCGTGCTGTTCGGGCGGCGACTGCCCGATCGCCGCCCGGAGGCCACCTCCTAACTCGGCCGCAGAGGATAGGGAGAACGGCGCGTCGCAATACCGACACTCCTCTTCCCCTGCGGCCCCACCGCGTCCGCAATCTGGCGGTTGCGGCCCCGCCGAGGCCGCGGAAGGTAGGGAGAGCGGCGCACCGTTATACCGGCACTCCTCTCCCGCCGCGGCCCCGCCACTCCTCAGCCGCAGTGTCGCCGAAGCAACACTGCAGCCCGACCCAGTTGCGGTGCCGCCCAAACAGCACCGCAACCCACCAGAGCCGCTCCATCGTGGGCTTACCGGCAAAGCCCAGAGGAGCGGCGCCTCCTTGGGGTTCCTCTTGGTTCACCGTGGTCCTTGGTAACCACGGCTACTAAGCCCCCCGCCGCGACAAGGCGAGAACCCCGTTGGGGGGGCAGTTTATCACAGCTGTGCTTACCCCAACTAAGGGAAAAAGTGACACTATGGATATATTCTATTAATATTATAAATGCAAAAGTTTGTATGTATGTTTATCTAGGTAGGTGTGTTTGTTACCACTCAGCACATAAACAGCTGAACCGATTTCGATGAAAATTGGTATGTAGATAGATTCGGTAGGGAGACAAAACACATTTTAGGCGCGAGCGAAGCCGTGGTGCGCAGCTAGTAATGTATACATTAACATACCTCACAACTGATACTTACCAACAGATTTAAATCTATCACTTCTACAGTATGTTTACTTTAATAATCTTCATTCCTTTTCTCTAACGAAGCCTTGTTCGCAGGTAACGTGCAAGAGCTTCCAAGAAGTGCCTCCTCTGATGGGCATGACGCTGTCCTCTGTGACGATGGGGCTCGCGCAGGGCTTCCGACACCACAGGCTCACGCTGGGGTTTAATACTTCACCGTATACTACCAAAGGTAAACTATAACATCCTATTAATATTACAAATGCGAAAGTTTGTATGTGTGTGTGTCTGTATGTTTGTTACCCCTCAGTACCTAATTTTTGATTCGGTGCCGAAGACAGATATAGGATACTTCTTCAAGGCGCAGCTAGTATACCATATTTTATAATGGTTATAAAAAACATATGAATGAGTACAAGCCTGAGAATTTAATATTATCAATTTGGTTATTACTTTGTTTCGTGTTGTATTTTTAAATTTTATTATTTCCTTGATAAAATATTATCAGTAATCTTATCAATATTTATTTGCAAACTATTGACTATTATTCTTATTAAAACATAGTTTGTCACTTTGATATAATTAAATATCTTTTCATGTATAGATAATACTTTTAGCAAACAAAATCATTCGTCCCAGCATGCTGCCTTGTGGAACTCCCATAGAGCTTTCTTTAGATCAAAACATTCTTTTGAATTAGGGTTTTTAGAAAAATGTAGTTGGTGCAGCTTAGTTGAAAGTTCATTCACAAAAAAAATTAATTCATACATATGTGGCGTCATCTATCAGCAGTCAGCATAGAAAACAAAGATGGCGCTATCAACAACTTCAGTTCACTTCTATACAAGATGTATGGTGGTCTGAATCGCGATATCAACATTCTCACGCCGACTAACTATATATACAAGTCCCGACTACCAACTGTTGGCTATAGCCCGCCAGGCACGATCACCTAGCCTGCGAAGAGGATCCTTCCGTTGGTTGTAGGTATATGGTGTGATACTTTCACACAGTTTGAAATCAATAGAATCGTTCACGGTTATGTACCTAAGATTTAAAGCGCTTTGACCGGTGCCTGGACCTGACGCCTCAGTACTGCCACCTCGTGGGCGCCATTTTCCCTCACTGCGTCTAAAATATGTAGCCCTCCTCGGTAGTGCAGTGCTATGCGAAAAGTTTCGCCAAGTGTGGGAATTGACCACTCACAAATAAATATACGGTGCGCCTGATGCTACCGTAGCTTCATAATATGTAATGCTAAACACGTTACCATAAAGATCCTTTACTGGTTACTATATATATAAAACAGCACTTACTTTATATACATTTTGAATAGATTTTAGTACAACCTATATATACCTAGTTACATAAATTGATCCTACAGTCAAACTGTTTATACAGTTTTGTGGGACTTTGTATTATCTTATAAGTTTATTATGTACTCTTTATTATAATAAATAAATAAATAAATAATAAATAATAAACTTTGCGTGGTCCATAAAAAAATTATACATGTCTGTGTGTACCTGGTGCTAATTATAGTATGGCTTATCTTGGCACAGCCACCATCGCGAAATGAAAATTTAATAACATGTCCAGTTAATCGGTAATTAATCGAAAATAAAAATAAAATAATTGAAATAGTTTGCAAATATATGTAATTGCATTCATGTGTTTGCAAATATAAGTATGTTTGTATCGTAGCAAATAGCGTTCTATAGTCTCTGCTCACCCCATTAATGGGAGACATACGTGAAGTTATGTATGTATTTAATTCCAGAATTTGTCGGTTCTTTTGAATATTTGCAATTGTTTTTACCGAACAAGAGAGTATTTGAATTTATCCCTTGAAAACGTTACGTCGTGTATAATATGTATTTTTTTCATGTAGGAGTGCTCCCCGACGTCTCAGTAGTACTAGACGCTGTTGTAGCCGCGTTGGTCTGCGACTGGTGGCACCCGTCGTATCCTCACGGCGGTGTGTTGGTGCCTAGGCAGGACCCTCCGATCCTCAAGAGGAACTTCTTTGACGAGGACTGTTCTTGATTGAAGAGATCGCGGCAATTTTAGTGATTGTCGTATGGATTGTGTTGTGAAGTTTTGGTGTATAACAATATTTTCTCGGGCCAGGATATGTGGAGATCTTTAAAAGTATCCCATACAGTCGCTATGTAGGAGGCCATCATGCCAGTTCGATGCGATGGTTTTTGGATGATGTCCACTACCCCTGGTCTCACTGACTGCTTACCATAGGTACCGTAGGTGATACATATAAAAAATGTTCTAGATGAGTTTTGCCAACTTACGCAGTATAGTACTCTTATTAAAAAAATATCAAACTACCCTCATATCTTTTTGAACTGATTTTACTGAATACCATTTTAAGTATAATATAAGTGTATATTATACGTAAAATGGTGCATAAGGATAATTTATGTGACGTTTTTCTTTTTATATATTTTTTTGTTATTCATTGAAATTTTATATAAGTACTTATAATAGCATATAGATACGTGAAATGCTAAATACTATTAGTATTATGTTGATGAATAAATATAAGATTAAATAAAAAAAAATCCAAGGATCACTGGCTTCATCTCTAAGATCTATCAGATTAATTATTAGATACAAAATATAAAGTGTTCACTAGTTGAATGGTTGTTGAGTTCAGTAGAGTAAATTAGTGATTTGTTTTTTATAGAAATTTGGTGAAAAACAAGCATTACAGACCTGATGATAAGTGGGTAACCCTAACTTTGTAACAGGGTTGTGTTCTCTGAGAACAAAGAAAATACAAGCTGTTTTATGGAGGCAAAGAATAGGAAAGAAAAGGGAATGGGAGGGCATCGATCGGGGAAATATCGAAATATTTCACAGTGTTCAATTTCCTCAACTGATTCGATTTAGTGGGCAGGTTTTATTGAATAAAATATAGATTTTGCCACAATAGGGTATTATCCTTTCAAAAGAATATTGATATAAGTAGGGTCCTTCTTTTTGCTATTCCATTCCGAGGCTAAAATTAAATGTGATTTACTACTAAAAGTTCTAGGTACTGATAGAATAAATACTTAAAATATATTATTATTTGTCTCTTAGTAGGAAAAAGGACTCAAAATGTTCTAATCTCTACTATCCGTACAAGTACTATTTACTTGAAAATTATGTTAGTTCACATTCAAAAGTACTAGAATAGCAGATTTTAGGAGGAATTGGCAAAATCTTAAATACTGTTTATACATTGTAGTAAGTTTCATTTCATACTAACCTCCTACAATCTTCTGCTACCCTAGTACTTTTGATTGTAAACCACTTGTTTTCCATTGTGTAATAAATATAGTAAATCTTTATATATGATTATAAATTATTGTCAATTGTTAGTATTCAATGTTAGATTGATGTCCATAGTAAAATATATATATTGTAATAAACTTACTAGAGTCTTGCAGTCTAAAAATGAGATAGATACGTCATTGTATTTTAAAAAGACCTTTAGTGAAAACTACATGTCATTTTCTACATCCTTTGCGCGACTGATTCCCAAATAGAATAACGTCCAAACATACGAATGTCCAAAGGCATGTCAAAGTGATAAAAATATTCAACCATAAAAATAGGTACCCAATGATAATATTGCCCAAATATAAAAATTACCAGAATTAATATTGTCCATATATAAAAATATTCTGTAATAATATTGCCCAACCCTAGAAATGTCGAATGTTAAATATAGCCAATGATAAAATTGTCCAATAATAAAAATGTACAAACACATGTCAAAATGATAAAATTGACCAATTAAACAAAACTCCAATGATAAACTTGTCCTTAACTAAAAAAATACCTAATAAATATGGCCAAAAATACGGAACCCAAGAAAATTTAGATACGTCCATGACTTTAATTGTAAATACATTACAAATTTAAATTTAAAGAACAACAGACAGAACTAATAATTTACTTCACTCAGTTCAAACCACCTAAAAATGTCTAGCTTTGAGCTGTGCGAAACGGTCAAGGAAATTAGCTAACTAAACTCACAAAACTGCGAGACAGAGTTGATATATTACCAATGTAGATTTGAGTCTATACTATTATTATATATATTATTCATTTGGACATTTTTATGTGCCTGGACATTATTATAGCTAGTTATGTGGTTGGTTATATCTAGTTTGACATTCTTATGACTGGACGTTATTATAGTTGGTCATTTTATCTAGTCCTTTAAAAATATAGTTTGACATTTTTATGGCTGGACGACTTTATAGCTGGTCATATAAGTGGTCGGTTGTTTCTATAGTTGGACATTTTTATAGCTGGTCAAATTACAGATTGGACTATTTTGCAGTGATGGACGGTTTTTCTTTTTTTATAGCTGGTCAAATTACAGATTGGACTATTTTACAGTGATGGACGGTTTTTCTTTTTAGACATAAGTCGTGCAAAGGTTCTACATACCTCCCTGTAAAAAGTTTAATATACAATAATAAATAATAATATTTCATTTAAGTACATACTATATTATTTATTTAATATATATAACAGTAAAAACATGTAAGTAGGTACCAGCGTTTATTCCTATAATAGAACAAATTATAGTTTAAAAATTGTAATTAAGTATAATAAAATGTCGTTAAAAAAGAGTAGCCCGAGTTTCTTGTCAGTTCTTAAGACTTCAGTCCGCGAGGGCAAATTAGTTGACACTTTATTCTGATTACAATTACTTACGTTCATAAACTTATTTGAAACTGCCATAAACATTTTGTTATGTATAATATAAGTACATAAATATTTAAGTACTGTTATGTATATTATACATAACAATCAATATCTATGAAAGTCTGAAATAAGAAATAGAACCATATAACATATAATAAAAGGTTATATTTATGTTTAAGAGTGTTGCCATTGTAATTATTTATATTAGAATGTGATATAAATAATATATTATTTGTTATATTTTGTTTAATTTACCATACCAACTAAATTTATAAAATATCTACTATCTTTTTCCTTTTTCTCCCTCTCTCATTCCCATCACCTACCCTCTCCCTTCACGTTAGGCAGCTTTTTTCTTTTTTAATCGACTGTCACTGTTGGCAATAATAAAAAAGACATGATGAAAATATTCCCCTCCTAACCAGTGAAGGGTAGTGTGAAACATGATATTTGCTTATATCTTTCCTGTGTTCCCACCTCCCATGACACGGGCCTGATGGTAAAGAACCTAAGAAGCAACAGAACCACTGCATTAAGCAGTCAACTGATGAATAACTTTGACACGGAATCAGTCAAAGTGATTGATGAAGCTTGCTATCACCACCAAATAATACGACATACCTAAGTATATAACACATATATTTTACAAAAGCATTGGACACAACTAAAATAAATAATATTGCATTATAATTAATTAATTATAATAATTTATTATACAATCTTACTAAAAGCACAATGAAACAGGTAAAATATGATTTAAAGGGTCTCAAATCAAAAGGGGATTGTTCGTGGTGGCCCCACTGGTGGGACCACGAGAGAAAACTACCCCGTAAACCCACTAATTAAAATTGAATATTTTTATATAGTAAGTACTAGGGTAACAGAAGATTGGTGGGGTTTGTATGTATGGTCGAAATAATAAATTATTATCACTGATCCTGTAGTACCTAGCAATGAATTTCTAAGAAGTCCCAGGAACGCAGATACATTAAGATTTTTTTTTTTTTTATATTTATTAGCCTACCAAAGTGACTCCACCCCGCCTGATAGTAAGCAGTCAGTGGAATCCAGAAGTGGTGGCCACCATACCAAAAGCTATCGTCTTAAACTGCTGGTATGGTGGCCTCCACTATGGCGGCTGGGAATGGGGTTAGAGGAAGGGAATGAGGGAGGTGAGGAATGAGGAAAGGGGGGAAATTGGGCCTCCGGCACTCTCACTCACCGCAGTAGTAAGGATACTACTACTCTTAAGTCGATCTTCTATGAGAGGGTAGTATTTCCCCGGACGATCCGGCCCATTCATGCTGAAACCAGCGTGGATCTACTACCGTCAAATTATAAAAAATATTTATTATTAAAATTTCATTTGCTTACTTACTTACTTATTTTTTCCTTATTACCACATACATACTAACCTCCTACAACCTTCTGCTACCCTAGTACTAATTTTGAAAAAATTATTTAGCTTATTAATGTTTGTAAGGAATACCACCCGTTCCTAATTTAATATATTGTCGAATATTGAGAATAATAAAATGTAATATTTAACAAATTCTTACTAATGTTTGAGTATACTAAAAGTATCGCATTGCGACAGTATTGTGATGTACTTTGAGATCTTAAGTTAATATCATTATATTTACTAGCTATTGCCTGCAGCTCCGCCCGCGATGTCGTAATATAACACGAACATGTCTCTGTTAATACGATTTTTCATATAAACTTCCATTCCCTATTTCAACCTCTTCAAGCCATTATTTGGCGATAAAAATAGCTTATGTTGTTGCCGAAGGTCTAATCTATCTCTATACCAAATTACATAAAAATCGGTTCAGTGGTTTAGGCGTGAAAGCGTAACAGACAGACAGAGATACTTTCGCATTTATATTAATATGGATTACAACCGTATCTATCTATAATAGTATACTTACTTAAATTTTAACAACAGTACAATATTTTTTGACTAGCAACCAAATTAAAAAAATATTCAAGTTTGGCAGTTTGGAAAGAATACAATATTTTTCTATTAAATAATACCTACTAAGTAAACTAACTAAAGCTATAAATACTTACAATCTCTTTTTAGAAATATCTATAATTAATAATAATATTATGTGTGTAGTTTAAAAACTAATGTAGCCCTTCATAAGTTCAATACTTTATACGATCTACGACACAACATATAAATGAGCGACGAGCGTTCTCACATAAGACTGTCAACGTCGCACTTTAGAGTCATATTTTCGTGGTTTTTAATTTTATCATTTATTCGAAGCTTATTTAAAAATTATTGGTAGAACACTTTTTAGAATTACGTGAAAGCTGTTTTACTTTTTTTTTTTTTAATATTCTACCACATTCACACAGCGCCATCTAGTCCCAAATTAAGCAATTATATTTGCTTGTGTTATGGGTACTAAACAACTGATATACTACTTATATACATTTTTTTTAGTAAATACACACATAGTATAGATAAATTACACCCAGACACAGAACAAACAATCATGCTCATCACACAAAGATTTGTCCTGGGTGGGAATCGAACCCACGACCTTCAGCTTAGCAGTCAGGGTCACTAACCACTAGGCCAGCAGGCCAGTCAAAGTGTTTAAAGTGTGTAAGTAAGTACTTAACCTATTTCTATGCAAATAATACATTGGAAACTTGGTGTTATTTTCATAGTAAAATAACTGTAAGCATTATAGTTATTTCCTTTTTGTACAGCCTTAACGCATTTCTAAAGTGTTCTACTAATATTTTTAAAAATATAGCTCTGATTTAATAATAAAAAATGAAAGATTTTTTTATTCACTATCACACACTGTCGTCTAGTCCCAAGCTAAGCAGAGCTTGTGTTATGGGTACTAGATAACTGAAATATAATACATATACATACTTTTTTTTGTTAATACATTCTTATAATACGTAGGAAACACCCAGACTAAAGACAAATACAAATGTTCATCACACAAATATTTGCCTTCCGCGGGAATCGAACCCACGACACCCGGCGTCGCAGTCAGTTACAGTAACCACTAGACCAACGGTGCAGTCAATTGCGACGTTGTCACTCGTGTGTACGCTATTAATACTTTTAAGCGTATTTACACACAATAAAAAAACAATCAGTATATTTACAACTTAAAATTATCTTGAGGGTAGTTCAAAAACATTTTGTGGGTAGACTCAAATATCCTATAGAGGGTTATACGGCGCGAATGCGACTACCCAGACAAGTATCGTCAAAAATATAAAATTTGATTCCAGCGGCGCGCTTTCATCCGCGTATTTGATTATTGCTCTTCTCCCGTCGCCAGTAACGTGATGTTACACAGCCTATAACCTTCCTCAAGAGCTAGGCTAGTTTCAGCGATTAGCGCGTCTAAACAAACAAGCTCTTTCGCTTTAATATATAATAGTATAGATTGTTATGAGCTCGTCTCAGAACAAAAAAAGTGAAACTGCGTAATGTGGAAATGAAAATAGGAAGGGATAGAAATTTTTTTCTAGTGATCATATTGTTTCTTTATGTCAAACTTTATTAACATTGCTTACAATTCACAATTCTCTTTCTCTCTCCTACTTTCTACCTTTGTGTATCTTTCTTTCTCTCTCCCTCTTGCGTTAAAATATAGGACGTTACTCGTTGCTACGCAACAGTGCTTTCATACCCCCTCCGTGGTAACGTTCAATGTGTTCAAATAAATATTACTACAGCAACTATAAGTATACATGTGACTAATTTACTAATGTAATGTCGCTTATTAAATTAAACGACTAATACTAATAACTACTTACAATAAAAGTAACTTTTTTCTATTCTAATAAAATAAATAAGAGGAAATACCGTCGAATTATTAATACTAGTTTAAAAATGTATTTGTAACTATTTTGTGATAAATTATGCACATTGTAAAGTATATTAATTACTAACGACCCGCCCCGGCTTCGCAAGGGTATTATGCTGATACTAAATATACTACAGAATGTCTTTTTAAACAACGTTCACAGCTTTTTTGTAATTAGACGATACAAACATATTTTCTTTAGAGGCCGGCGGCTCCCAGCCGTTATATACCGCCGCAACCGCTATATGCCTGCATTACATTAGTAACCTCTAAAATTACCAGTGTTTCTCTAATATATTTTGCACGTATTATACGTATAAACCTTCCTCTTGAATCACTCTATCTATTAAAAAAACCGCATCAAAATCCGTTGCGTAGTTTTAAAGATCTAAGCATACATAGGAACAGACAGCGAGAAGCGACTTTGTTTTATACTGTGTAGTGATTTTTTTATATTTATTTCATTTATGCGAAGAAACTATATTATTAACCAATAGTGCCTTGTCCACTGTTGCGGGGCGGACTCGGCCAGAGATTTAATACAATCCTATTGGTAAATGATTCTCGCTTCTGAGAACAAGTAGCCTTCTGCAAGTACAACTAAAAATAGCCAGTTGCAAGGTATGTGTAAATAATTTCAAGTAAATAATAGGTATTTATGTTATAACTGCCCAACAAATGCAATTTCTGTAAGCTAAAATCATAATAGTTATATTTACGATACTTACTTATATTATGTTATTTTGGTATATTTTTTGGGAGAATATAAATACACTTGTAATAAATGCCATAAACGTGCATCCTCTCAGCTGCTCGGAAGTTTACAGTACAGTAAATGTCTTTTGCGATTAAATTATGTTATGAACTCGATATTATGGCGACATTCTAAAGAAACTAACTTTGAAGCGGTCGAATTAAAATACGCGAGCTGTTAAAATAGATAGGCAAGCTAATTATTTACACAATTATCACTTGAAATAAACAACTAAGCCTAACTACGTAGTTTTGGATTTTTATACTTTATGTTAATGTAAAAAGCGTAGGTATATCATTTTTAAATTCGCTTACAGAAAAGCAGGCTACAAATATTAGAAAACTGAAACTAACACATTTTTTTAATTCAGTGCAAAATAAAATATTTTCTTATTCTTTTGTTTTATGAGAAAATAAAAAAAAGTTTTTTACTTCTTTCTTTCAAGGTCAAATTTAATGTTACTATTGACCACTAATAAATACATCAGACTTTACCCTAAGATCTCTTCCACGTCATTATTATACTTCTCTTTAAACGAATCCCAAACTTTTAAAGCGACCGACGCATCTGTTTCTTCGCACTCATATGTTGAGTTCGGATGTTTTCTACTATAGTGACGTATCACATTTTGTTTATGAGAAAACATTTTTGGACAAATTTTACAAGCAAAATACTTCTCATTTACATGGATTTTCATATGATATTTTAATCTACTTTCTTTAGGAAATTGTTTGTGACATATATCACAAACTAAATGCTTTACTTTATTATGACGTAACGCATGCCGCTGCATGTTATGTTTGTGCGCAAAACATTTTGAACATATCGGACATATGTAAGGTTTTTCACCAGTGTGGACTCTCATATGGGGTTTCAGCAAACCAGAGTGTGTGAACGATTTATCGCATACCGGGCACGGGTACGGCTTTAAACCCATATGCAGTTGCACATGACGTATTAAAGTGCTTTTATATTTGAATGATGTCTCACACTGGTCACAAGAGAAAGGTCGAGTTGAATCATGTCTACGTAGATGACTTTTTAGCAGGAACTCTTTATCAAAGATTTTATAACAGACATGACATTGAAGAGGTTCATCTATAGGTCGTTTGCAGCGGCTTTTACCTTGATGTTTTGTTAAATTAGCTTTAAAGGCGAAACTTCTATGACATTGATCGCAGAAGAAAGGTTTTACAGTTAAGTGTATACGCTTATGTTGCATCAAGTTAGATGAAGATTTAAAGCTCTTGTCGCACAATTCACATGAGTACGATCTTTCTATTAATTGAGGGTTGTGTCGGCGCATATGTTTGTCTAATTTTTCTTGTGATAGAAACTGGTTTGGACATTCGGGACATTCGAATCTTTGTTTAGTATGTATTAGCATGTGCCTGTGAACGTTGCCGAGGTTTGCGAAGCGTTTGGAGCAGACGCGACAACATAGCTCGCTGTTTTCGGTATCTTGAAGCTCTGGAATAAAGGTTACAGTTGAATTTAACATGTTATATGAAAATTTCATCTATTTATATATTTAGGAATTATAAACTATCGTTACAGGCTTCTTACTCCAAATGCGATATCTATTACACACTTAAACTTACAACTGAAAATACGTACTTAAAAATTGTAGACGCTCCTTCGGTTGCGACCTTGGTAACATAATGCGCATCAAAACGGCACCGCTGTGAGGATAAAGGCAGTATACGCACCTAATGGATATATTAGCGGTCAAACCATCAGAAGGTGGCAAGCAAGGAGAATCTAAGAGGATGATGGACAATGGAATCTGCCGACCGTCAAGCAGTCCATGGGCCAAGAATGGCGAAATTACACCGTGCGATGACCATCACCGCCTTAAAACGATCACGGTACCTGATCGCTCATGCCTGCAGACTTGCCCGCGGGCATGTCCATCTAGTGAATTCCTCGTATTAAGACTTGTGGAAGTCTTTAGGTGACAAGATAACATTTTAACTCACCTCGTAGCTCTTTAGATACACAAGTATTTGACGACGAGGGTTCATCTTCTTCCTCTTGGTTTGTCTGAAATAAAACATTAAATATGTTTTAAGTATATAAATATAGAGGCAGCGTGGGCAGACTCCTCACAAGGTGGTTCGACGACTTGATAAGGGTGGCGGGCAAGCGTTGAATGAAGGCGGCGAACGCCCGGCAAAGGTGGCGAAAATTGGAGAAGACTTTTGGTTGCTATGATAATGATATAAATATAATTAACTGCGCCCTACGGCTTCGTCCACTAGTAAAATATGTTTTGTATTCCTCAGTAACCAGACCGATTTTTGGGATAAAATGTAACTAATGTCCGTCTCCGGCACCGAATCTATCTACATACCAATTTTCATCGAATTCGGTTCAGCTGTTTAGGCGCTGAGTGGTAACAAATACACACACGTACACTAACTCATGATGCGACGATAGTAGGATATAATAGACTGCCTCGATGATTCAGTGGTAGTTCGATCCCTGGGTTGAATCAAGATATTCTATGGAAGAGTGGTACTTCTGAGCGATTCGGAGTTCGGACCATTTATGCTGCATTCTGTATTCATGCTGTGTAACACATAAATAAATAAATATTACCACAACAACCACACAACGTCATCTAGACCCAAAGTAAGCATATATTAATAGCTTGTGATATGGGTTCTAGAATGCGAATAAACATACTTACCTACATACTTTTTTTTATTCAAAGCGAACCCGCGACCTCTGCGTGGCAGTCCATACCCAGTGCCACAGAACCGCAGAGGTGGTCGTAATACATATAAAAAAACATCACTCAACAAAAATAATAAAACTTCTAAAAAAACAACATACATGGTTATCAGGCGGTTCAACCTTGATGTTGACTTCAACAAACTCGGATTGAGAACTTTTGATGGTGATTTCACACGATCTGTCCCCCGTACTATCCGGCGTCATGGTTGCCTTCTCAGCTTCTTTGGTACTGCAACAAAAGAGTTTGTGTTAATTGCATCATCATGGAGGTCTTCATCATCGCCATTACTATCACCATATCATCATCTATTTAGATAAATAAATAAATATTACCACAACAACCACACAACGCCATCTAGACCCAAAGTAAGCATATATTAATAGCTTGTGTTATGGATTCTAGAATGCGGATATACATACTTAAATACTTTTTTTTTGTAAATACATACATATCATACATAGAAACACCCAGACCAATGCAAATAGACATGTTAATGCACACAAATATTTGCACTGAGCGAGAATCGAATCCGCGACCTCTGCGTGGCAGTCCATACACAGTACCACCGAACCGCAGAGGTTGGTAAATATAAAACGTATGTTACATGTTTGAAATATTAAAATGATAATAATACCTATTTTATAATGATAAATATTTGCATGCCTATCTAAGGCAGAATATACCTTGCACTTTGCACTATTGTTAAACCTGGTATCACTTGTATTCTATGCAAATAAATGTTTCTTTCTTTATTTCTTACAAAAATTTCGCTCACGAAATGAAATCTAATAATAATAATATTAATAATATTCTACCACATTCACACAACGCCATCTAGCCCCAAATTAAAAAATCATATTTGCTTGTGCTATGGGTACTACATTTTTTTTTTGTAAATACATACATAATAATAATATAATAATACCAGCCTGTTTACTGTCCCACTACAGGGCAAAGGCCTCTTCTCATAGAGAAGGAATGAGCATTAATCACCACGCTTGCTCAAGGCGGATTGGCAATTTCAGACTTTTAAGTCCAGGTTTCCTCACGATGTTTTCCTTCACCGTCAGTCAGAAATGTCCAAGATAAACTTAGAAAGTACATATGATTTGAAAAATCACATTGGTACTTGCCCGGATTCGAACCCACTACCTAGTGATTACGAAGCGGGTGCCTTATCCACAGGGCCATTTCGACTTATACATACATACATATTATAGATAAAATACACCCAGACACAGAACAAACAATCATGCTCATCACACAAAGGTTTGTCCTGGGTGGGAATCGAACCCACGACCTCCGGCTTAGCAGTCAGGGTCACTAACCACTAGACCAACAGGCCAGTCTATCAGGCTTTCCGCGGGGCGGTTTCACCCGCGTCTTTGCTTACTGCTCTGACCTCGTCGTCAGTAGCGTGATGTTCCATAGCCTATATAACCTTCCACGAGAATTGGGCTATCATACGCAAAAAGAATTTTACAAAACTGATTGGTAGTTTTAGAGATTAGCGAGTTCAAACCAACAAACAAACTCTTCCGCATTACATAATAGTATAGATTTTCAAAATAAAAAATACACTGCTATAACTATAACCGTTATACAATATTGATGAGTTTTCATACAAACTTTCATTCCTTATTTCAAATGCTTCAAGACATTATTTCGCTATAAAAGATAATCTAATATATATCAAATTTCATCAAAATCGGTTCAGTGGTTTAGGCATGAAAGCGTAACAGACAGACAGAGTTACTTTTACATTTATAATATAAGTATGGAGTATGGATATGGATTATTAGGGACAAATAACAGTTACATGCTAAATATTACAGGAGTTCTTTTTACAATTTCATCAAGCACATAACCCAGGTGGTACATAAAAAATATAAATAGAAAGCAAACAGACTACTTAGGCATCAGTGTAAAAGGGTGATCCAGTAATTTAGTTACCTTTAGTCAGTAAATAAGAACTTAATTTTTAAAATTTAAATTCTGAAAGGGAGAAAATGTCGCCGTCATTGGGATGTGTGTTAAACGATTCGACAAGACAACGAAGTAGAGCCCGCATTCCCGTGCGCGGCGTTAGTTTTGCACAGGCCAGTATGAAACAGCCGAGTGTCACGGACTACCCTTGGCCGGACAGTTCATCATAATTATCATAGCCGGATAAAAGCTAGCCAGTAATAAATATGAATGAATCTTGTAAGAAACTGAATAAAATATATTCTTTCTTTTGTAGACGCACTTAGTCACCAGATATCTATGACACAAGTCTTATTGTCACAATAATATCAGAACACAAATAAATTATCTACATCGGAACTATCAGAACCGTATCAGTATTTACCTCATTACTCACGCCTTTATTTAGTAAATAACGTTATCACATATAGAATTGATTACCCAAAATTTTAGCTTTTATTGTGGTATTATCAGCGCGATATCGACGTATGATTAGGTGCTGCTCATATCATTTGTTCATTATTGTTTGTTGAAAGAAATCGAAATCCCATCACTGCAACTAAGACAAAGTTGCAACGACTAGGGGCCTAAATCTGCTATCACAATAGTGTTAGAATGGTCGATCATTGATCTTTTAATGGTTGAAACTTGTCAAAATCAACCAATAAAAAATCATGATCGAGCATTCTGACACTATTATTGGTTAAAACTTGACAAAATCAACTAATAAGAGATCATGATCGAGCATTCTGACACTATTATTGGTTGAAACTTGACAATATCAACTAATAAGAGATCATGATCGAGCATTCTGACACTATTATTGGTTGAAACTTGACAAAATCAACTAATAAGAGATCATGATCGAGCATTCTGACACTATTATTGGTTGAAACTTGACAAAATCAACTAATAAGAGATTATGATCGAGCATTCTGACACTATTATTGGTTGAAACTTGACAAAATCAACTAATAAGAGATCATGATCGAGCATTCTGACACTATTATTGGTTGAAACTTGACAAAATCAACTAATAAGAGATCATGATCGAGCATTCTGACACTATTATTGGTTAAAACTTGACAAAATCAACTAATAAGAGATCATGATCGAGCATTCTGACACTATTATTGGTTGAAACTTGACAAAATCAACTAATAAGAGATCATGATCGAGCATTCTGACACTATTGTGATAGCAGACTTAGGCCCCAGGACCTTATTGCTGTCGCTGATGGTCGATGACAGGAGTCCAGATGATAGATTACGCAGAAGTGGACGGAACGGTTTAAAACAGAAAACCTCGAATTCAGTCCGTCGTCAGTCATCAGCGAGAATTCGCTTAGCTCTTTAAACATATCTGGATTAATATAAACTGGATTGGTGTCTATCATCATCATGTCTGTCATCCTTCCGCAAAACTACGATTCCATCACCGATCTCATTCCGCCATCCTTAATTGATCATCAGTCCACCTTATTAGGGGTCTGTCTACGATGCGTCTCCCAGTTTGTGATCGGCTTTGAAGATACACTTTAAAGTTCTAGCATAAGAAATCAGCAATCCTTACTAATATTACAAATGCGAAAGTAACTCTGTCTGTCTGTTACGCTATTACGCCTAAACCACTAAACCTATTTTGATTAATTTGGAGATTAGACCTCGGGGAACAACATAGGCTATCTTTTAATGGGAATAAATGGCTTAAAGGGGTTAAAATAGTGGATGAAAGTTTGTATGAGAAAAACCGTCAATGTAAACAGAGATATAAACGACATTCACGCGGGCTGAGCTGCGGGAAACAGCTAGTAAAAAATATATGTAGGTATCGTAACATGTGAATACCGCCTACTATGACACATTACATCAAACTTGTAGAATCCAGAATCCATCTGATAAACGATAATTGACGCACAATCATATCAACAATGGTGTTTTTGTTATTACACATAAATGACAAATCAATTGGGGCGTAGTAAATGTGTAGTTGTTAAAGCGTCTGGAGCCTTTGGTCGCTGACAACGTCTGGAACAATACTCTCTTTGTCTTCCTTAGCAATAACTTTTTCTGTTTTCTTGTAATTGCATTGTCAACTGACTAGTAACGGAAATTAAAACCACAAGATGAAAATTGATTTCCTGACCTGGAATTGGACAGCTTCTAAATCTCCATATTTAGTCAAAAGATGGTCATTGTAAATAAAAGTATATTTTTAGCATTGCATTCAGAAGACTTTTGCTCTAATCGTCAAACTTCAAAATCGAGCTGGTGATCGTCGTGGTAGCAATCTTATCAGAGGATGCTCTACCTATCACGTATTAGATAATATTGCTGCCATTATAATATGTATCACAGCCATCACTCATTCAGGCGTAACACCAGACAGAACCCTCATTTAGATTTACTCCTAGTCGCCATGTAAAAGTAGAAAACTGCACCTGCAAATGAAATTAAAATTTTCTCTTTTGCCAAAAGCTTTTTTTAATAATATTGAAAAGTATCACTCATCGAAAGAAAGATAATACTGCTGTCTACTATAGAGTGGAGATACTTTTTAACCCAACCTAATTTGACGCTTCCAGTCTAAATCTCATTGCTCTCTTAGACAAAGTAAAACACGTGAATGTGAATGTGAATTTCATTAATTATTTTGGAGCCTTCTTGCCCGATTTCGAACCAACATTCTCGTGGCTAGGATACAACTGATAATCATTAGGCTTTTGATTATAACAATATGCATTCTGTGATTTGATGGTACTGTATACGAACTACCGGAGAGGAACCGGGAAAAGTAATGTTGCGTTTTTGTCGAGAATTTTTTAGTGTTAGCCTGGAGTATGGCACTGCGCCAGCCAGTTAAACGGCAACAGGCTCGATCTTAATTGACAAATGGGAACATGGAACCCAAAACATACTTCTGCCTACCCCTTCGGGGGAAAAGGCATGTAGTTTTATAATTTTAGAATACCGTAAACTAATTTGAATACGAGTCTCTCGTAGACCCTGCTTTCACCGCAGTTAGTCATCAATGACTTATTATGAGTAACGAAATTACATAACTGGCTTTTATTATAATCCGTAATTCGTAGTTACATGTGTTACATGCGTGCCTATCACCTTATGTATCCGCCTGAAGCGTAGTGAAGACAAAATGGTATACTCCACCCTTCAGGAGAGTTTTGTATCTAGTAGCAGACGTGTTCAGGCTTAAGCTAAAATGTTGGCTTTTAGGTATTTTCACATTGTGTAAATACAAGCAAGTAATTCCAATCGTTTAAACAAGAACAAGAGGGCAAATGAAAATGATACAAGGTGGTAATTGGCCCTTCGGCACTCTATTCATAGAGCAGTAGGTAATATAAATTCCTATGGATACTGTGTGGCAATTTTGTATGTTTGAATAGTTTTTGTGAGTCTAGGAAGACACTTCCTCGGTCGTTCTCATTTATGCTGAAACCAGCAAGAATTTCCCACCGTAAGCAAGGATTCTCCACTGTAAGCAAAGATCTACCACCGTAAGCAAGGATTTCCTACCGTAAGCAAGGATTTCCAAACGTAACACCAGGTATATTGTGTGCTTGATATTTTAGACTTGGCAAATGCCAAGTTGCGTTAGAAATCTTGTATAAACATCTCCTATTTGTGCCACATGTAATCTGACAAACCTCTATGAAAAGGCTATCTCCCCTAGCTGATCGGGTGCATTAGCGTTAACAAATAAAAAAATAATTTACAATACTATTTATATTGTAGCCCAATCTTATCATCGATAACCATAGATAATGTGCTGAGTAATATAATCAATAGGTATCGATAATTTTAGTAGTGTTACAGTGGAGTCGGGAAGTGACGTCTTAATTCTTGTGTGAAGTTTTATAATTAATTGTGATAAATAAATATAATAACAATGTTTTGTATCGGAGAATTTATTATTAAGTGGCTTCTTATTATTGGAAATTTTCTGTTCGCGGTAAGTATCTATACAATGTACTAGGTTTCTGCGGCGCGGTTTCGTTTACATCTTTGGTTACTGCTTCGCTCTCGTCGCTCATAGCGTGATGTTACATAGCCTATAAGCTTCCCCAAGAACTGGTTATCAAACGCAACTCAAAGAATTATTTAAATCAGACTGATAGTTCTAGAAATTACCGCATTCAAACAAACTCTTTCTATGTTATGTTAGTTATGTAGTATAAATAAAAGAAGTTGCTAATCTCGGGCACTGCTCAATGGATTTTGATACAGATTTCAATGTTATACAGTTCGTTTTTCGGTAAAGTTTATGGTTATTAACCTATCACGTATAGGAGCCGAGCAGCACCGATATAGTGAACCAAGCCGGGAAACCGATGCGAAGCGGCGGCAGGTCGCTAGTAATACGAGGTTGTAAGTTCTTTGCCGGAAAAGTATCAACGTGCTTTTTTTTTTTATACGACTAAGGTGACAAACAAGCATACGGCCCGCCTGATGGTAAGTAGTTACCGTAGCCTATGGACGCTTCAACACCAGGAGCATCACTAGCGCGTTGCGGACCCTGTTAAAAACCTTTTAACTCCTTTCTTGAAGAACTCCATGTTGTAGTCTCTCGGGAAAACCTCGACGGGGAGCTCATTCCACAACCTTATCGTACGAGGGAGAAAGTTTCTCTGAAACCTCACTGTACGGGACCTAAGAGGTTCTAAGGTGTGAGGATGAACTCCCAGCCGATGGCGGGAGGTGCGATGATAAAAAGTGGCCGTTGGCACCATCCTAAACAATTCCTCAGAACACAGCCCATTATACAGGCGATAGAATACACATAAGGAGGCAACGTCTGTCCTTAAGCCTAGTGTTTCAATACCGCCTGTTAGCCTGGGATTGTCGACAACTCTTACAGCACGCCTTTGGACCGCGTCAAGCGGCCCAAGCTGGTATCTGGGTGCTCCCGCCCAAAGATGGCAGCAGTACTCCATGTGGGGACGAACTTGAGCTTTGTAAAGCAATAGTCTTTATCAAATTATGTTCTTTTACAGACTTACGGTAGAAAAAACATTGCTAGCCCGCTTTGAGCGCACGTGGCGATCAATGCTCATGCCTTTTCTGTATGAGAACTGGTCTTAACCCTACAATGGGATAATACAGCTCTTTTATTATTTCACTAGCTGTTGCCCAAATTCAGATGGGTGCCTCTATGAGAATATTGCGTGCCTGATTTTATGGCAATCGCACATTGTATCAGTAATAAATATCAGTACTATCCGTCTCTATGGCGAATCCAGTTTAAAACCGCTACCGCTAAAACTGACAAACCACTTTCACACAAACTTGCGACTCTTATTTGCCCACTTAATACGGGTAGTTTCTGAATATTAAAAAAGAGTATTTTCTAGTAATTTGGTAATTCTACTATAAAAACTATAGAAGTTTCATACAAACTTTGCCACCCCTTTATACCGCCTTAGGGGATGTAATTCGCAAAATTCCGTCTAAGTGAGCACCTATATCCTAATAGGAACGACAATGCAAAGTTTGAGATTCTTAGCACTGTGTTGTTTCTGAGATTTCGTGATGAGTGAGTGAGTGACCTTTTGCTTTTATGTATATACATAGCTTTTGCCCGCGGCTTCGCTCGCGTGAATATGGTTTTTTTCCAATAGACATTTTTATATTGTTTGAATACTGTTTTTCATACTATTTTTAATCTCCCATTCATAAAAATCCTCTTTCATCTACCTAAAGATATCCCTCGTAAAAACAATACACAATACACAAAGGCAAATTGTCACTACAATAACTTTCCCCTTCCCCTTCTTCCTTGTCGCCCTTTTTCTCCACTCTCCACAGTTTCCTCCTTCCTCTCCTCCCCTCCCCTTTCTGCTCTTCACCTCCTTCAGCATCCCTTGCCCCTCCTCCAGCATCACTTGCCCTTTCCTCCACTTCCCTCTACCTTGCCTCCTCGCTTTCCCCTCTCTTCCCCCTTCCTTCTCCTTACTTTTCTCCTTTCCTCTCCCTTCCTATTGCTTTCTATCCCTTCCCCTCCCTTTTCCCACCATTCAAGAACTCCTTTCCTCGTCCCTTCCCCCTCCCTTCCTCTCCCGTCTCCCTCACTTCCCTCTTACTTTTCCGTAACCTGTTAAAGTCTCTGTTTCTATCAGGTTTCGTAGTAAATTAACAAATGTTCGATTTGCGTTTGGGTTCTATTTGCGTTGATAAAGGTCCCAATAATTTTTTTTCTTATATATCTTCCATGTACAGACAGCGATCGGTTACAATTTTATTATATGTATAGATAGATGAGCAGTAATTTTATTGTCATCCATACTGATATTATAAATGCGAAAGTAACTCCGTTTGTCTGTTACGCTTTCACGCCTAAACCAGTCCACCGATTTTAATGAAATTTATTATAGAGATAGAACAGACCTTAATGAACAACTTTATCAAGAAGAAATTACTTCAAGGGATTTGAATTTGATGAAAGTTTTTATTAAAATTGCGATTACCGACATTCATTCAACAGCTATTGTTATTTGTAAAAGCAAAAAGCGTATCTAATAGTTAGCGCGCAGGCCGTGTTTCTCTTATTAAACTGCCTCAATCACAAACAAATATACGGTATATGATGAGCAATTACTGTAACTTAACCGTTACCCCCGAATATGTACTCGAACCAGCTGAATCATAACCCAGCTATACTAATCTATAAAGCGGAAGAGTTCGTTTGTTTGCACGCGCTAATGTCTGGAATTACCAGTCGGGTTTAAAAAATACTTTTTGCGTATGATTGCCTAGTACTTGAGGTAGGTTATATGCTATGTAACATCACGCTACTGGCGACAGGAGCTTAGAAGTAAGCAAAACGCAGATGAAAATAAATAAATACATAATTGAAATCCTCGTTTTCTTTCTTTAATCTTAGTATTATATTAATTATATAATAATAATATATTCTACCACATTCACACAGCGCCATATAGCCCCAAATTAAGCAATTATATTTGCTTGTGTTATGGGTACTAAACAACTGATATACTACTTATATACAATTTTTTTTTTTGTAAATACATACATATTATAGATAAATTACACCCAGACACAGAACAAACAATCATGCTCATCACACAAAGGTTTGTCCTGGGTGGGAATCGAACCCACGACCTCCGGCTTAGCAGTCAGGGTCACTAACCACTAGACCAACAGGCCAGTCAATTTGTAATAATTACTTTGTATGGTTCTTTGGTTGTGTTGAGTGTTTAAATTGTAACTCATTTAAATAACTGTAATTATCTGGCGATTGAAAAGAGTGGCGTGAGTTTGTTGCCAGTTCTTCTCACAGCTCTACCTCGTCAGCGAACTGGCTGTAGGTCAATTGGCTGACAAAATGTAATGTTGACTTTTCATAAGCATCATACTTTATGATCTAAATGAAATAAATGCTTTGACTTTGACTTTGACTTTGAAACTGCGCCGCGGAAAGCTAGTTTTACTAATATTTCGCTTGAAACTATCAACTTTTGAAAACTATCGTGTTTATTGCACTTTTTTTATATTAGCCTACTAAAGTGACTCCACTCCGCCTGATGGTAAGCAGTCAATGGAATCTAGAAGTGGTGGCCAACATACCATCGTCTTAAACTGCTGGTATGGTGGCCTCCACTGTGGCGGCTGGGAATGGGTTTGAAGGGAATGAGGAAGGTGAGGAACGAGAAAAGGAGGGAAATTGGGCTTAAACTTAGGTGTGTAAGGTACAGTGTAATAAATAATAATATAATAATATGTGGACACTATCACACACTGTCGTCTAGTCCCAAGCTAAGCAGAGCTTGTGTTATGAGTACTAGATAACTGAAATATAATACATATACATACTTTTTTTTTGTAAATACATACTTATAATACATAGGAAACACCCAGACTAAAGACAAATACAAATGTTCATCACACAAATATTTTGCCTTCCGCGGGAATCGAACCCACGACACCCGGCGTCGCAGTCAGTTACACTAACCACTAGACCAACGGTGCAGTCAATAAAAAATAATATAAAAAGTCAGTGCCTAATAAAATGTCGCACGTTGCCAAGAAAATTCGTCTTTAGACGAATTTCGACCTACTTTTATTTAGATAGATTGGCAAAATGAGCTGATGGTGGATAATAATGCCCTTGGTTGTATTCACTAAGCAGTACAGAAAGAAAGCTAAGAAAATACGACCCTAAAGAAATATGTAAACTAATATATAAAAGAGTTACTTTGTTTAACCGCGCTAATCTCTAGTACTACCAGTCGGATTTAAAAAATTCTTTTTGCATTTGATAGCACATTTCTTGAGGAAAGTTAAAGGCTATGTAATATCATACTACGAGTCATGGGAGCAGTTCAGTAACCAAAGATGTAAGTTAACGCGGGTGAAAGCTAGTACACTAATTCGTTACGTTGATTTTGTATGAGAAGGTAGTACTTCTCATGTTGAAACCAGCGACGATCTACCACCGAGTAACGAATTCAACAGATCCTTCGTCACCAGATGCGTAATGAATGAATTATGCGTCATAAATCATAATCTATATCTCGCATACGTCAATTTGTAAACTGCTTTATAAATTATTCTTCATAATGAGTAATATATAATCGTGTATTGATAAAGGATAAGATTAATTATAATTAAATTTTGACGTGACTTTGATGCCGATCGAGTATCGAGATCAATATCGCTAGAAAATAAACCGATCTCCCCCCATAATTAATGTTGAAGAGGCAAAAGAGATTTGTTTGGATCGAAACAAAATGGCGTTCAATGGTCTCTGCTTACCCCATTAATAGGAGACAGGCGTGAAGTTATGTAAGTAGATATGTCTAAAGTGAGTCATAAATATTAGTTGCCAAGTTCAAATGTACTTTATGTACTTTGTAGAGTTCGCGGCTTGTTCCCCTATTCTATTCTGATAACACAGGTAACAGTTTACGTGTAATTTTGATAGCTAGATATAAATAAACGATATATCGCGACAATAAACAATTACCTTGAATTGTTAGTTGATTATTTATACAAATAAGCATATTTATGCTGATATAAAATAAACAGTGTAAAGAGGGTTTTCTAAAATGGCGGCAACGAGGTGGCAACACTGAGGCGCCAGGCATCTATCAAAGCGCTTTCAATCAATCAATAAACCGTGAATGATTCTATTGATTTCAAACTGAATGAATTTTGAATTTTAATTTTGTATTTTTATGAATGGATGACCTTTTACCTTAGTCGCCCCAATTGGCGACGAAAATCTTTTTTAACACCCTTGAAATTAAAGGAAATTCAAAAATACAATCGTCATCAGTGGTCACTCGCATTGGCGGCAATACAACCCTTCTTTCGGACGTGGGACGTCTGTGAAACTTCATGAGATTCCCATTATTATATTATATATATAGTATTATTATTATTATTATTATTATTAGTTCAATATCAATTATCGAGTGGTTAGTGGTCAACCTAGTGTCAGGAATTGTTCAGGTCGCCCATAATTTATTATAGAGGCATACGACTTGACCTAACGACTGTTGTCAACATGGTAACAGCCGGGACCGACTTTTAACGTGCCCTCCGAAGTGCGGAGACGCTTAGATCAAATACCACTACGCGGTCATCTATCCATGGGCCAGCCCCACTGTTTACTGATCAGTGAGCGCAACAAGTTATGAGCGCCTACTGAAAGGACAATTGGGAATGCAATAAAATATTTACATTATAAATTTAAACAATTAAGAAATCTTTCTTTTTAGCTCGCCGGCCTGGGAATAATAGGCTTGGGTGTCGTAGGCCTGGTGGCACTCAACCAGATCGAGGGCATATTGCCCGATGTACTCAACACCGTGTCGATAGTCATCATCGTGCTGGGCGTCATCATCTTCATCATCTCCTTCCTGGCGTGCTGCGGGGCTATGCAGGAGTCTATGTGCATGTTGATCAGTGTAAGTGACAAATAAATTAAGAATACTTAATTAAAGCTTATGTTATGGGTTCTAGAATGCGAATAATACATACTTAAATTTTTTTTTTGTATCTACATTATACACATAGGAACACTCAACCGGCAGCAAGACGTTCGTGTCGTAAACTCTGTCAGGGTCCAGTTGAAAACCAGCGTCAGACAAATGCTGAACTAGGTACCTAGTTGCCACATCTGTGAGACACTTTCTTGCACTTGTACTTTGTATTTTGTTATTATTTTTGTTACATGTAATTGTGGCAATAAACGTTTCTATTTTTATTATTCCTATTTCTTACACCCATGCAAATAGTCATGTTCAAGCACACAAATGTTTGCACTGAGCAGGAATCGAGCCCGCGACCTCTGCGTGGTAGTGCGTACACAGTAACACCAAACCACAGAGGTTGTGAAGTAGTAATGCGTATGTTTAGCGATAGCACCGAAAGCCTTAGCCCCTTCGATAACGGGACCTACTTTTAACGTACCCTCCCAAGCACGGAGACGTTCACTCAAGCATGCGCCAGCTGCATTTTTTTGGTTTAACCTACTTATTTTAATATTAGAGCCACGGCTTTATCTCAGCACTGGTAGGCTATAGATAGATATTATAAAATATTTATTAACAAAAAGAAAAAAAAAATAACTTTACTTAGCACAAAGTAATTCGTATTCTGATTTAGTTAATCAGAAATGAATAAATCAGTATTTTATAATTAAAGTAGATGCCAAGTAAAACAATAACGAGGTATATGTAGTAAGGTTTGCTTGGCACCAACTTTAAAATTATAAAATACTTACTTATTTTCTTTGGTTCGTTAGGCGGTATGAAGTTTGTTGGGTCAGTTTGTGTTTACATAAAAATTAAACAGTACATTAACAAAGTAGCTGTACAATGAGCGGTCTTTCACGTCTTCTAAGCATTATTTTTGCAATGGTTAGATAACATAGCTGATGTAAGCTTGTTTGCCATCGAAGTTATATAAAAAACTATGTTTTCTTTTCATTCCAGTACTCAGTATGCATGTTAATATTGGCTGCTATAAAGATATACATGGCTATCGTCATGTTCGGCTTCCTGAGTGACGGCCAGAACACAGTCGATGGGTGGATCAACACTGCTTTCAACAACCAGGGGATCAGAGGTGTTTATAAAGTTATGGAGTCCCTTGTAAGTATAAATAACTATAATAGTATTGCAATGACATTGTTATTTCTGTTATGCTGTAAAAAAAATATGCTATAAAAGTTATCGATAACATCTTCGATAACTTTTATAGCATAAAAAAAATCAGAACGGTCACGTTCCTACACGTATACAATACATAAAGATTTGTAATCTTTACTACTATATAAAGCGGCAGATTTAACCTCTGGAACAACAAGTCGAATTTATAACTGTTTTAGCGTATAAAAGCCCAGTTCTTAAGGAAGGTTATAGGCTATGTAATATCACGCTACTGGCGACGGGAGCAGAGCAGTGAGCAAAGACGTGGGTGAAACCGCGCCGCAAAATATAACCTCATACGAAACAGAGGCGCGTCTCCAAATAGTGTAGAGCAGTTATCTGTTTTTCCTGCATCAATACATTCCACATTAGCATTTGTTTTGAGTCAAGCTCACAACAATCAGTGGTAGAAGCAAGATGTGCGAGTAGGGCAAAATTAAGAGTTCTGATCATTTGTATGTGTAAAAAATTGGGGCTTCTGGCTCACACTCCGAGCGGAGCGTTCATAATGTGTAAGTAGTGATCATTTGGAGCAAAAAAATGTGATCCAGAAAACCCCAATTTTTCAATTTTCCCTACTTGTGCGGAATGAAAAAACAACTATTTCCACCAATCGTTGTGTCGATAGTAAACGAATGCCGTTAAGAAATGTATGTGTTTGTTGCCTTAAATATAAAAAAAAATAAACTATTAGTCACAGTAACACATCTACATTTACACAAATAGCGATACTGTCTTGAAAGCTAAGCCAGAGCCAGTGTTCAGTTTACGAGACATATTTACAAAAATAAAATATAGTAGTCGCAGATGTCGTGATTTAATTTGACGATGGCTTTTGGTATGGTGGCCACCACTTCTGGATTCCACTGACTGCTCACTATCAGGCGAGGTGGACCAATATATATATTGGGTATGGATGTGTTCAATGTTCAATAATTACATATCCCGCCATACAAACATAATTAATTAAATCTTCCAGTTCCGCTGCTGCGGCGTGAACGGCCCGAGCTCATACGTGGCTGAAGGCAGCATGATACCCGACAGTTGCTGCGCCAACCCCATCGACAGTCAGTGTGCGGCCTCAGAGTCTTATGGAGGCTGTTCCGACATGGTCGCAGATTGGTTCGTTAGCTTCGGAACTGCTATCGGAATTGTGATTATAACTGTGATAGTTGTTGAGGTAAGGCTGCTTCTTTCTCGTAAAAGGCTAAGCTACTAGTTGTTTTATTGCATATGGCAGACGAGCAAGTGGTAAACGGTTAACCACCGTGCTGATTTTAGAAGTGCATGTGTTGCCTTCCAATTTTAATTCAGGGTAATTAAGCAGATTGCAGGCACGAAAAAAACATTTTATAAGGCCGAGATAATAACGGCCATCTTGCCAGTAGTTTTTACAATGACTTTGACAATGATGACTATCATTATGTTGATGCTATCACTATTATGATGATTAATATCACTATGGTGATGATGTTAATAAAAATATCATAATTTTTACAAATGTTACTAAAAAATGATATTTATTATGTTTATCTTTTCTAGGTGGTGTGCATGATATTCGGCCTGAACTTGGCAGTGTCGGCAAGAAACAAGAATAGGAGGAAACAGTTTGTGTAGACAGTGGATAAAGTATTATACTTCACTGCTTAGGACTCTTAGAACAGGAGAGACCTTTGTTCAGTGGAACTGTGCAATAAAGATATGGACAATTTTACCTGTTTATTGATTTAAACCCACATCGTACTACTATTTAAATGCAAAAGTTTGTATGTATGTATGTGTTTGTTACCACTCAAAGCCTAAACGGCTGAACCGATTTTGACGGTAAATGGTGTATAGATAGATTCAGTGCTGGAGACGGACGTACGCTTATTCCAAAAACCGGTCTTGTACCCGAGGGATCCAAAACATTATACGCGTGGGCCTAGCTGTCGGGCAAAGCTAGTCTCACTATAAATGCGAAAGTGTTTGTTATACAATGTCTTTTATACAAAAATTACTGAATAGATTTTAATGAAACTTTTCAATAATATACATACCAGAATAAAACAGACTATAATTGTAATTTTTTAGGTTAGAAAACAGCTAGAATAAAACATATTTGAACTGTTTTATAGGTAGGAAGGAGTGTGATGAACTAGTGTGTATAAAATTGTGGACTTAATTTGTAATAATGCAAACTTTTAATAACAAACTATAGCAAAATCTCTCAACAATGCTGTGCTAATGTTTGGAGACTAAACATCATCAGTTAAAAGATACTTTTCTAGTCTAGTAAACAAAAATACTCTGAAAGCTTATTTACCTTGAATGTATAACCATTTTCGCAACTCAATATTTGAATGAGGTATAAAAACAGTTTTAATCTGATCACTTGCTTATATAGAAACTTCTGAAGTTTCTTAAGCTTTGGATCAAACAAGCATTCAGCCCATCTGATGCTATGAGGTAAACATAACTTATTTATAGGGTTGTCATCTCTAAAATTTGGTAACCAGGACAAGACACATAAAAAGTCCAGATTTTAGAGTCCAAAATCTGATCATGCAAACAGTTTTTAAACATAGTCAGTGGTAATAAAAACAGTTCAAAGCAGGGCAGTGTGCAGGCACAGAGCGTATGGCAGACGGTCTTCAAATTTTTAAGCCCGACTGGATGCTTGGGAAACCCAGACAGATGGCAGCCCTACTTATGGGCATAGCTGTGATTATATATTTTATATATAAATTAATGGTTGTCTTAATAATCTTTTACATGTATAATATATTACGGTCCAGTCAAAGGGTCACGAATTTTCCGCCATAAAGTGATATTCAACAAGTTTATTAACAACATACACTTACATAGATTCCGTGTGCGATAGTTATGACAAAAAATAATATTACAAAAGGTTTATATCCAATAATTACATTTCAAATTAAATATACAAGCCTTAATATATATAATAATAAATATACTATGTACAGCTTTAATATGTTGTTTCAACTAACAGCAACAAATTTACAGTGAAGTTTGTTAGTCTTAGGGCTTAAGAGGCGGATTTGGAAGAAGGTTTGAGGCTACCCAGCGTAGGGTTTTACCACGGTAAAAACTACAAGCAAATACATTTGCGAACGTGTTTTAGGGGACTTGACCTCTCCCCATTAGATCCGTCACTGGGCATAAATTAATTAACCGGCAAAAAGAAAATTCTATCGACAATCAAGCTTTATTAACCTTTGTAACAAAAGCTCTCAACAAAAATAAAACAATCTTGCTTAATAAATAAATTACCTGTTTTGTTTCTCTGTCGTGTCTAATTCCATTTTAATATTAATAAATTCAGGTTTCTCATTTTCTGTCGCTTCGTTCTCAAATTCATTTCCAGTACTGTCCGACATTTCAGCCGGTTCGCTTTTCACACAAACACTTTCAAAAGCCATTTTTAATTAAGATTAATATAACTACAACACATCATATACTTAGTATTTTATATAAATTAATCCGCAAACCACAAAATTAATCCGCACTCAACTCAACCAACCATCACCTTTTTTTCATTTATTAAAAACCCACAGATTACAGAACAGATAGAACAAGAGTTCATAAACCCTTGATACTTTTGACAGTTCTGTTTCTGTACAACGCAGACTGTTTTTACACGCATTAAAATTGCTATACCCTTTGCAGGTTACAATAGCCCAAAATAAAAACGGTTGGAACTTTAATTTACTATCCAGCTAAGTAATTACAAAAATATCATACTTTTGTAAAAGACATGAACAGAATTTATGAACAAAGATAATTAAAGATTTTTATTGAAATATTATTGTTTTGACCGGAGACCGGATAATCCAGCGCATTTACCTCAACTTCGAGGAAGGAAGCACAGACTAAGTAGAGGAAGTAACAGAGTGGTAATACCACCTTTAATACCGGGATTTAAAAACCATAAATTATGATTGGAAATATAGAGAAATATTAAATAGAGCTAGGTACAAAATATTGATTTGAAGAATTATTTTATTTTTTATTACTACTAGTTAGTTACTGTTGTATCCATTAGTCACGGCAGGTGGCTGTCCTAATCCACCGACGTTTGATAACCCAGACCAAGTATGCTGACTCAAGCATAAGAATATATTAGTCGACGTTTTTTTGTATAAACACAAATAAAAAGCATTAGTTATAGGTATGTTTAAAATGCCATTTATTACGAACATTTAAAATATTCGCAAAAGCGATGTACAACGCTGGACTTATTATTAGGCTGTGGTTTTTAGTTATTTATAAATAGTGGGTAAGTAAAATAAACTTAAGTGTAGTTTCTTTTTACAATTTTTAAGTTATGTGTGATAACTAGCCTGGTTTTACAAATATACCTACCTATGTATACATTATAGTATGCAAATAGTCGATAGGTCAAGTCTGACGCCTCTATAATAAATTATAGGCCAAACAAATCCTGACACAAGGGTGACTAGTAAGTAACCACTCGTTATATTTAGATAAATGTGAAAAAGGTTTATACACTTTTACAAGTACTTATCGCATAGGTAAGAATAATAAATAAAAACCACAGCTTATATATTATGTTAAACATCTTCTAAAAACAATCAGTATATTTTATTTAATAATAAATAAAGGCAAACGAGATTTAATGCCGACAAGAGAAGAGGCTTTTATCAGAGCAAAGGCCTCTTCTCATACAGAGAAGGCCTGAGCATTAATCACTCATATATTTTGATAGATGGTACATCAGGACATTCGTTAATTATTGTACTTTTACAACAAAAGTTTAACTTATTATTACAATATTTACATTATATCCGGTGATACTTGATGAATATTCCAATTTTGCGTTACCGCTCTCTTTCTCGCTCTACTGAATGACAAGTGTCAGTGACAAAAAAAGATAGAACTTATGAAAGTGCTGACACGTGTTCAAGCCTACCCTACAAGGGCGGGCCAAGTAACGGGCCAAATAACGGGCCAAGTAACGGGCGTTAGCTGCGTAATAACCAGCTCTGTTACTTAGCATCACGACTACGGCAAACATTTATTTATTTATTTATTTATTGAAAAAGTATTTACAATATCATTACAGATAAAAACCCAATACGATATCATAAAAACCTAAAATTAAAAACAATATAACTAATTACTAAATAAATATATCTACTTATCCAATATTATACATTTTTGTGCAACATCCTTGAATTTTGATAGGGTACATTGAAAAATATCAATTTCTATGGAAATAATATTAATAAGGCGTATGGCGCGCGACAATGGAGCAAATTTGAGTAGATTCGTCCTCATCGCTGGGACGTTAAAAGTGTTAGGGCGGCGGCGCGCACTCACGTACCCGTCGGGAACGCACAACCGCAGCTCCGCCAGCACAGCCGGGTGGTGTAGCTGTCCACGCAGCACGCGCAATATGTAGACCACTAATGACAGGTCGCGTCGCACTCTCAGCTGGACGTAGCCAACCATGCCAAGTACAAACAAACTTGGATACATTAGTGGATATAAAGGGTACACTCCATATGCTTTAAAGAATAAAAAACGAGTAAATTTATTTTGAATTTTTTCTACCATGAGGCTATATTTAGCCTCATGGGGATTCCAGACGATGGCTGTAGATTCTAATTGACTCCGAATAAGTGCATTATATAACATTTTAATAGCTGAGATACTGCGAAAATCTTTACAATTTCTTAAAATGAATCCTAATTTTTTAAACGATTTGGTGCAAATGCCAACAATATGCTTCCGAAATGTTAGCTCGGGTACCATCTGAACACCTAAATCCCGGGTACAATTAATGCGTGAGATCAAGGTATCATCCATTCGGTATGTGTAATGCAGTGGCGCCTTGGCTCTGCTATAGCTCATTATTCCACATTTAGCTACGTTAAAATCAAGCTTGTTAGAAATGCTCCACTGCATTATCCGGTCAATGTCGCCTTGTAAACGCTCTGCATCCAAAACGCTTGCTATTGATAGAAACATCTTTAGGTCATCTGCAAAAATTAAACACTCTGCATGTTGGATGACAGCTGGCAGGTCATTAATCATTAGAATGAATTCTAAAGAGCCTAAGGTAGACCCCTGACTAATGCCTGAAAAAGTGAAATATGGTTTTGACTCATAACCTGCATATTGTACGTACTGCCGACGGTCGCCAAAGTAGCTCGCAAAGAATTTAAGTAAAAGCGGGGTGAAACCTAATACCGCCAGCTTCGACAACAGTACATCGTTATTAACTGTGTCGAAGGCCTTGCGGAAATCAAAGTAAGCGCAGTCTACCTGCCCCCCAGCATCAATGACAGGAGTAAGATACGTCATAAATGATAATAGGTTACTGACTGTACTTCGTCCAGGACGAAAACCATGCTGTGCGTCAGTCAGTTGGGAACTGATTTGAGCGTAAATACTCGCATGTAATGCTAACTCAAATACTTTAGCGAAGGCCGAAAGTACCGCCACAGGCCTATAACCACTTACGTCATCACTCGTAGTACCTTTAGGGACTGGTATCACTCTGGTGATTTTCCAGCAATCCGGGTAATGACCTTCCTTTAAGCACATATTAAAGATGTGTAACAAGGGGCCCAAGAACGCCTTGCTGCAATCTTTTACAATATACGGAGGTATACCATCAGGGCCAACTGAATACTTGGGCTTGAGGCGACCAAGAGCTGAACGCAGTTCATGCGCTGTGAGTTCACCAATATAAACTCGAGCTGCACTAGCACTCATTCCTGCTGAGCGTTCAGCCTCCACTGGGTCCAGAATAGGACGCTCAGTGCTGTACACTGAATGAAAGTAAGATGCAAAACACTCCGCACTCTCGGCATCATTCAACACTTTCCCTTCTTTTTTTATTATACTTTTGTTACGCTTACATTGTTTATTTTTAATATAATTCCAGAACGATTTGGGATCCTTGTTAATGTTTTTTTGCAGCTTATGCTGATAAGTTTGAAAGGTCGAAGCAATTTTACTTTTAACTAACGACCGATACCGAGAAAACATTTCATAATCACACTGTAATTTTGTAATTTTATACATTTTATGATACCTAGCTTTTTCTTTAATATCCTGAATCAAATCTGAGGTGTACCATTCTGGATAAATGTATCTATCATTCAATTTATTAAATTTGTTTTTCATAGGTGTATATTCAGTAATAGTCTTATTGACTATTTTGTAGAAATAAGTCAATGCCTCCTCTGAATTTTGAGTTTTATACAACGTGTCCCAATCTATCATGCCAAATCTATTATACAACATGAGAAAATTACATTTTGTAAATTGCCAGTTAGTATGACAGCCACTACCAATCTCTGAATTTTCCTGGATGGGCAACTGCCCCCTACTTCGGTTTGATCTTAAAGTTACATTGATATCCAACGGAGGATGATGGACGTCAATGTTAACTAAAGGCTCATCTGATGCAATGACCTCCACATCAGACGCTAGTATATTAGTAAAAACTAAGTCTAGAGTACGATTATTAATATTACATATACTATTTACCTGCCGAAACTCACAAAATGCTGTAAAGTATTCCAAATAATTTTGCACTTCTACAGTTGCTGACGGCATATTAAAATCACCGACCACAATAACAGAATCATACTTCGTACATACATTTTCTAAACATTGGAATAATCGTAAATACTCATTATAATTACTCTTAGGTGGGATGTATACCACACAACACAAAAATAAAAAATTATGTCTAAAAATGACTTTTGCACAGACTAGCTCGAATAAGGCTGCGTCTACATTTTCAACGCACACTGGATCCAAATCATACCGAGATGACACAGCCACGAATACCCCTCCAGCTTTCCTGCCATCAGCTCGATCACAACGTAATAACTTATATCCAGCTGGAATAAGTTCACCGTCCTGTATAGAGCTATTAAGGCCAGATTCCGTAACTGCAAATAGGTCATAGTTTGATGACAATAAATTGGTGTAAAACACTTCCGTCTTTGTTCTCAGTCCTCGTACGTTTTGATAGTACAATTTAAAGGACTTGGTGATTTGCCTGCACTCCATCTGCATATTTTCGAAAGTTGCGAAACCACACCCATTCATTGAATTGAGTATGAACAGGCCAACTATTTTTGTTATTAATATTATCAAATTTCGACTCAGGTACACCAACCATAAATGATGCGTAATCGCGTTTAATTTTAGGCATAATTTTTTTAACCTTAATATCGTCCGAGTTACAAATGGACTTGACATGATCCACTATCGCATCCACAGCAGTATCAGCATGTAGTGACCACACATGAAGAAATTTCTTCTTTTGAACAGCCTGGAATGATGATATATTAGAATTCTCTCCTATTAAAAAAGTATCCGAAGGTATCTTTTTCTTTTTCCTGCTAACAACTTTCCATTCGTCTACTAAATTATTTGGTTTTTCCTCGTCATATTGTAGCTGAGATGGTTCGTTTTGGTCCATATTACCACTTAATGTGAACAGGTCTTTAGATTTAGTTCTCGACGCCGTCGTTTTTGCTCTGCGCACGCGTACTGTCACATTTGGATTGTTTGGTGTCGTTGCTGCAACAACATCAGCAGCATCAACAAATATCTCGTTTGCACTTTCCGCGATTTTGTTCCTGCTTGCTTCTTCTGTTACGCTCGACGATGCTACAAATTTGTCAATTTTTATAGTAAGGTCTTCAACTACTTTGACAAGGCTATTTATTGTTGTCAGCTGAATGTCAATTTTCTGTTGTTGACTTTCAATTTTTACAGTTTGTTGTTCAATTATTGTAGATTGCGCAGTGATCTTCGACGACAATGTAGTAATTTTCTTAGATAATTCATCTAAAACTGTTTCAGACATAACTTTCGACATTTTACAGGCAAAAAGAAATTTCAAACACGGAGACTATTTTCGCGTGACAGAGTCAATACACCTACATCTTCCTTCGGCACAGGTTTTGTTTTTATTTTTTATTTAAATCAATATTTCCTGTATATTGTGGTGAGAAATAAATAAACTATCTTATCTTATCTTAAATATTTATGAGCGCCGGGAGGAGAGGGGTAGGGTGCAAAGGAGTGCACTTGTCGAGAAAAAAAAAACATAATAATAAGATTTTTTAATAATCTAGTCTTTGAAATGAAGGAGTTTAGAAAATGTTTTTGCCACCAGTTGGCGCCACTTTGGGTAAAAGGTCTTCCATATTGACAGCGCTATCATAACAAATATTTTCCAGTGTTCATTTCGGAAATTTTAATGTATAATTCACAAAATGTATAATTCACGTGCTTAAAGACAAAAGAAAATTACTGAGAGGGTTTTCTAAAAAGGTGCCCACGAGGGGGCAGCACCGATGCGTAAGGTCTAGCTGTCAAGCGCTTTTTGAAAATCAACCTCTGATTGGCCCAATGTGAAAGATGAAATGGCGCTATCTGGTAGCGACAATTTTCATAAACACCCTCAGTGATTGATTGTTAGTCTGTCCAAATTTGAACACTTTTCAATAAACTGATTGTTTTATTATATTTTCATGAACACTGAGCACGGACATTAGGTACACCCCCCTGAAAGTCAGTTTCACCCTCCAGAAAGTAATCCTGGCGGCGCCCATGTTTATATTAGCGTACCAAAGTGACTCCACTCTGCCTGATGGTAAGCAGTCAATCAGTGGAATCCAGAAGTGGTGGACACCATTTTAAAAACCAAACTACTTGTATGGCGGCTTAGTGAGATGCTATTTTACGCCCCGCAAAAGACCCAGGATCAAAATAAGATGGGAACACATGCGCTGGTAGAGTTCCAGACTTAAATGTCCAGGGTTGTCCAGTACCAATTGGACAACCGATGATCCAACTGATGATGCATATTCATTAAGTATCTTCGAACATATAACACCTACATTAATATAAATTATATAAAACTGAATGCTACTCAATATGGACATAAGATCTTTTGTCGTTGTAGACATATATAATTCGATTTAATTTCGTTTATGTACATTTTATAAAAGGCATTACATAATGTCTAGGGTAGCCAACTATGTGTACATAAAGCCTACGATTTTAATGTTGCTATGTTAAAAAATATAGCACTTAACCCGTCGTATGCTTAGGTGCAGATCTGCACGAGACACAATGTTATGTCTATTGTGTCTGATATTGTAGCATACGAGAGGTTAAGTAATAGAAAGTATGTTTCAAATTTTGTAATTATTATGAACTGACTTCACAAAAGAAGGTTTCTTAGTTCGACCGTTTATTTTTTTCATGTAACTTCGTTTATGAACGGATTTTGATTATTTTTTGTTGGAAAGGAGATATCCCAAGGGTGGTACCATGAATAGAAAACCAGGATCTGATAATGGCATATGAGAGAAATCTAGGGGAATCTTTGAAAATCGTAGTGGAGACATTTGCATTTGTTATTTTTTATTAAATATATTTTCAAATTTCTTCAATAGATGATAGATGATGCCATGTTGTTAAAAGAAATGTATTTTGCAGGCAATACAAAACTATGTAATTGTATTAATAAATGGCAACCCTAGAAACCACAGTGTAAAACAATTAATTACAAACAAGATTTATGTAACAATTAAAACATTTATACACCAACGCATACTTACAACTATTATACACAATCTGACACACACAAATAAATATAATGACATTATATTACGCTCTTTTTAATATATTCTTCATTTGAGGACTAATTTGCAATAGTCCAAGAAAAAAAGTTTTAAAGAGCGCTAAAGTGAGTTAAGTGTTACTTTACTAAATCGTGAAACAAACGAGGAAATCCACAGAAGAACTAAAGTGGCTTTTAATTTATGTATGTGTGTATGTGGATATACTACAAAAGATCATAAGACAGTTTTTACAATAAACATATTATTATTACTACAAATGTGTAATAGCAAGGTTATTATTTAACATTAGTAGCTATTGAGTGTTTAGAAAAATTTTCGCCACCAGTTGGCGCCACTTTGGTAAAAGGTCTTCAATTTTAACAGCCCTATAAAAACAAATATTTTTCAGTGTTCATTTCGGAAATTTTAACGTTTAATTTACAAAATCTATAATTCACGTGCTTAAGGATAAAAGAAAATTGCTGAGAGGGTTTTCCAAAATGGCGCCCACGAAGTGTCAGCACCGATGCGTCAGGTCTAGCTGTCAAGCGCTTTTTGAAAGTTATCCCCTGATCGGCCCAATGTGACAGTTGCAGTGGCGCCAACTGTTGGCGAAAATTTTCCTAAACACCCTCATTGCTTCATTTACACAATGAACAAAAGGTTAATATTTCTTGTATTTTGCTACAATATTAACTTGACCATATATCTTACTATTACACATAATTATTATAATACTAGCTTTCTGCGGCGCGGTTTTATCTACGTCTTTGCGAACTGCTCTACTGACGTCGCCAGTAACGTGATGTTACATAGCCTGACCTTCCTCGATAACTATAATAATAATATGTGGACACTATCACACACTGTAGTCTAGTCCCAAGCTAAGCAGAGCTTGTGTTATGGGTACTAGATAACTGAAATATAATACATATACATACTTTTTTTTTTTTTGTAAATACATACTTATAATACATAGGAAACACCCAGACTAAAGACAAATACAAATGTTCATCACACAAATATTTGCCTTCCGCGGGAATCGAACCCACGACACCCGGCGTCGTAGTCAGTTACACTAACCACTAGACCAACGGTGCAGTCAACTGGGCTATCATACGCAAAAAATATTTTGGAATCCGAAAGGTAGTTCCAGAGATTAGTGCGTTCAAACAAACAAACAAACTCTTACACTTTTTATAACAGAATTATTATAATATTAATATTTACATTATATAATAGTTATATAAAACTGGTGTTCCTTGTCATTCACTGTCAGTCTTGCTTATATGTATGTATTGTTTTTGTATATCATAAATACCTACACCTGTACGGTAGTATCCATACCTAAAGAAATTATACCTTTTAATGTCAGGAATGATGAAAATATATTATTAATAAACAAAAAGTCTAATGCCTAAAACAAAGTGAAAAGAACGAAACCCATTTTCTTTTCTTGTGCTGACGCTACATAGAAATTTTATATACCCAATGTCACTCCCTGAATCAATACAAATCGAATGAGACCTCATACGTTGAAATCCATCAAGCCATTTAGGCTTTAGAGTGTTCTAAAGAAATAGACATACATACATAAATACATACGCTCGAAAAATATTATTCTCCTTGAATCGTAGTCGGGTAAAAAATTAGGAAGAACTATGTAAATATTAGAATATTTTGACCACCAGATGGATCAAGCGTATGTAATTGTCTAGTACAGTGTATTGGAATAAAATTTGAAAAAAAAATTGATTTTTTTTTTATCGAAAAAACATTAATTAAAATATACTTAATAGTGCTATTCCGGAATCTTTTTCTTACAAAGGACTCATCATAGATGTTCCACTTCTGCTCAACCCTTCGAATAATAGGCGTGAAGTTTAATTAGATATACAATAACAATACATCTCATATCTTATTCCAAATCCCATCATATTTATATTATTAAAATCGGACAAAATGTTTCTAAAAACACCATACAAGTACAAACATGCATTATTAAAAATTGTGACTATAGTTAAAACTATCGCGGACAAATTGTCCGACAACATAAAATATATAATATGGCAGTATGTTTCACTACCTAAAATTCATGACGAACTATTTGTCTGACAATGTCCGCGGCGGACAAAAGTCCGACTTAGCTGTATGTTCTGTTTTAAAGTAATAATATTGTACTTTATGAAGTGCATATTTATAAGTTTTTTTTTTAATTTAACGTTTTTTTGTGGGTTTGTAACCAGGGGGTCGAAATTAGGTTGAGGTTGATTTTGGTACTTCAAATGAGAGAATTAACTTCACAGTATGTAGGTAGTATAGCTTTTTTTTTAAATTACCCAACTAACTCTGCCTGATGGTAAGCAGTCAATGAGGTGATTATTTTTCAAAACATATTTAATATAATTATTGGTATAACTTCAAATTAAAATTTTATTTATTTTCTCTCAAAAAGGTACATTTAATAAAATAGTACAATATTTTTTGTTCTATCTATTCATATCAACATTTATTACAGTACCGACAACCTAAATCCGACCCATGATTAAATGAAAAAATTAATACACATTTTAAAATATTCTGTTTGCACTGAAAGTCTCTACATGTCTGCTTACGCCTTTAGTCTTCTAGTCTCCCTCATAGTCCATGTCTCCGCAGTACTCCGCCAGGAAGTCCAGGAACAATGTGAACTTGCCCGCGGACGAGCGCGACCACCGCGCTGAGACGGACTTCATGCAGGTGGATAGGCTTTCTAGAACATTCTGAAAATGATTATTTTGTTGTAAAGATTGTAACTAGAATTTAAACTCAAACTCAAAGCATTTATTTCATTTTGATCATAAAGTATGATGCTTATGAAAAGTCAAAATTACATGAAGTCAGCCAATTGACCTACAGCCAGTTCGCTGACGAGGTAGAGCTGTGAGAAGAACTGGCAAGAAACTCACGCCACTCTTTTTAATCGCCAGATAATTACAGTTTTTTGTATGAGTTAACATGTGCTAAAATGAAACGCAACCAAAGAACCATACAAAGGAATTATTACAAATCAACCAATAAATTTAATTACCAAGATAAAAAAAAGGAGGATTTAATTATTTAGTTTCATCTAGTATGGTAATTTGAATATGTATTTTAATAAAAAAAAAAAAGTAAATGCATCTCCCGGTCATATTGAACGACAAGGTAATACTGGATTAAGTATTAAATGTAAGTTAGGCGGATAGGTAAAAATGGCGGGTAAATATCCATTTTACTGGGTATAAATTAAAAAATACCGGATATAAATTTGGATTATATTAAAATTTAAATTTTTTAGCGCGTAAGTGGCCATCTTCATTCAAGGGTATGTTCCATTTTAGGCTTTGTACTAAATGACAAAAAATAATACCTGGTATTTTGTTTTTGTTATATTATTTTAATTTTATAATAGTAATTTAATAATCATTTTTTTTTTCAATAAATAAAATATTACTTGTACAACACGATCCTACTTTATCCTAAACAAAACACTTACTTGTGACCAATCTTGTCTATACACCGCTAAGCACTGTTCAGTCAACGAATCCTCACTTAAATAATCATTCTTGAGAAGAAACACGAGCACAGTTGCCATTGACTCCCACACCTCTTGACTCCTGACCCCCGGGGTCGTCTTGGCCCCCGGGGTCGTTTTGACCCCCGGGGTCCCGCTCAACAGCATGATGTTCCGGGGTGAGAGGATGCGGTCAAAGAATTCAAGTTGCACGTCTTTGTCCGGGATGACAGGGGACAGTGGCGGCTTTGTGTACTGTAACAAAAAACAATTACACTGTATGGGCAGAAGTTTCACAAACAGTGGCTCGGCAATTTCAAACAATTTTATTTATAACTAGACGTTTGCCCTTGCTTCACTTCCGTATCATGTTTTATTCGGTCTCACAACAAACGCCTACGGAAAATATCATAGCAATAGTGTCGTATGGCATCATTCAGATTTACAAAGGCGCTTAAAATATAAAAAATTTGAAAATGACTGAAAAATATGTTAAACATCCGTACTAATTATATAAAGCGGAATTGTTTGTTTGTTTGTATGTTAGAACTAACAGTCGGATTTGAAAATTCTTTTTGCGTATGATAGCCTAGTTCATAAGGAAGGTTATAGGCTATGTAACATCACGCTACTGGCGACGGGAGCAGAACAGTAAGTAAAGACGCGGGTGAAACCGCGCCGCGGTCAGCTAGTATTTTAGATATAAATACCTGATAAATAAGCTTCGGTTGTTTCAAAGAATTGGGTGATCTTGGCGGCTGACTGGAAAAAATCGGCGATCTTGGCCCTTGGCTTAACGAATTTGGTGATTTTGGCCCTTGGCACAGCATTGGCGATCGTGATCTACTCAAAGAATTCGGTGATCTAGGACCTTGACTTAATGAATTCAGTGATCTTGGCATTTGAAAAGAAACTGGTGATTTTGATCGTTGAAAATTCGGTGATCTTGGTCCTTGGCTTAGAGAATTTGGTGATCTAGGTCCTGAGCTAAATATAAATGGTGAACTTGGTCTTTGACTTAACGAGTTCGGTGATCTTGGACCTTGTGAGATTGGTGATCTTGGCGGTTGGTTGAGTGAGTTCGGTGATTTCGGTTCTTGATTAAATGCGTTTGAAGACTTTCGTGTTAAATCTTGAAGCTAGAAATAAAACAGTTTATTAGAATCGTAATAACACCTTGTGAATGTTGACTGTCTCTGTGGTTCGGGGGTACTGTGTACGAACTGCTACGCAGAGGTAGCGGTTTCGATTCCCGCTCAGTGCAAATATTTGTGTGCATAAACATGGTACTTGATACGGTAGTAGATCCACGCTGGTTTCAGCATGAATGTCGATCGTCCGAAGAAATACTACCCTCTCATAGAAGATCGACGTAAGAGTAGTAGTATCCGTACTACTGCGTTTCGTTCGGTGATTGAGAGCGCCGGAGGCACAATTTTCCCCCTTTCCTCACCTCCTTCATTCCCGTTCCCCAACCCCATTCCCAGCCACCATACCAGCAGTTTAAGACGATGGCTTTTAGTATAGTGGCCACTAATTCTGGATTCCACTGACTACTTATTATCAGGCGGGGTCACTTTGGTAGGTTGATGTAAAAAAAACTGTCTTCAGACGAATTTCGACCTACTTGCATTTAGATGTATTAGCAAAATGTGCTTACGGTGGGTCACGGTCCGTTAGTTCGATGGTACAACACACTTACCTTGAGCACCTGTCCCTCGTCATCAGACAGCGGCGTCATCATCCTCTCGTCATCCGAGTGCCTACACTCCGGAGATATGTCCCTCCTCTCCGGTAGACTCAGCTCCTGGGGAGGAGATCTCCTGCGGTCTGGACAACACACGCTCCATATTGCGTGGAGACGTTGGAGGAAGGATTCTGTCACTTCTGATGGACGACGGGACACTAGACAAGAAAAATATTATTTTAAGACTCCCTTGGTAATTTAATAGTCTCATGTCGCATACATCGACTCCGCACCATTAAAGCTGCCAGCCTATGCCAGATAATAATCGGTGACCGATTTCTGTAGGAGAAAAATAGACGACAAGACACACATTCTATAAAAAAACAGTCAGAAATAGAAAGCAAATATAAATCGGTCTGATTGCCCACAAAAATCTGACGTCTAGTGGCAAAAAACGTTTAATTAGTCAAAGTCAAAGTCAAAGCATTTATTTCATTTAGATCATAAAGTATGATGCTTATGAAAAGTCAACATTACATTTTATCAGCCAATTGACCTACAGCCAGTTCGCTGACGAGGTAGAGCTGTGAGAAGAACTGGCAAGAATCTCACGCCACTCTTTTCAATCGCCAGATAATTACAGTTATTTGAATGAGTTACAGTTTAAACACTCAACGCAACCAAAGAACCATACAAAGTAATTATTACAAATTAACTAATTAATATAATACTAAGATTAAAGAAAGAAAACGAGGATTTCAATTATTTAGTTTTAACTAGTATGGTAATTTGACTACGTATTTTAATTAAACTGGTAAATGCACTTCCTGGTCACATTGAACGACAAGGTAATACTGGATTGAATATTAAATGTATTTTAATAAATAATAAAAAATAATAAATTGGACGTTATTTCTAACTTTAGAGCGACTAGACCTCGATTCTCGAGTTCGAACCCCAGGTTGGACGTTTGATAGAAACTCGCGGTGTAAGCCCGCCGGTGTCTGACATTGTGCAGTAAATGACAACAGGCGTGATATTGTGAAATGTATTCAAAACTTATGAAGTTTTAAAGTTTCGTGGCTATTTTTAAGAAAATGAGAGCTACTCGACTTAGAAAGAAGAGTATGTATGCATGTATAAGCATGCATAAGCTATAATACATGCTTAATTTGTGTCTAGGTGGCGTTGTGTGTAGTTGTTGAGATATTATATTATATTATGTAATAATAATAATATTCTACCACATGCACACAGCGCCATCTAGCTCCAAATTAAGCAATTATATTTGCTTGTGTTATGGGTACTAAACAACTGATAAACTACTTATATACTTTTTTTTTTGTAAATACATACATATTATAAATAAATTACACCCAGACACAGAACAAACAATCATGCTCATAATATGCAGATTTTGTCTGATGAGACTGTAATGCATGTCTTCTGCTCTTGTGGACCACTCATGCACAAAAGAAGTATTCATTTAGAGCACCAGGCGCAACCGTACACATACAATCTCTCTCTGTTAAGACAATCTGGAAGTTTTTAAACTCTATAATATCGCAAATTCGACTGCACCGTTTGTTTAGTGGTTAGTGGTGTCGTAGGTTCGATTCCCGCGGCAGGCAAATATTTGTATGATGAACATTTGTATTTGTCTTCAGTCTATGTATTCTAAGTATGTATTTACAAAAAAGTATGTATATGTATAGTACCCATAACACAAGCTCTGCTTAGCTTGGGACTAGATGACGGTGTGTGATAGTGTCCACATACATATTATTATTTTTATTATTATAAATAACAAGGGCGCTACAAAAGATCAATTCTGGTCGAGGTAGCAAAGAGGCCGCTGACGGCCCTAACCTAACCTAACACAACTATAATAATAATAATTATGTATGTGTGTATATCTATGTATGTATGCATGCATGTATGTGTAGCGGCCTGGCGTCACATTGTGCTTGCGTTGCAATTCTTTGTGGGAACGTACACACAACCGCAGGGCTCGCCAGTCGTCTCCCCTCAGTCATGTAGTGCACTGGTATTACTATTTATTTAATGTATTAATCTGGTACCAGGAAATTATAGTATGGTTTTATCATGAAGTCATTTATTTATGGAATCCCGCAATACATAACCATACCCAACATATGTATGTGTGTAGATAGATAGATAGATAGAATATTCTTTATTGTACACTATTTAAAAGTTTACACAACATTGGACGATACAAAAACACAGTTATAATATGTAAGTTGTACAATGGGCGGTCTTATCGCTAAGAGCGATCTCTTCCAGACAACCTTTGGATGGATTTCGGGGTTGAATACTGTAGATAGTGGTGTAGATATGGTAAGTTACATAAGTTACATGTGTATATGTGTATGTATGTATGTAAATGTGTGCATGTAATTAACTCACCATACACAACGCAGAGGTCGACAGAGAGCTGCAGTATGGCTCTTTGTGTGGGAGGTCTACCGTATATGTTGGTAGGCGAGCACGCTATCACGCACGTTTGTAGAGTGGTCGGCAGATCCCCAGGGTCCTCGTCGTCCAAAAGTAGACAGATCTGTTCCTAAAAGACAATTATATGTGTTAAATTGGGCCGGATGGACCGGGGAAGTACTACCCTCTCATAGAAGATCGACATAAGAGTATTAGTTTTCATGCTAATGTGTTTCGCTCGGTGAGTGAGAGCGCCGGCAGCACAAATACCCCCTCGGTCCTGATGCTTTTCCCTTTTCCTTCCTCATTCCCTTTTCCGTGTTCGGCAACGATTTGGTTGTGTTTTCTAAGTAGAAGTCCTTTTGTAATGCTTGGAAAATACAGCAATGTCTATAGGTTACGGTTATCACTTACCATGTACGTATGTCTATTTCTTTGGCACACTCTACAGTCTAAATAGCTTGATGAATTTTAACGTATGAGGTATCATTACATTCGTATTGATTATGGGAGTGACTTATGGTATATACAATTTCAATGTAGCGTCAGCACGAGAAAAAAAATGGGTTTAATATTCACTTTATATCTGTGTGATGAACACTTGTATTTGTCTTTAGTTTGGGTGTTTTCTATGTATTCTAAGTATGTATTTACAACAAAAAAAGTACGTATATGTATTATATTTCAATTATCTAGTACCCATAACACAAGCTCTGCTTAGCTTGGGACTAGATGACGAAGTGTGATAGTGTCCACATATTATTATTATTTATTACTTTGTTTTAGGCAGGTGGGCTTAGAGTTTTCATAATATATTGCTTGTTTATAGGTATATTTAAAATTGTAATTTTAATAATAAAAATATGATCTATATCTATTTATAACACTTACCTTTAAGTTAATAATACAAGTGGCCGGACTGGCGTTGTTAGCTTCGAACACGTCATGCGGCGACGTCATAGCGGCGACGTCGACGCTGTTCTTGTGCGCAGTGGTCGCGGCGTACGGACCCAGCGACTGTAACGTCTTCATCTCTGCTTCGATGTCCTTGCAGAGGACAGCTAGAGAGGAAGGCAATATTTCGGGATAAAAATAGCCTTTATCCGTCTTCAGTACAGAATCTATCTAAACAAAAATTTTCATAGAAAACACGCACGCACGCACGCACGTCCGCACGCACGCACGCATACACACACACACACCCTCTCTCGCACACACAAAATAACCTGTTATTTTTGTAGGATTGGCTCTAAGACACTCCCTTGTGGAACTCCCTAAGTTATTGATCTTTAATTATTATATCTATGACTAGTGATATGTTTTTTGTTATATCAATATGTTTATTTTTCAAATAGATCTCAACCTATCTATACTATTAATCTATAGATACTTTTATATAAACCGGCAGTTTGTTTGTTTAAACGCGCTAATCTCTAGAACCACGAGACGGATTTGAATAATTATTTATGCTTGTAATGGCCCAGTTCTTGAGGAAGGTTTATAGGTTGTAACATCACGCTACTTGCGACGCGATGGGAGCAGAGCAGTAACCCAAGATGAGGATGAAATCGCGCTGCGAGAAGCTAGTATTTAAAAAAAATGTAAATTAAATAATTTATAACTAGAAGATTTTTTAGAATTTCAATATTTGTTTTAACACAGTAGACAGTAAAAGTAAGTTTGCAGTATAGCAATAAATATTTTGCAGACGTACGTAATATTGCAATAATATTTTATGTAGACATTTGTTGTGAGACCGTGAAACTTTTGATACCGAAGCAAAGCGAGGGCGGACCTCTAGTATTATACATAGAAACACTCAGACCAATGAGAAAATTTCAACGATCGTTTATTTATTATTTAATTTCGTCGAACTCTCTCAGTATCGACACACTTTAATTATATATACTGTAGATAAACTATTTAACAGTAAGCACTCACCAGTGGTGTTCCAATGATCGTTGATCCACTTGGCGAGCCTGCCGGTGGCGGCGCGCACCACCAGCGCCACGAGCGGCGCCGGGGCGGCCGCCAGCAGCGACCACACCGCGCCCGCCGCGCGGGACTGGGGACGGACACTGGTTTTAGCCATCGTTCGCACGAAACATATTATCAGCCGCTAACTATGAGCGCTCGTTACTCAGTTTAACGCTATTTCATTTATATTTAACTTCTCGTTCACACCAAAACCGACTGTACGCTATTGTATAATAATATAATAATAATAATAATAATAATTGTGATTACAATACAACTGTACAGTCGGCGGCGGACAATACGTTTATTTTTTTTTTATTTTTTTTTTTTATAGTATAGCCTACCAAAGTGACTCCACCCCGCCTGATGGTAAGCAGTCAGTGGAATCCAGAAGTGGCGGCCACTATACCAAAAGCTATCGTTTTAAACTGCTGGTATGGTGGCCTCCACTATGGCGGCTGGGAATGGAGTTAGGGGAAGGAAATGAGGGACGTGAGGAAAGAGGAAAGGGGGGAAATTGGGCCTCCGGCGCTTTCACTCACCGAACGAAACGCAGTAGTACGGATACTACTACTCTTAAGTCGATCTTCTATGAGAGGGTAGTACTTCCCCGGACGGTCCGGCCCATTCATGCTGAAATCAGCGTGGATCTACTACCGTCAATAAAATGTTTAATGGGAACGATGCCTGAATGTCGTTTCACAAAATATTGCACCCTTTGCAACGTTTATAATAAAAAAAAGTGGCCCTAACATCGAACCTTGTGGCACTCCAAATAAAAAATCAAAAGATTTTAAGCAAAATCCAAAAATAAATATAGTATTTCTTAAAATCATTGTGATGTAATAAAGGAATAAATAAAAGTTTAGGCATATTCCTTAATAACTGTTTCAATCAAAAGTAAATTATAAGCCACAATGTCAATCGGTATATTAAAGTCTGTGTAAACTATGTCTACTTAAACAAATTAACATTATTATTATTTTAACCTCACACCTTACAACCTTTTAGGTGCCGTACAGTGAGGTTTCAGGAAAACTTTCTTCCTCGTACGATAAGGTTTCCCGAGAGACTACAACATGCGAGTTCTTCAAGAAAGAAATTAAAAGCTTTTGAATAGGGTCCAACGTGCTAGTGATATTTCTGGTTTTGCAAGCGTCCAAGGTTAAATGAGATCATTTTTAGCGATAAGACTAATTATCACTATCTAATGTTGTAATAAAATATGTCTATTATATTTCATATTTATATTTTTTATCAACTAACCTGTATATTAGCGCGTCCTGAAGACAGAGCAACAGTCCTGAGTTGTTGCAATTCTTCTTGATATACTTGTTGTACACTCGCGAGAGCAACTGACTGAAACATATAGAATTAACGGTCTGATAGCAGGTTTTCATGTGATTTACAATATTCGATACTCTAAGTATGCTGTGTCCGTAAATTTAGGACAGAAATTCATCATGATATAAGACTTTTGACTGCTTTCGTGGTGTAGTGGGAGCGCAAGCGACAGTAGTGCTCGAGGTTGTGGTTTCGATCCCCACACGGGACAAAACTGTGTGATCCATAAATATTTGTTCCGAGTCTGGGTGTACTTTGTGTTCGTTAATTGTATGTTTGTAAATTCTTACGCGATCCCGCGATAGGGCTTGTTAATATTTTTTTTGCCATTTATATGTTTCGCGGCAGCCCAGTTACCCTCACGCACCTGGTCCCTCTCCGCGACGACGCTAGCGGCGCCGCCCCGGGCGCGCTCGCGGGCGGCGAGCAGCGCGCCGGCGCCGAGCTCGCGCACGACGGCGGCCGTCACGCGCTCGATCACTAGCTCCAGCACGCGCCGGGTCGACGACGGCTGACTCTTGAGGAGCTCCTCTTCTAAGCGAGCCTACAAACGAAGTCTTGGAAGTCTACAACTATTATGGCGCGTAGAGAATCACGAAATGTATCATGCAATGTAACATGAAACGAGCATTTTAACGTGAACACAAGGCGTACCCGAACCGACTACGTACGTACTCGCACCTGTTTGCGGCGTGCGCGCGAACACGAGACGAGATCAAGAGTAGCCTCTAACGTAGCTGTGTTGTCTTTCATGACCTGATTCGTTCACGTTTCGCAATACAAACACACACACTAAGTGCAATGTTTGAGGAAACAACCGATAAATCGCAGATCGCGGCAAGCACGAGTTGCAGTGGCGTGCACTCCCTAGAGGCATAAAAGCACTGCCTACCCTAATAAATTCATCATAATTTTACCTAACTAGTAATATGCATAATGAGATATGTGCACGAACCCTCCCGTTCCTTCGCGGAGGAGAGTAGCGGCACACTTTCTGTACTGGGATTGGGGATGTCTCTAGGCGCTGTCGGCGTGAGGTATACTCGTGGAGTATGGCGGGTCAAGAGGGCGACACTGTCGTGACGACCGTGATAGAAACAACAAGTAGTCTCTCAATCTTGTATTGACGTATATAGGTACTCGCTCGGTACTTGCAGAGCTTCAGGGCTTCAGTGGTACTAGCAGAGCTTCCAGGCTTCCTGTAGTACTGTCTTCAGAGCTTCTTTCTTGAGAGTTCTTCTTTCTTGATTGCTCCGTTGCTCGCCGTGAAGTGACGATCCGTGCAAATGTTCCGCCTTTTATACACGTATCGTAGGTACCTATCGAACGTTCTACAAGGTTCCGACCAATCAGCGTAGTAGGTACCAATTGTTCTACAATATTCCCGCCAATCAGCGTTGAGTGCCCTGTCTCGCGGTCTTATTACCTAAACGTGATGCTATACAAAGCAAGAATATTCTCGAATATTATCTAAATATTATTAAAATGCCTAAACGTGATGCTATACAAAGCAAGAATATTCTCGAATATTATCTAAATATTATTAAAACATTGTGAAACTATATAATAACAATAATCATTGTTGTTCTAACAAGAAATTAACATATTCTAATACAATCTTAAGTAGAATCTTTACGAAAGTATACCTAAACACAAGTATTAACAATAAAATATCGTGATTGACATTGTTAGTACATAAATCAACCCTATCTATCATAAAACATTATTTAAAACATCATTAATTACATAACTACGCCCCTATCTATATAAAACTACTATGACTTAGTACATAAGATAACAGAATATAAACATATCTAAGTAAATTACATCTTTATAACGACATATCACCCCTATCTGCCTTTGAGAAACCTATTCTAATAAGATTATATCATAATTTCGTATATAAACTAACACTATTCTGTTATATAAAGCTAATATATAAGGTGACCCTATCCTAACTATATTATTTACATGTTCAACTTATCTCTATTTAGACGTCGTCGTGCACAAGATAGATTAACATTATTTTATACTCGACAATATGTATATTTTCACGCGTAATGATTTACTCTTTCAATTTAATCAACACAATATTACTTTACATATATCTATGATACAACAGCGCCATGGTCGTGCGCGCGGAATAATCAGAAAACAGCAATGCCTAAAAAAACACACATGGAAGCTTCTTATGCTCTATATATACACGCACGCACACAGACGCACGCGGTTGATTTTCTTCGCGACTAAAGCACTGCTTAATTGAACGACACGGCAATAGAAAGCGTCAATTTTGAATTAAATTGAACTTAACCAATGACGACGCATTTCAAGAGTTCACATTGGTGGATTTGTAGTTTGAGTATTATCCTATTAAATTAAATAATTATGTATCTATAGATTACATTTTAAGAGTTTTTGTAAACGATCTAATTTACTTGCGTAATATATTAATATTTTATTTGCGTCAAAAAATAGCTAGTTGCCATTACCTAATGTTTTGTTTTGTTTTGTTTGAGTGCAGACAATTAAATTGAATTATGGTGTTTATGACTTATATTAGTAGGTAATGTAATTTTTTTCTTGTGGTGTGATTGTGTTATTATGGTTGATGTGATTCAATTTATTTTTGTTATAATAAAGATTCAATACCAAGTGATTTGTGATGTTAATGATAGGTTAAGTACAGAAAAGACAAACTAAAATTTATATTAAGTAAGTACTTTAGCAATTAAACATAATTATAATTTGCCTAACCGGTTTTACCTATATTTACAAAGTAGACAATCGGTAGGTACCTACGTAGTCTCTTATGTTTTCCGTGATAGCTATTTGATAAGTTACAAAACGTTCGTAATACATTACCGATCTAACTAACAATAAATTTTCAATTCGCAAGAAGCTTCATCATAAGTGACTGCCTCTGTGGTTCGGTGATACTGTGTATGGACTACCACTCAGAGGTCATGTGTTCGATTCCCGCTTGGTGCAAAAATTTGTGGGCATGAACATGTCTTTTTGATTTGGTCTGGGTGTTTCTATGTATAATATGTATGTATTTACAAAAAAAATAAATTTAAGGATGTATATATCCGCATTCTAGAACCCATAATACAAGCTTAAATGTTTACTTTGAGTCTAGATGGCGTTGTGTGTAGACAACTACACACAACGCCATCTAGAAATATTAAATTATATTATTTGTCAATTGGAGGAGGTCACTCAAAATTATCATAACCATTAATCAACACATTTCGGCAAATTATGTTATGCCTACCCCATCGAAAATGTCTGTGCACGCCACTGACGAGTTGTAATGCTCTGTCCGCATAGTGTAAAGAATTCGCATAGTGTAGACACTTTGCGTGCGCAAACCGCGCACAGTACGCGCACGCAAAATTTCTACACTATGCGAATTATTTCATTGCTAGTTACATTCCATGTTGCATTTCGAAAGTCTGTACGCAGCTTTAAACTTTTCTATAGTTGGTAGGGAGAGAAATAACCACGGTGTATATAGGTTTATATGTCTTGAAGTAAAATAGTACATAATTTAATTAATATAATAGTTATTATTAGCACAATTAAAGCAAATGTATTGTCATTATCAGTTTACTAAGATACAGTAATGTCAACTTTGCATAATATACGAGTATAGAGTTATTTAAACCTCTGATTTAAAATTATAGTATTTTAATTAATAAAAAAATATCCAATTACCAAAGTTAATTTAAATGATTTAAAAATGAATGAAAAAAATATTTATATTTATTTATTTACAAGATAATTATAACATCCTAACAGTAATGCAGCCAATGCGATGTTATAATACATACATCATTACACCTAATGACAGGCTGATATAATTAATATACAAAAGAATAATATACAATTAAATTTATTTATTTATTTATTTATTTATTTATACACACATACAACTATTTTTACAGGTGAACCCTAATACAATAGTGTAGAACATTAATACTTTTTAACATAAGACATACTTTACAACATACTTTTAATGACTTAAACTAATTTACACACCTTATTATAATTAAACATTTTACTACACACATAGTGCACAATACGCAGCCTTAGTGAATTCGTTCAGCGAGCACGAGAAAATGTCCAATTTAATGGAAACCATGTTGAGCGTACGCAGCGCCCTCGTAAGTGGTGCGTGTTGCAACAAGTTGGTACGCGCTCGCGGAACATCAAAAAGTGGCGGCCGCCGCCGCCGACCCACGTAGTCATCTGGAACACACAACCTAACCTCCTGCAGAATAGCAGCGTTCTGAATGTTACCCCGTATCAACTTAAATAAATAAGTAGCTAATGCCACTTCCCTTCTAACTTCAAGTTTACAATAGCCAACCATACCTAGAACAAATAAAGTAGGATATACCAGTGGATATCCAGGATAAACCCCATACTGTTTTAAATATAGAAACCTAATGTACTTGTTCTGAATACGTTCCAACATAAATTTGTATTTGGCTTCATGTGGAGACCAAACTATGGCACTACACTCCAGCCGGCTTTTCACCAGAGCTTCAAACAATGCTTTTAATGCCCCAATATTAGTAAATTGTTTTGCAGTTCGCAAAACAAACCCCAGATTCCGATAAGCCTTTTTACATGTGTCGATAATATGTTTGCGAAAATTCAAATCGACTGTAAATCTAACTCCTAAATCTTTTACCTCAGTGACACGCTGCATGGGCGCTCCTTCCATGGTGTACAAGTAGTGATGAGGAGTACGCGCGCGACTAAACGATAACATGGAACATTTGGCCACGTTGAAAGAAAGTTTATTTTTTAGGCTCCACTTTACCACGTTAACAATATTACCTGCAGCATGTCACAATCTGTAACCTGTTCGATTTTAAGGACCAATTTTAAATCATCGGCAAACAGCAAAGGAGTAGAATTGGTAACTATTTCAGGTAAGTCGTTTATCACTATATTGAACAGTAAAGGTCCGAGGGTGCTGCCTTGGCTCACACCCGACCTCGTAAAATAGGGTTCAGATAAGCATCCACCACAATCCACATACTGACATCTATCTTTTAAATAACTAGCGAAGAAGGATAATGTATGTGGCGTGCAACCCACTCTAGCCAACTTCGACATCAAGATATCGTTATCTACTGTATCAAACGCCTTCCTGAAGTCAAAGTAGGCCACGTCCACTTGCACTCCTGCATCCACCGCCGGTACTATTAGCGACATCAAGTGTATTAAGTTCCCTGCTGTACTACGCCCTGAACGGAAACCGTACTGTAAGTCAGACAACTGACTGCTTACCTGTATATAAAGTTGCTTGTGAATGGCACCTTCAAAAACCTTGGCTGGAGAACACAACACTGCTACTGGTCTATAATCAAGAGGTTCTGTACCTCCACTACCCTTGGGAACAGGTACAACTCGAGTAAGTTTCCAAATATTAGGAAAGGTCGCTGTGTCGATACAGTTGTTAAATAAATGTAAGAGAGGTTTCTCTAGTGCCTTACTGCAATCCCTGAAGATATACGCTGGTATCCCGTCTGGTCCCGCAGAGCGCTTGGGTGGCAGTCGGGCGAGCGCCCACCGCACGTCGGAGACACCCAGCGCTGAAAGGTGCGTCCGCGCACCCGGCGCCGGTGCAGGCCCCGCGCTTGCCTCGGCTACACTCAATACGGCTGGATCCGAGCTGTATACAGAGTGAAAGAATTGCGCGAACTCATTCGCACATTCAGGTTCCGATAAGACTCTTCCATTCTTTAGTAATTTATATGTACTCGAGTTGCTTTTCCTAGATCTCAAATAATCCCAAAATGCTCGAGGATCGGTGGTTAGGTGACGTTGCACACGGTCACGATACAGATCATGTGCCTGCGCAATACCGGCCTTTACTTTTGCCCTGCATCTAGAAAACGCTAAGTAATCAGTAGGTAATTTACTAGCTTTATATATTTTATGTAATTTATGTTTAAGTTTTATATCTCTTATAACATCAGCAGTATACCATACCGGGTAACTATACCTACTCTTTGATGGTTTGGTCTGTTTTATTGGAACACAAACATCAAATTCCTCGTATATTTTAACATAAAATAATTTTAATATTAATTCAGGATCTTTCACACAATACATATCACTCCAATCTATTAACGAAATTAAATAATATAAATGGTTAAAATCCGCCTTTCTAAAGTTCCAATGCTTACGTATTGTCTCAATATGAGAGCGTTGTGTACACGGCATCATAGAAGGAGTTAGGTGTGGTGGCCGTGGCGGTGGCCACGGCGGCGGCGCACTTAGCTCGACGCTAACCGCGAGCGGCGGATGGTACGCGTCAACGGGCTGCATGCCCTCGTCGGCCGCGCTCACGCACACACCACTGCGCGCGCTCAACACTAGGTCCAGCTGTCTACCATTACAGTTAGGTACTGTACTACACTGAACCAATTCACAGAAGGCTATAAAATATTCATAATAATGACAAACAACATTATTGCACGAAAATAAATTAAAATCACCTAATATAACTAAATTATTTTTATACTTAACGCATATTTTTTCTAATAAATTAAACATAATCATGTATTCACTTTCATCAGTCTGCGGCGGAATATACAATATACAGCATGTACACAAAAACCTATTATGCATGTAAACAGCGGCACATACTAGTTCAAACTTGTGATTGTCTATGTTAATACCATCGGGCAGTGTCAGTTGCCGCAACTCGTAGCGCGATGTAGCCACTAGAAGTACACCTCCCTGCTTACGCCCATCCGCTCTATCACACCGCAGTGTATGGTATCCTGGTGGTATTAACTCCGCGTTCTGAATCGCTTCATTTAGCCCACTCTCAGTTACAGCGAATAAGTCAGCACCCGATGATTCAAGTAACGTTAAGAATTGCATAGTCTTCGTACGGAGTCCTCTCACGTTTTGATACAATATATTGAAGCATCTATTTGCTTTCAGTTTCGGTTGGCTTATTTGTTCGACGAAACCAAATCCACTCACTATACTCAACATTCAGTGGCCAGACGTCAGGATCAAAAAGCTTTTCAAAATTATACTCAGTAACTCCAACTCTAAATGACGCGTAGTTACGGTCTGTTTTTGGTTTCAATTGTTCCACAATTATATCACAGTCACTTCCCAATATATTTTTTATAAATTTTATCATATCATTTTCTGTCGTACTTTTATCTAATCTCCAGACATGTAGAAACTTCTTGCGTTCAACAGCTTTCAAAGAAACAGTTGTCGTGTTTCCACCCCTTTTTATAGGGTTCTTCATCTTATTATTTTTAACTTCTGTCCACACGTTAATATCCTTATAGTTTTCATTGCCGAATGTATCACTCGTTGTTTTCTTGGCCATCGACGCATAACTAACCTCGGGCAAGAGTCTGGGCTGCGTTTGTGACCGCGGCTTATTGATGCCGTGCACACTGGGGGTAGTACTGATATTGGTGGCCGGTGATGATGTTGTAGGGATTAGTACTGGCATAGTCATAGACAAGTGGCTTTGTTTTCCTTTAGGAGAGCCCAAGTTGCTTTCACTATTAAAATGTGCTTCTTTCATTTTCTGTTTCTCTGTTTTTAGAGATAAAATTTCTTGTTCAAAACAAATGCATTTTTTATTGGCTTCTTTCAATTCTTGCCGTAACTGGGTGTTTTCTAACGCTAAGATAGTAACAGTAGCTTTTATTTCATCCATTATTTTAGATTCAATATCACTCAGTTTTGCCATTATAACACTATTCACTTTTGCCATAATACCTGCCATAATTTCGTTTTGTTCACCTAACAACGGCCCCTTTTCCTTAGAAACACTAACCTCGAAGGATTGGTTAGCCTCATCCCTGTTCGTGTCCATGATGCCACCACGGACTCCTCGTACAGGAGTATCATCTGTTACTCGTATACGTTGAGTAATGTTATGGCAGTCCTCACATTTAAAACTGCGCTTTAATTGAGTTTGATCCTGTATAGATGCGGCAGAGGTGATATTTACGCACTTATAATGGTATCCTGCTTTGCATCCATTGCATTTTATTAGCTCTCCTGTAGCAATTTTATTAAAACAAATTGTGCAATTCATTTTTTAAACTCCAAGAAACAACTCGGCGCGCGTGCGACAGAGAAGGAGTTAGGCACTACTCGTGAGAGTGAAAGAGCGCGATGCGCGGCTGGCTTTTATTTACCGTATTCACGCCACCCGCGAATTGTTAGTAATGTTGAACTTAGTTTATTTAATACACAAAATGTTTTAAAACACCATAGTTTCTAAATTAATCACTGTAATCCAATTTCTACAGGTATATAGACACTAAAGATAAATGTCAGAGACATTTTCATATCTCAATAGTTTATTTTACTTCACTTTACGAATTTAACTACACGGACCGATCAAAACAACATCGTCTCGCGCGCGGGGTCGCGGGGAATATATAAATGAAGGTGTTTGGGAAAATTTTCGCCACAAGTTTTTCGCACAAGCGCCACGGCGCCATTTAGGTGAAAGGTCTTCCATTCACAAAAAATCAAAATCAAAATTCAAAACTCATACACATTTTGAAATCAATAGAATCGTTTACGGTTGATTGGTTGATTAAAAGCACTTTGACAGGTGTCTTGACCTGACGCCTCAGTGCTGCCACCTCGTGGGCGCTATTTTAAATTGATAATTGATGATGAATTTATTGATGACAATAAAATCTTAAAAATTATCTAAGAATTTAAACAGGAACTCAAAAACAATACTAAAACTCAAGATATGTAAATAATAATAAATTAATAAAATATCACTTAAATATACCACTAACCTGTAACTCTTTCTCCTTATTCTTAATCCGATCTTCAGCATTTAAGGTCAAACTCACAGGAGTGATATGTCGATAACTACCCATCTCTTTTTGATCCTGTCCCACCCTACACGTCAACAACAACACGTTCAGATCTTTTAGATGCGGACACAACTCGACTAAACTCGCCTCATCGACTAAATCGCAACCATCGATACTCATATCTGTCACCACATTTACATTTAGTCGATTTTCGTAGAATAATTCTTGTGGAAAATGCGGTAAATCGAATAGCCAGCCTAATATCGATTTTAAATAAATAATAGTGTTTTTTTTAAAGTGTGTATCGTATTTTAGTCGATTAGTGTATATATTGAATAGTAGTTTTAGTAGATTTTGGTAGTATTTGATTCTTAGTGAGGTGTAGTCTAACATAGATAGGTAGTGTACTATCCATGGTATAGTTATAGCGAGACGGCCATTCTCGTTGGCGGTTTTTAATACTCCTTGTAAATCTATTGTTGGTTGACTCTGCAAAAATAACAAATGTAAGACTTTAGAAAGAAAGCAAGGACTAAATATACGGGAATTCACGCAATCATGCATTAGGTATTTACATACCTTATTTTGCTTGACGTTTCGACCAGGTTACACCGGCCGTGGTCACAAACAGACTGATGTGGCGATGTCACGGCTCCGTATGCGAAGTAGATTCTAGATCTACCCTCACATTTTTGTCTTTCCACGTACTATCACAAAACACACTGACAGTGTCCTTATTCTGTATGCCGTCCGTATTCCGAGCGTCAACCGACTGCACAAAGCGAGGTTGTGTAATTTGAATCACTGGATTCCACGTAGCCGAGAGCTTGAAGCCGTCTTCCCCATTGAAGTTTGTATGTTTTTTAATTTCAATAGCTTCTCGTACCACCCGAGAGTAGTAGGTACGATCAGTGGAGAGGACTTGCGTATGATGAAATTCAATCCAGTGATTGGTGTCCGTTTGCAGAATATGTTCGGCAATCGCTGATTTGCTGGTCTGTCGATTCTTTACAGCGGCAGTATGTTCTTTGACCCTTTCAGCAATAGTCCGCTTAGTCTGGCCTATGTACGAACTACCGCAGCTGCAGCTGATCTTATAAACGCCCGGAGTTTGTAGGAGCCAAACATCCTTTGGCGTGCCTACCATGCTGTTTACTTTGGCCCCAGGTGTAAAGACTGTGCTGATGCTGTATTGTTCAAGCAGGTCTCCTATCTTATCAGTCACACCTTTAATGTAGGGCAAAATGTTTGCCCTACATTGCTGAAAGGCTACATGGAATCCAGTGATTCAAATTACACAACCTCGCTGTGCGCAGTCGGTTGACGCTCGGAATACGGACGGCATACAGAATAAGGACACTGTCAGTGTGTTTTGTGATAGTACGTGGAAAGACAAAAAGGTGAGGGTAGAACTAGAATCTACTTCGCATACGGAGCCGTGACATCGCCACATCAGTCTGTTTGTGACCACGGCCGGTGTCGAAACGTCAAGCAAAATAAGGTATGTAAATACCTAATGCATGATCGCGTGAATTCCCGTATATTTAGTTCTACTATATCATGCAACGCGAAAGTTTAAAAGTAAATAAGAAAGCAAGAGTTCTAGCATATCTTTTACAACAATTAAAAACTGTGATGCCTTTGTAATTTAGGCTTTTCAATTAATTACTTTTATTCGTTTTGTTCATTCGCTAGAAGACACATCTCTATGCTTGTATTGATCACTCATTTCATTTGTTTCATTCGTATCATTCATTTCATGAATATTATTAATTTTAATAATTTCATTTATATCAATCATGTCAATCATGTCATTCATGTCATTCATGTCATTCATGTCATTCATGTCATTCATGTCCTTCATGTCCTTCATGTCGTTCATGTCCTTCATGTCCTTCATGTCGTTCATGTCCTTCATTTCATTAATTTCAATTATTCCATTAATTCCATTAATTTCATTCGTTTCATTCGTTTCATTTGTTTCATTCGTTTCATTCGTTTCATTCATTTCATTTCAGTAATTTCAGTAATTTCATTCATTTCATTCATTTCATTCATTTCATTCATTTCATTCATTTCATTCATTTCATTCATTTCATTCATTTCATTCATTTCATTCATTTCATTCATTTCATTCATTTCATTCATTTCATTCATTTCATTCATTTCATTCATTTCATTCATTTCATTCATTTCATTCATTTCATTCATTTCATTCATTTCATTCATTTCATTCATTTTAATCATTTCATTCATTTCATTCATTTCATTCATTTCATTCATTTCATTCATTTCATTCATTTCATTCATATTATTTACAATTTAAATGTGTCCAACAATTGGCAAAAATACATAATACTTACATAATTCCTCAACGCCAAATCATTTTCGAGCACTTTTTCCTTCGGAATGACATAATTAATTTCCTTCTGTATAGGTTTAGTGGTTCCCTTGTTGTTACTCAGGTCTGAGACCTGAGAATATGGCAATGAGGCCAGGAAACCCAGAAACTTTGCGAGGAGGCCCAACTTCTTAGATAATACGAGGTATTCTTTCATTATGTCTGTGTTTGCTGAAATAAAAATAATACGAATAATATAAAGACTATATAAACTAATATTTTAAAGAGAAAAAAATGATATTTTGTGTGTTTGTTCCAATTTAACTCTAGATCTTTACATAGATCTTGAGTTAAATCAGAACTTGTACGGTAGTAGATCCACGCTGATTTCAGCATGAATGGGCCGGACCGTCCGGGGAAGTACTACCCTCTCATAGAAGATCGACTTAAGAGTAGTAGTATCCGTACTACTGCGTTTCGTTCGGTGAGTGAGAGCGCCGGAGGCCCAATTTCCCCCCTTTCCTCTTTCCTCACGTCCATCATTTCCTTCCCCTAACCCCATTCCCAGCCGCCATAGTGGAGGCCACCATACCAGCAGTTTAAAACGATAGCTTTTGGTATAGTGGCCGCCACTTCTGGATTCCACTGACTGCTTGCCGTCGGGCGGGGTGGAGTCACTTTGGTAGGCTATACTATAAAAAAAAAAAAAAAAAAAAATGAACGTGTTTAAAAATTCTCTCATCTTTCAAAAGCTACAAATAGGACGGGTAACACTATATTTTATTATACAAATTATTTTCAGTAATTTAAAAATTTTTAATACTTTAAGGGCCTTAGTAAATCTAAATGATGCAATACGCTATGATATTAAAAACTTTCGTAAGCGTTTGTTGTGAGATCGAATAAAATTTTAGATACCGAAGCGAAGCGATGGCGGATGTCTGGTAACAAATCCTATTAATAATATAAGTGCGAAAGTTTGTATGTTTGTATGTGTGCGTGAGCGTGTACGTGTGCGTGTACGGCTGAACCGATTTCGATGAAAATTGGTATGTAGATAGATTCGGTGCCGAAGATGGACATAGGCTTTTTATCCCGAAAATCAGTCTGGTTCCCGAAGTAAAACAAAACACATTTTTCGTGCGACCTAAGCCGCAGCTAGTATATAAATATATGTAGTAATACTCACAATGAGCCCTATCATCGGCTGCTATGGCGGCCGCGTCGAGCGCACATATCTCAGCTCCGAGCGCGTCGCGCAGGTGAACTCGGAACGACTCACTCTCCGCGTTTATTATAAACTCTCTGGTTATGATATATATAATGATCAAACACCCACTAAATATAGAAATAGAATAAAAAGAAATTCAAATTTAATAGCGACCGGCCACGGTGGCTTGTATTGTACTTACTTGTAAAACATCTCTGAGGGCGTGAAGTGCGGCAACCTGTGCGAGTCAGGTGCTGTTGGACACGTCAGCCGACGCTGGAGCTTGCTTAGCTTCGATTCCTAGGTAGTGACAAATATAAAGAATTTATTATAATGCATTATTTATATAATTAAATAATAATTCTATCATTTAAACATTTTTTATCACATTTGTTAGAAATAAAATTAAAAAATAAAAATAAAAGTTAATGTTTTGCCTCCTGAGTCCTGAGGTAACGAGTCCTAAAAATGATTAGAAATCAAGGTATACAACTTTTAATTACCGTTACTGTTCATAAGTGACAAAATTACCGTTACTTTCAAGTAGCCATTATACAAATGCCATCACTATTAATTAAAGGCAAAATTGACATTAATGGCACGAAATTGCCATTACTGTTAATTAGTTGCAATGTTACCATTATTGTTCATTGCAGGCAAAATCACCCTTACTTTTCATTAGTGATAACTTCACCGCTTATTGTTCATTAGTGGTATAATTACCGTTACTGTACATTACTGGCAAAATTACTATTATATTCATTAGTGTCCAGTTTACAGTACTTGTTATTACTGTCTAAATTGCCGTTACTGTTCATTGTGGAGAAATGACCATTATGATTTGTTAGTGTAAATTGCCATTATTATTCATTCCTGGCAAAGTTATTGTTATGTTCATTATTGGCAAATTTATCGTTACTATACACTAGTGGAAAAATTGCCATTACTGTAAAATTGTGGCACAATTATCATTACAGATCAGTAGTGGCAAAATTGCCTTTACGTCGCCATAGTGGCAACATTGCCAGTACTTTCCATTAATCGCAAAATTGCCATTACTATTTACTGGTTAAATTGATACTAATGAATAGTAATTTGTGCCATAAATAACCATTATTTTCATTAGTGGCAAAGTTAAACTTTATTTTCTATACTGTTGAGTAGTGGCAAAATTGCCATTACTATTTATTAGTGGAAATTGCCATTGCTGTTCAAGTATTACCTGTTTACAAGTAGGTAGGCAGTGCTGCAGCATGTGTTGTGTGAAGAGCGCGGCGAGGTGCGCGTGGTTGGCGGCGCAGTGCCCCGCGCCCAGCAGCGCCTTCACGCGCGCGCGCAGCGACGAGCGCCCCGCGCCCGACGACGCGCTGTCGCCGTACCATCTGACGCAACAGACAGTACCTTTAGTACCCTGGGTCAAGCCATATTTTCGCGATAAAAGATAGGGAAAAGCCCATTTTGTTCCCCAAGGTCTATCTATATATAATAATAATAATAATAAGCCCTTTATTCTGTGATAAGAAATCACAATTTTGAATACATTGAATTTTTCTTTTATAGAATATCCCTTATCACAGTGTACTTTTCGGCATAGGCCTCCTCCAGCAACTTCCACTGCTCTCTGTCTTTTGCGACTCTTCTCCAGTTTGGTCCCGCTGTATTTTTATGTCGTCCTCCCATCTGAGGTACTGTTTGCCCCGATTCCTTCTGCCATTTCTTGGGTACCAATCCGTCACCTGTCTGCTCCACTTCTCCATTGTGTCTCTTAGCATGTGACCTGTCCATCGCCACTTCTGCTGATCGACGCGTGTTAAGACATCAGTGACCCCCATTTTGGTTCGAAGGTCAGTATTTTTTACCCTATCCTTTCTCTTATGGCCGGTCATGCTCTTCTCCATGGCCCTTTGGCACCTAGCGAGTTTAGACCTTTGAGCCACAGTGAGCGCCCAAGTTTCACACCCGTACGTTAGGCATGGCAAGATGCATGTGTTGAAGGCCTTCCTCTTAATTGCCATGCTCAGTTCTCTGGATTTCATTATCTTCTTCAGGGACCAATATCTTTACTAGCCCAATGGCGATTCTCATGCTGATTTCTTTTGCCATTTGGTCTCTGACGGAAACAACTTGTCCAAGGTATGTATACTCCGGCACATACTTTAATAGTTCGTTGTCAACGCCAATGTCGACCTCAGTGCTATTCGTTATTAGTTTCGTTTTCTTTGTGTTCATTCTAAGTCCGATTTTTATGCTCTCTTCGTTTAGATTTGAAACTATGCGTCCGAGCTTGATTGGGTCTTCTTCAAATAGTACCAGTTCATCTGCGAATCTGAGATGGTTGAGTTTTTTGCCATTTACGTTAATGCCGAAGTCTTCCCATTCCAGATTACGGAATACACTATACACATATACTACACTATATACACTATACATAATGGGTCCTCTTGTCTCACACCTCTTTCAATTTTGAACTCGTTGCCCAAGCTTTCTAGTTGGATTTTAGCTTTGTTGTTGTTGTATATCATATTTATGATGTCAATATATGGTGCGGGTACTCCTTGTTGTTCCAAACTGTCTAAGAGGTAAACATGGCTTATACTGTCGAATGCTTTGGCGTGGTCGATGAAAGCTACATAGATTTTTTTGTTGTACTCCGTGTATTTTTCGAGTATTTGTTTGACAGTGTGGATGTGGTCTATTGTGAAAAATCCTTTCCTGAAGCCTGCTTGTTCGACTGGCTGTTGTTTTTCCAGAGTTTTAGTGACTCGATTATTATCTACACAAATACTTTGTACACGTTTGACATCAAACTGATTGGCCAGTAGTTTTCTATGTCATCTTTGTTACCCTTTTTATGCAATAGGATAATGTGGGATTTAGTCCAAATCTCCGGCATTTTGCATGTAGTTATGATTTCGTTGAATAATTTTGTAAGAATAGAGGCCAGTTCTTCCGTTGTACCCTTTAACAACTCATTGCCCTGGGGAGTTCTCCGCTTTTTGACTTTTTATTGACTTCTCGACTTCACATTGTAATATTTCAGGTATTTTATTTTATTTTATTTTTATTTTATTTATTAGAGACAAAAAACAGTTACATGCTAAATATTACAGAAGAGTTCTTTTTACAAAATATATAAAAAGAAAGCAAACAGACTACTTAGGCTTCTCTTACAATATATATTTATTTAAATAGTGTGAGAGGGTGATCCAGTAATTTGGTTAACTTTAGTCAGTAAATTAGAACTTAACTTTTTAAATTTAAATTTCGAAAGGGAGTAAATGTCAGCGTCATTGAGATGTTATACGCTTCGACAAGACGACGAAGGGGGGCCCGCACCCCGGCGTTAGTTTTGCACAGGCCAGTATGAAACAGCCGAGTGTCACGGACTACCCTTGGCCGGACAGTTCTTGGTACTATATAACATAACTTATTGGTAAGATCTATACAATCGAATGCATTATTGCACAGGCCATGTAGCATCATGCCACCGAGGAGAATACGTCTATGTTCCAGACTGACAAGATTGAATTTTTCCAGCAAATCAGCATACGGCATTTTCGAATGAGAGCATTTATAATTAACAGACCGTAAAAAAATTCTTTTGCACCATTTCTAGTCTGGAAACATATTTCATATATAAGGGATTTGAGATCGGTGTTGCGTATTCTAATTGTGAACGAACCAGAGTTTTATATAATACCTGCAGGCTGTTTGTGCCTGATAACTATTGTCGTGGCAAGAGTCACAGATTGCTTGCGGTTCCGTCGTGCCGAACCATTGCTCGCTCTAATTCTCCTATACCGCGTTTACTAAAAGAGCTTAACGCTCTTCTGGACCTAAATCCAGAATGTGATTTATTTGCGGATGGGTGGAATGAGTTATTGTCGGAATGTATGAAGTACTGTGAGATGAAAGTGTGAGTGAAAAAGTAGTTTTAGTTTTTTTGAAAGTATTTATAATTTATAATTATGTATCATTAAATAGTGTAATTGCTTAACACCGTTCTGTTTAATGTAAAAAATAAATAAATTAATTAAATTAAATAAATAATAAGAGATATGTAAAGGATCGCACAAAGTCACCTGAGGATCTCATGACGAGACCACACATCCGGTAGGCTTTATTGACAATAGTATCAATGTGTTTGTCAAAATGCAGTGCAGAACCCAACAGTAATTATAATTAATTAACTTTTTATTTTTTGTAAAAGAAATCGTGTGACACTTGGAAAGGCTGAGAAAGAGTTTATTCTCCATGCAGTATATGTGGAGTCTGTTAAGATCATCTTGGAGCAGTAAACAGTCTTGAAGATTTTTGCACGTTTTGTATATTTTTATGTCATCAGCATACATACGGAAGTGTGAATTAACAAAGCAGCGCTTTGTCATTAATAAAAATCACAAATAGTAGAGGACCGAGAACTGAACCTTGGGGCACTCCAGACTCCGCAATTATAGAAGCTGACTCAAAACCATTTATGGCTACTTTTTCATTCCTGTTATAAATATAAGAGACGAACCACCTCAGCAAATTACCTCGTATGCCATTAAAGGCAAGCTTCTCAAGAAGTAATGTATGATCCACCTTGTCGAAAGCCTTCTGGAAATCAGTGTACACTGTGTCGACTTGAGTTCTACAATTCATGTTCTCAAATAAATTATTTAGAAATATCATGAGATTAGTCGTAGTGGATCGTTTTTTAACAAAACCGTGTTGTTCTCGTTCGATGACTGAGTGAATGAAAGGATATAGAGCCTCGTGCACAAGACCCTCAAAGAGTTTCGACAGGGTGGAGAGGAGAGGTATTGGCTCCTCAGTGTTTACCCGCGTAGGTGCCAAAAGTGTGGCCCTTTGTTTGATCTTTGCATTGGGAGTTTGTCAATTTGTATTGAGGTCTATCTATATATAGTCACGACCAAATCCATTTTCGGACAATGTAAACAAACAGTCTTTTCAATATTTTTCCTACAAAAACTCCATAGCCGATGACACATGAATTTATACACATTCTGTTCACTATATACTTCTTTTTGCAACTATTTTTACTAATGATTAATAATCAAATCTAGATTATTTAATAAAATTACGAATTACTTTTTGCGGTCGAATAAAGACGTCAAATTGATTAACAGTTTTATTATTTCTGTACTCTCTATTGTCTTTGAAAACCAATGTTGTAATTTATTTGAAGAAATACGTTTAATGAATACCTACATATCATAGGTACATAATATTTTGTAATTCATCATTTATTTTAGGTTTGCCCTCGCAGGTCTGTTCATTTGTTTTATTGTAATATAGTACCTATAATAAAATTGTAACATACATACAAATTCCATTTAGTCCATATTTCACAAATTTTCATCAGGCAGGAAAATATTCAAAAGTATCTCAGTATTCCATTTCAGTCTGTGGTCAAATCGTTGCATTTAAAGGTCAACGCTTCATTTAAATTACATTTATTTATTAGATTAGGTACATTGTTTGTCTTATTATCTTAATGTTTATAAATCAACGGATACAATAAAATACAATATCATATTTAACATAAATACAAATCTTTGGAGTAATAAATTAAATAAAATTAATCTATTACGCAAATAGAGTATTCGTAAACGTAATATTATTTGAAAATGTAAGAAAAAAGACGAAATATTACTATTTAACAATGTATTGATGTCATTAATTTTATTTTTTAATCTTTGTCCCCATCACTAGTAAATTCATGAAACCATAGACAATGGCAATATGGCGGATTGTTTACATTGTACGAAATTGGAATTGGAATGGACTATACCAAATTTCATCAAAATCAGTTTAGAGGTTTAGGCGTGTAAGCGTAACAGACAGACAGACACAGTTACTTTCGCATTTTTAATATTAGTATGAAAATATGAATAGATTGTTATGATAATGCTAATGAACGTCAAAATTACAAAAAGTCAGCTTATTTAACAAGCATACAGTCCATAGTAAGTGGAAGCTGTTGCTGCTTAGAAATCACAATTAATCTGTTGCTGACTCTTGACCATGTTGGGAAATGGGAGGAGGGAAAAAGAAGGGGACTGAAAGGGTAAAGGGTAGTTAGGCTACTTGCACTCTCATTCACCAGACTATACTCATAAAAAATTATTAAATCTACTATCACATACCTCAATATCTCATAAAACATATCTCTTTGCTTCTTAAAGTTCTGAAAGCTCAACATAGAAGGGAAGTTGTCCGCGTTGTCCGTCTCCAAGTTAAAGCATATCACTCCATTGGACCGTTGTTCTATTGGTTTACGTTCCTGATTTGACTCAGCTTCACAACGCAGGCCATAAGTGTTTAGTAGGAACTTTGCTAGCTCCGGGTAGAATGAACGAACTTGTTTGTTTTCACCTATACAATAAAATAAGTTTGAATTTTCTTTATTCACTAATAAAATAAGGCAGTTTGCATACATAGTCATAGAACAATCCTACTAGTATTATAAATGCAAAAGTTTGTGCGTGCCTAAATGGCTGAACCGATTTCAATAAAATTGGTATGCAGAAAGATTTAGTTTCAGAGACGGTCATAGGCTATTTTTATCTCGAAAATCCGTCTGGTCCCGAGGGAGACAAAACCCATTTTAAGCGCGGACGAAGCCGTGGGGCGCTGCTATGGCTAAATCTACCCAATATCACTACTTTGCGTGACATGCACGGTGACTGGTAAATACTGGTACTGGTAGAGTACATTTACCTAACGTTCAAAGAAGTAACAAAACTTGATAATACCTCTAAAATCCCTGAATCATAAATATGACAAAATAACCCAGGATTATAAAAACATGAAATGGACTTTGAGTATAGTTACAAATTATTGATTTGAAGAATCACATTCTAATTTTTAGGGTGCTATAGTAAAATTGTGTCCTATTCAAATGTTTTAAATAATAATAATAATATTCTTTATTGTACACACCACTTATCAGATACAAGTCAAGAATACAATATAAATATGAGTAGGTACAATGGGCGTCTGATAATACACGAACTGGTGCTTACATAGAAATGAGTACATAGTTACAATAATATGTTTTGAGAACAAATTTAGTCTTATTGCTTAGAGCGAACTCTTCCAGACAACCTTTGGATGGCTTTGGTGCAATATAAATACAATATTGATAGATATCCATAAATAAATAAATTAAAACTAAGTTGGAATTGTTTACGTGGACATTACATACATTTAACTTAAGCTTCAAATACAATTTGTTGTAAAAATTTATTTATTTAAAACTTTATACACATACATTTAAAGGCGGACTTAATGCCTGAGGCATTATCTACCAGTCTACCATTGGGTGATGCAGAGACAATCAAGTAGGTGCAAAGTACTTAAGTTAAAAGATAGGATATATTCTATAATTAATTATGTATATATATATACATATATATATACAATATATATATAAATAAATATACATATATGTAATATATATAAATATAATAAAATAATCTACATATAGATGGAAAATAATACATAATTACTTATATGTGTGATGAAACTAAATTTAATCCCAAGATTTCATATTCATATTTATGATTCAGGGATTAGAGGTGGTATTATCAACTCTATGTTTTTTCATTCCTCATACTTTAGACAATTACACTCTACCAATTCCAATTTTTAGTAATTATGGAGAAGCTTATTTCATGCAGTGAATGTTTTAACGCTAATAATATAATTTAACACTTTCCGAGATAGTAAACGTATATGGCTGTGATAACAATAAAACTGTGTCTACAGTAGTGTGCATAAAAAGGTTAACTTACCTAAAGTCTTCAAAGAACTCTTATCCAGTATAACCTCTAATATAACTCGTTGATGCCAAAGTGACTTGATAGCAAAATAAGTGCTATTATGTATTGTTTTCAACAAATATCCCATATCATTCTCACATAGCTTACTTTCAGCAATATTATAATCTTCTTCGTACTGCTTAGATATCAAAATCGATATTAAGAAGTAAATTTCTGTATTCACACTCATAATTAAATTATTTTTTAGTAAAACATTGTAAATATTTACTAGTAAATCGAGCTTTTCCTTAAAAACAACTTTGGAGACATCACTTTTAATATAATTTTGACATTTTTCAAACGATGTTTTTTGTGTTATTTTAATTTGGGGGGATTGAATGGGCTTTTGGGGTAAAGACGTGTTTAAAATGTTGAATTTCTCCATTAGTTTGTGTCGTTCCTGCTTTAATATGTTACGTTCTGTTTCGAAGCTATTTGATTCTTTAACCTGTAACCTCTGCTGTTTAAAAGCAGAGTTCTGTTCAAGTAATAATGGTGATGTGTGTATTGACTCGGCACTGAAACTGTTTAACGATATACTTTTCTGTGATTTATCAATGTTTGTTGGTTTTATTCGTCGTGTTTCTGATCGTAGTGAACTAGACTTTCTCGCACCAATTTCTGGAAACATTTCCGAGTTTGACAAATCTAATTCAAGCTTGCTTTCATCGTTGTCTGAAGAAATGCGTTTTTCTTTTCGTTTTTTCGAACTTTTTTGTACATTAACCAAGTAGTCTCCCAGACAACTCTTTTCTTGAGATCGTGAATGTCTATGAGATAGTCGAGGAGTATCACATCTCTCATTATGGTCTTTGACAAAACTTTTAGGTGTTACAGGACTTGTCATAGGTAGATTTGGATACTCATATGGCTTTAGACCGTTTTTCATTGGGGTACTGGACAGAACTATGCGGTCTACTCCGGTGCTAATTCTCGATTCATCTGAGGAGACTGATTGATTGGGTTTTTCTTCAGTAAATAATTTAGTTTTGACTCGTCTGCCGGTACGTTTGCGGTCTTTGCTGGGTGATTCCTGTGATCTTTGCCGATCTGATTTGACAGTGAGGCTGTCCATGGTACGGTCTTCACTTGTTGGGTCAGAGATAGATCTGCAGTGCTTGCGTCTTGTACTGAGAAGCTTTTCTGGTGTACTATGTTGGAGTATTTGGGCTGCATTGCTGTTGGTTTGTAGAATGCTGTAATAATGAAAACATTAAATAACATGGATCAAATTTTCTTTTTTGTTTAAAGCATAATAATAATAAGAATTAAAATATGCAATTTATTAGACTGTTTTCATACATTTTAGTAAAACTATTGATAAATATTGTGAAATATAAGTTTTCAGAATTTATTTACCACTTTTACTTTAAAATAGGTTAATAGGATTAATTTGCTACGAACGTTTAAATTTATAACTACAAGTAGGTATGTAAACTAAGCCATGAAAATGTAGCACAAATGATAATGTTTACATTTTTAGTTTTACACCCACCTGTCAGTTTGGTTCCTCAAAAATGACAAAAAACACGTCACAAACTCATTCCTGTTGCAACAGTTTAATATACAGTCTTCAGGTGTGTCCTACAAACATAAAAAACATCAGCAATCACCACAAATACACAAATTAATACATTTTCTTTTAGGTTAGAACTTCACCTCTGAAGATTCGTTATTTAACCACTTTGCGAGCAAAGTAGCATCTAATTTGCCTGTAAGGACACTTTCTATTATTGTATCTGGCATTTTGGTGTTTTAGAATTTCACTAAAAATATACTATCGATGTATATTGAGCAAAAAATCGATTTTGGTATCCTGCGCGCTCAAACTTCGAGAGCGCCATATTGACACAATGTTGCTATTTTAGAAACATTTGTACGTTTCATTATGATCTGTCAAAATATTCATTCTATGTTTAAATTTATTCATTTACGAATCTAAAAAATTAAAGATGCGTGATGTGTGAAATATCTTCAGTAACAGAAACATGAACATTAGCACAGGAACTCAAAAATATTAAATAATAATATAATATTTTGTAATTGTTGCTATAGCTTGGAATATTTGACATGTTTTGAATACTTGTTCTGTGGTTTTGAACCTTTGACCACAGAACCACAAACAACCACAGACTTACAGTTATAGTTTTCAAAAGTCACTTTTATCTCACAGTATCTCACTAGACTCGATTCGATTTACTAGACATACAATGCCAAACATAGGTATTCTATGTTTGGCATTGTATGTCTACATGTATTAAAGTTTTAAACAATAAAATCATATATAATATTTTATATTTGTTGCTATAGCTTGGAATATTTGACATGTCTTGAACCTTTGACCACAGAACCACAAAGAACCACAGACAGACTTATACAGCTGTCACTAGCAGCACAACCTTAATATAGTTTTCAAAAGTCACTTTTATCTCACAGTATCTCACTCGACTCGATTCGATTTACTACATACAATGCCAAACATAGAATACATACATTGTATTAAAGTTTTAAACAATAAAATCATAATGCAACGAGTTTATAGAAAAATGAAATATACTTAGTAAGTTTATTTTATTACCCTTGTATTAAAGAGCTTTTATAATCTGCAACTAAAAACACTTAAAACACACAGCTACAATTATACAACAATACAATAGTAGTGGTCATATTATTGTCCTATTGTTTCCTTTCGCGATGTCTACGTTTCGATGTTAATTTTTTTACATAAAATAACTTAAAATCAATTATATGCTGTTGCAAACATGTCACATAAGTGGAATATTAAAGGTTTGTGCCGCTGTTGTCATGCTGAGGGCAATTCTAAAGGAAAAAATATGTATACGGCTGAAGAAATTGTAGACTGTGGCGTATTGTTAAAAGAAACTTTTGATATTATTGTGAGTAATTATTCTATTTACTGTTATATTTATTTTGACTGCAGACTTTATAGAAACGTACTAATGAAACAGTAATTAGTTTTAGTCTATATCTCAATATGAATACCAAGAAGTCCAATTTTATCCATACTTACTTAATACTTTTTTTTTAAATTAATCTAACACATCAATTCATTCTGCCTGATGGTAAGCAGTTATTGGGGTCCATTGGTCCAGGAATGGTAAACATTATCTCAATAGCCAGGTTAAATCTAAAAAACAAACATTTTTTTCTCGTTTGGTTTGTGTAAAAACACTTTTATGTTTTATTATTTATTTTTAAAAAGTACAATAAAGAATTTCCTTTTCTCTTTATGTATAAGATTCTTATTAGCAATCATTACCTTTGAGCTTGTGTTCTTAAAATGTTGATCTATGTTTTTAAGTACTAATATATAGTAAAATCATTATATAACCACCATATCTCTTCTCATAGGTGTTTTGAGAGGTAACTAAAGTATATCAGACAACATCACAGTCAGCAATAGCACCTACTGAATATCATCTTTGTCAAGCCAATAACCAATAAGTTATGTTATATAGTACCAAGAACTGTCCGGCCAAGGGTAGTCCGTGACACTCGGCTGTTTCATACTGGCCTGTGCCAACCTAACGCTAGGGTGCGCGCTCCCCTTCGTCGTCTTGTCGAAGCTATAACACACATCTCAATGACGCTGACATTTTCTCCCTTTTGAAATTTAAATTTAAAAAGTTAAGTTCTAATTTACTGACTGAGTTTAATTACCACTATTTAAATAAATATATATTGTAAGAGATGCCTAAATATATTTTTATGTACCACGTGGACAATGGTGTGGGTTATATGCTTAATGAAATTGTAAAAAGAACTCTTCTGTAATATTTAGCATGTAACTGTTTTTGTCCATAATAGATAAAATAAAATAAATAATAAACCCACTGGCCAAGTGTACTGACTAACAAACACTAAAACAAACAAACACGGGTGAAACAGTGCTATGGAAAGCTAGCAAATTATAAAAGACTTAATTTCCGCGGCGCGGTTTCACTTGTTTGCTTACTGTTCTACTCGCGTCGCCAGTAGCATGATGTTACATAGCCTAGAACCTTCTTCGAGAACTGGGTTATCATGTGCAAAAAGAATTATTCAAATCCCACTTGTAGTTCTAGAGATTAGCACGTTCAAAGAAACAAACTCTTACCGCTTTATATATGAATGTTGTTTACAGATCAGCCCATTACCCCAAGACACAACACGTTACAACATCTGCAAAGCTTGTGAGCCAAGATTAAGAGATGCTGCGTTGTTCAAGAAGCAGGTGCTGTTGTGTGAAGATAAACTGAGACAGTATCTATACAGCACTTGTCAATATAAAGGTTAGCAGGTTTTTACGGTAGTAGATCCACCCTGGTTTCAGCATGAATGGGCCGGATTGACCGGGGCAGTACTACCCTCTCATAGATTGACGTAAGAGTAGTATCCATACTACTGCGTTTAGTTCGGTGAGTGAGAGCGCCAGAGACCTAATTTCTCCTCTACCCCATTCCCAACCGTCATAGTGGGTGCAGTTTAAGCTTTTGGTATGGTGGCCACCTTTTCTGGATTCCACTGACTGCTTACCATCAGACAGGGTGGAGTCACTTTGGTAGGCTACTATAAAAAAAAGCTGTCTTTTTCTTATTGAGTGGTTAGTGATCAACCTAGTGTCAGGATTTGTTCAGGACGCCCGTATTATATAGAGGCATCTGAATTGGCCTAACGACTGTTGATAACATGGTAACAGCCGGGCACCGACTTTTGATGTTCCCTCCGAAACACGGTGACTCTGGAGAAATACCTCTACGCAGTCACCCATTCATGGGCCGAGAGAGAATGCCTATGTATATTTTAAATTATACTCTTTGAACCTATGGCAAAAAAATCCTATAAGTAAACATAAAAAATATAGTGATGTGCTTAAACTAAATTTAGTCGATTTTATTAACATCACTAAATGAAAATCTGGGTAATCTAAAAAATCCAAAAATTTCAGAAACTTTGTGCTTGAGGTAGACCTTTGTTAAGCTACACATATATATTTGATCAAATCTGAATTTACTTGCAGTCTAGCGGTTACCATGATCGCCTCGCTCCATATTGTCGATGTCGAGTGTCATAAGTGTCATAACTCATATGTTTGATTCTTCCCAGAAACAAATCTTCGTTTAACGATTCTGGGTGTTCTTTGTGATCAGTACTTGTAAAAAAAGACACACTAAACTAATGTTTACTTTTTTTTCAGATCCAGTATCTTTCGTTAAAGAAGTTAAACATGAAATAATACAAGATGGTAAGTAAATAATGATCAATTAAAATTGTATTCAATGTTAGATTAAGTCGAGTAGTTTTAATTTGCATGATATAAAAAAAGTTGATAGTATTATACACATTACATTATTAAATTTTCAGAGTTAAAAACTGAACCCGCTCCTATAGAAGATAAACCTAACTTAAAATTTAATGGTGAGCTCATGTTTTGTAACATTTTTATATTTTATTTCCGTTTTTATCTAAACTAGAGAAATACTGCATATTTTTTTATATTTGAATTTTATACAAGATAGTGATGTCCATAAACTAATTTTAGTCGATTTTGTTCATTACTAGATGAGAAACTAGAAATCTTAGACACATTCTCGCAAGAAGACGATGATCAACCGCTCTCTACGTTACGTGGTATCAGAAGGGCGCAATGTACGGAACCAGAAGAACAACAAAATGATGTTGAGGATGAAGATTGGCCAGCTGTGCCTGATGTAAGCGATGGTAAGGAATCAATTTTTATCAAAACATTTTATGAATCTTTTCTGCTTTTGATATGAATGAGTTTTGCTACTAAACTAGCTAATGAGGGTCTAGCGTATTTCATGGCGAACTGATAGCACTTTAGATAATATTAGAGAAAGTAATAACAAGCGCAGTTACATCTAAAAGACAGTGTAATTTTCATCGCAACGGGCTTTCTCTCTCAACGTAGCAGTACAGCTCATTCCAAGTCTTCTATCCTAGATCATATATTGATAGAAGTCATATTATCTGATTATTATTGTTTAGCTATAGTTTTAGCTTGATGATACTAACCCAATCATAATGATAAAATTTCTGATGTACTTTCATAACTCAAAATAATGTATTGTACATTTGAATTTCAGACGAAGAAGACACCAAACAAAGGCAAACTAAATCAAAGAAATATTCTTGCAACATTTGTCAAAAACAATTTTCTTACAACGGCTCCTTAGAGGTTCATATGAAAGTGCACAATGGCGAGAAATCATTTACTTGCCATCTCTGTAATACTTTACATATGAACAATAAAGAACTGACCAAACATATAACTGTAGCACATATAGTAGACAACCAGTATCCTTGCAATGTATGTGAAAAAATATTCGACAAAGTTAGACTCCTAAAAAAACATATTAAAACTCATTTTGAAGAAAAATTCAAATGTACTGAATGTCAAAAAGAGTTTAAATTTAAAAAAGGGTTAAAAGAACATATGAAAACACATACTGGTGAGAGGAAATATACTTGTGAGGTGTGTCACAAGTCTTTTGGTCATAGCCAGACTTTAAAATCTCATATGTATACACATACGGGCGAAAGACCTTACGTTTGTGATGTTTGCGGACGGAGATTTCCTCAACGGACGCATTTAAAACGACATATATTTATTATTCATGCCGGGGTTAAACCACATACATGTAATGTTTGCAGTAAACAATTTTCTAGCAAGAGTTATTTAGCAATACATGAACGACAACATACTGGGGAGCGACCGTATTCTTGCGAGGTGTGTAAAAAAGATTTCACTGCTTATACCACTTTGAAAGTCCACATGCGTGTTCATACAGGGTTTAAACCATATAATTGTGGCTTCTGCGATCGGCAGTTCGCTCAAATGGCCAGCTTTAAGCTCCATCAAAGAACACACACGGGTGAAAAACCATTTTCTTGTAAAATATGCAAGAAACTGTTCTCAGATAATGGCTATTTAAAAATTCATATGCGCGTACATTCGGGCGAAAAACCATTTTCTTGTGAAATATGTAAAAGATGTTTTAGGGAGACTGGGCAGTTGAAACGGCATATGCGTGTTCACACTGGTATTAAGCCTTATACTTGTAAAATTTGCAATAAACAAATAGGTAATCTCTCTAAACATATGCGCGTACATTCAGAAGAAAGACCGTATAGTTGTAATATTTGTAATAAGCAATTTTCTATTAATGGCAATCTACGGTTGCATATGCGAGTACATTCTGGAGAACGACCGTTTACTTGTGATATTTGTAATTGTCAATTTAGTCAAAGTAGTGGCTTGAAACGACATCGGTGCTTACATTTAGAAGTGAAGAACGGTGATCTAAGCGCTTGATAGTACTGAAATAACGAAATGACTGTTTTTAGTGTATTATTTTTGGTTGTTAGAAACTCACGACATAATAAACCTGCGAAACATGGCCTAAAATTCAGTATTATTATATTTAGCTATGTTGTAATTTTTATTTAAATAATATTTATTTAAATGCAGAACAAGTGTAAACAATTTTTAATATTAATTGTGAATTATATTGTGACAAATGTTTAATCATTATTTATATGTTAATTATTTTATTAATATAATTTATTGAATTGTATTTGTATAGATTTACTTCATCACACTATATACATAGTAAAAATTTAACATGTACCTATGTAAAGTTAAGCATTAACAATAAGATAGATGTTGAAGGTACATCTGTATATATAAAAATGAATCCCTATTTCCCTTGGTCAAGACATCACGCGTGAACGGCTGGACCGATTTCGCTAATTATTTTTTTATAATATTCCTTGAAGTACGAGGATGGTTCTTACGGGAAAAAAAATATAAGAAATTGCCTGAAAAGAAAACATTTTTCTATATGCCCAAACAAAAGTATCTTTATTTATCCCAAAATGTTTAAAAAAATGTCCACCCGTGCGAAGCTGGGGCGGGCCGCTAGTTATTATTAAGAATGTATCTTAAATGTACTTGTATAGAACTAGCCTAATAGCAACGACGCTTTAATTTTATCTAAATATGTACTTAATGTATAAAAGTATAACATCTTTTTGTAGTTTTAATACAAAACATAACAAAAATAATAAGCCGTGCTATCGCTGGTCTAGAATATATTCTAAATTAGATAAATGGGTGATTCAGGAAACGTAAGAAGGATCGTTTCTGTTAAATATAAGGTACTCCCTCATACTAATGTGATTAACGTAATTTTTTTAAGCGTTAAAAAAAATAAGTATTGAATTTTGTACGATACAAGTCAGGTTTTGCATGGTCACTCTACAATAATTTATTTGTTAAAAGTGCTGTTATTTATTACAGAGGTTAACTGTATAACTAGTATAACTTTATTAATTAGTGTAGGGTGACCATAGTTTTAGATAATTAAACTTTTATGAAACATAAAATAAAACAAATATAAAAGGTATGGTCTTTTAACTTAATTACGATGGTAAATGATTCACTAATGTTTAGTGTATATGTAGTGTTAGTCCGGCTCACGTCTCTTGAATCACCCAGTATACTACTCTTACTTACGTACCTACTTTATGAACACCCCCATCATTTCTTGTGAGTGTCCTAAGAAGTGACAATAAATACCAATTAAACACATGGTTTTCTGCGTTAAAAAAAATAAAATGTCACGTTATTGTGGTCATTAAACTGGTATTGACTGCATCAAAGTCAATCACGGCTGCTTTTGCATGCATCGCAAAAACGTATTAAACACTACTACTACTACTACAGTTCTCTTATGTTTATCTGTCATCGCAGCAGGCTTTCGCCGAGTTGTGTAAAATAACAAACTTTCAATAAAAAATGACCGAAATATGGAATTTAAGTACGCTATGTCGGTGTTATCATTCAGACGGCTAGGCGGCTGTTATAATACAATAGGGGCTCTATTTACCCCAGAGCTTAACACTGTCAATAATCCGACACTGGTGGTGGTGATCACTCATTAACAATGGCTTTCTCTAAATCATCTTTATTTGAAAACCCGATTGATGATTCTGTAATGAGTTTAATTAAAATGTCGCAAGTATTCTACTAAAAATAATAACAATAAAATTTGTTTCACATCCCTTCGACTTGCTATCATGGCGCTCGCTTGATTGACACGCACGTTAGGCAGTATGGTCGAAAGACTATAGCCTGCCCTATGGGCAAATAAAAAAAAAAAAAAAAAAAAAAAAATTGATTGACACGCCGTTACTGACAGTTGTCGTTGGCACTTAATTGTGAATGGTCTGTACATGATAGTCCTCTTGGTAGTAGTTATCACATTCCTGTAATCATAAAAGTAATGGTTAGCAGAAACAAAAACAATGTTTTTTATGGGAATTGTTTGAATGTTAAACATTTGCCCATTCACCCAAATTATAAACTCGTAGATTGGCGAATCTATAGCAATTGTGTGGAAGAATTGCTAATTGATTTTCAAATAGATAATAAAAGTCTTCTTAATTCATATTCTCAATTTTGTTCTATTTTGCGCACAGCAGCTGCTAATTCCAATAATTTAAATGGTCATGTTATCACAAATACCACCAATCACACATGCAAAAAAAATAAGATTAAAGGACCTTCTCTTCCTTGGTGGAATCAAAAGTGTACAGAGGCTGTACTAAATTTCAAAACAGCATATATAAATTTTAAAGAAAATCCAACAGAAGAAACCTATCTTCAATTTAAAAGACTCCGGGCAGTTAAAAAACTCATTTTAAAAACAGAAAGACAAAAGAGTTGGTTTTCTCTTTGTGAAACTTTTAATAGATGCACACATTTATCCATTGTATGGAAATTTATGCGTAAATATAATAAGACATATAATTTTAATATTCATGAAAATGACGCATGGGTTTTAGATTTTTTAAAGAAATACACTCCAGACTTTGTGCAACATTCTTCAAAAACTCTCACTGACAGTATTAATTCCAAAAATAATTTTCTACTTAATCCTTTTACAATTAATGAATTAATATCTGCAATCTCCTCCCGAAGAGATACTGCTTATGGTCTTGATGGAATACCATATATCTTATTTAAAAAACTAAGCACTGCAAGTTTACAAACATTTCTAAAAATACTTAATTTACTGTGGGAAAATAATGTTATACCTCAAGATTGGAAAGTAGATTGTCTTGTACCAATTTTAAAACCAGATAAGCCAAAGTTATGTCCTGATTCTTATCGTCCCATAGCACTTACTTCTTGTGTAGGAAAGCTATTTGAACAATTGTTGAAGCAACGTTTAGAGTTTTACATAGAACAAAACAATATCTTACCTTCTAATCAATTTGGTTTTCGTAGGAATCGGTCTGCTAGGGAAAGTGTCTGTCAATTACAGCTCGATATTCATAACTCTTTATTGGCAAAAAAAAATTTGGTTGGAGTTTTCTTTGATGTTGCAGGAGCTTTTAATAGTGTAAATATAGATATTCTCTGTCATGAATTATTGCAAATAGGAATTCCTGTAAAAATTATAAATTGGATTAAAAGTTTTCTGAGCAATAGAGAAGTATTTGCTAAATTTAATAGACATCTCTATGGACCTAGACTTTCGTCAAAAGGAGTTTGTCAAGGCGGTATATTATCACCTTTAATATTTATATTGTATATACGTAGATTAAATCTTATTTTAGGGTCTCAGGTTAAAAATCTACAGTTTGCAGATGATTTGGTTGTTTATACATCTGGGAACAATTTACCACAAACCATCCAAATAGTCAATGATGCATTGGTAAATCTTTATGAATATTTTTCTTACCTTGATCTAAATGTTAATCTTTTCAAGTCCAAAGTTGTTATGTTTGGTAAACAGTGTCATAATATGCCCAATGTGCTTTATAATAATTGTGCATTACCCACTTCACTTGAGGTTAAATTTTTGGGGGTTCTTTTTTCATATAATCTAACCTGGAATAATTACATAAAACATATAATTAGCAAAGTAATTAAAGCTTATAATGTACTGAAATCTTTGTCTGGCTCATATTGGGGTGCAGACCCAAAAATTTTGTTACTGTTGTATAAATCATTAGTTCGTAGTCATTTTGAATATGGTTTCTATTGTTTTGCTGCAGATATTAAAATTGTAAATAGTTTAGATGTTCTTCAAAATAAATGCTTGCGTGTAATAACTGGAGCATTCAGGAGTACTCCTATAAATGCAATGCAGACTGATTGTAATATCCCACCATTAAGCATTCGTTTTAATTACTTAAAAGAAAGATTTATACTAAAACTTTATAGTGTATCTAATAACAGTCTATTGGTCAATTTGTTACACTCGATTACTCCTTTAGTTTCTAAACCAATTTTTATGATACAGGGTCTTCAAAGTTTCATAAATTTTATTCAAAATTTAAATATCTATCAATCTAAACATATTTTGCCTTGCTATGAAGGAACTTTTATTGGTAAATTTCCAGCAATTAATGTAATTCTAAAGAAAAATAAAGAATTGTCCACAAAAGAGGAAGTAAATGCAATGCTATCAGAGTGGTCAGATCATAAATTTGTTTATACAGACGGTTCTAAGAATGATAAGGCTGTGTCTTTTGCCATATATGAGCCCTCCTCAAATATAGGCATTGGCAGAAAAATTGACAAAAATTCAAGTATTTTTACAGCTGAAGCTGTTGCTATATTGAGTGCTTTGAAACATATTGAAAATTATAATTCAGGACATAACAAATGGGTAGTGGTAAGTGATAGCATGAGTGTTCTGCAAAACTTGTCAAACAACAAATTAAATGCTAACACAAATTATATAATTTATTTAATAAAGCAGTTATGGGTGGAGTTATATCAATCAAATATTGTAATTAGTTTTGTGTGGGTGCCTTCGCACATTGGTGTTGTAGGGAATGAAAAGGTAGACTATTTAGCCAAAAAGATTGTTGATTTGGAAGAACTAATTCCTAATTCTGACCCTGATATGGATGTTTCCATACCACCTACAGATGCAGTTAGTCTTTTAAGACAGCGCATGTGTCGCGAGTGGGGGAGACATTCATACCAGTGCACTCAGGTTGAAAATAAAGGTACTTGGTTTGCCACTCTAGACGTTCAAATAAACTCCATACCTTGGTTCTGCAAGTATAACAGATTCATAAATAGAAAATTTTATTCAATTATCAGTCGTATGCGTTTTGGTCATTGTCGTTTAAATTATCATCTTCATCGCCTTAGAATGGTCAATTCTCCTAACTGTGAGTATTGTCAATCACAAGAAGTTCAGTCACTGCATCATATCTTTTTCCAGTGCTCATCTTTCAACATTCAGCGCCTTGTGTTGTCGGATGAGCTGCTTAAAATTTATAATAATCCTGACGAGGTCCCGCAGTGCATTCAGGAGCTACTTAAGAATGTCTCAGTTTATATATACTTGTACAAATTTATAGTAGAGACTGTAAATGATATTTAGTCATAATAAGTTTTCGTGTATTTAATAATATTATTTGTTTTAATAGTAATACTTATTAACTTTAGGTTTAATTCTTAAAAATGTAAAGTAAACAATTAACTAGGTACTTAAGGAGACAGCTCGGAAAATAGGACAAAAATATTGAAATATATGAAATAAAAATATATCGATGAATTGAAGACATACAAAACGGAAAAAGGAGGTTATTTACCATGACATTGACAGTAAAATGACATGAATAATGATTTTGGACAAAAATAAAATTACTCTATTAAAAAATGGGTTAAATACGAAAGACAAAATAAATAAAACAAACAATACAATGAGTATATAAACGAAAGACATTATTTTTACAAACTTACCACGTAAGAAATCCTACACGGAAGACTAGGCAGTATGGTCGAAAGACTATAGCCTGCCCTTTGGGCAAATAAAAAAAAAAAAAAAAAAAAAAACCGCCGTTACTGACAGTTGACAGTTCTGATATGTGTATCTGTCATCGCAGCAGGCTTTCGCCGAGTTGTTTAAATACTTTCAATAAAAAATGACCGAAATATGGAATTTAAGTACGCTATGTCGGTGTTGTCATTCAGACGGCTGTTTCAAGAGTCTCAACCAGCCGTATCAAACTGAACAAGATCTTGAAATTTATGAAACTATGTTACAGACCACTTTAGGCATTAAAGTAAGTTATTAATAATTTACCTATATTAAAGGTATCTAATGTCTTTATTCGCCATATAATAAGAAATTCTCCTTAGTTAATATTCCATTTACAATTAAAAACGCACTGCCAGACATTTACAGTAAAATATATTTATGATTATGTCTCCAGATTTCTCAGCCTCCAGCTCCCGTAGAGGCGTCTTACACAATATGCGAAGGTTGTATATCAAAGTTACGAGATGCATCACAGTTTAGACAACAAGTGCTTGCCTGTGAAAGAAAGTTTCAAGTCTATTGTACTAGTAAGTTAATTATTTTATTTTTAATTATCTAATAAATCAAGCTGATGGAAATGAAATAATACAGCCTTATCTCCTTTTTTCTCGAAGGTGTAAGCAGGTCTAATGCAACAGGAAGCAAGCCTGTTGCCAATTTTTAGGTTTCAAACCTAAAACCTCGTGTTCAATGCTGACAAGTTTCTAAACAACTATGCTGAAAAACTTAGAGCATTAAACCAACAGGAGTGGACACGCGCTCTATTTCCCTTGCGCAAAAGTCTGCCACTTTCGGCGGGGGACGGGGTAACGCGAGGAACGCACACTAATTACAATGTTAACAACTAATGCATTTTTAAATCGCGTCGTTATACACGCACACAATAAAATTATTACACACTAGCTTAAACTAAACACACACAATCACATTCACACACAGGGACATCTATCAGTTTACGCTTCCTTAGCTTAAAACAGTTAGAGCTTGACTCTGTCGATATTTAGTATCGATGTTTAGGATTTCATATAAGTACGCGAAAGATTTTATTATTTTCATGATTATTATGTTTGCTTATTAAAATGAGCATTATCTTATATAGAACAGTTTTAGGTAATAATAATCTATTATAATTTTAAGGTTTTTTTTTATTTAAGCACTTTGAAATAGATGAAAAGTAAAGTAAATAGTTCATAAACATAAATTAACTACAAGTAATTCTGTTAATTCATGTTTATGTCAATATTACAGGAAGAATAAAACAGTGTTTCTAACTAGCACACTTTTTTGTAATTATTATCAAAAAAGCCCGTCATACGGTCGGGCTAAATTTATTTGTTAAACATTGTTCGACAAACAAATCTGGTTATGCGGTCGGGCTCTCCTACTATGTTTACTAATGTTTATTGAATACTTCCGATCCCTGATAGTACGGAACTCTCGGCGCGCGAGTCCTACTGGCATTTAGCCGTTTTTTTTTTGAAGTTATACTTTTTTTGGCGCGATTGGGAAAAATGATGAGAGTGAATTTTTACGATGCGCGCGCACACCGTCAGAAAAAAGCAACACCCTGAAGTTAGTTGCGAATCTTTTACACACTGAAGTTAGTTGCGGATCTTTGTGTGTCGTATCAGTACAAATAATCTGTGTGAATAAATAAAAAATATATTGGCTTTTATATCAATTCAAATATTTATGTATGTATGCGTTGTATTATTATTTGGTATTTTTGGATTGTTATGCCAAAGAAGTATAACTTCTTACGTGCGTACATGGGTACCCACTCTTTTTTTTATTTTACTATTGCGCACAAGGATGTATGTTCAATAACCACCACCTGTTGAAATTTGTTCTAGTGTGGATTAAAGATTGTAATTAATTATTACGTGTCAATTTTACGTGTATTATTCCTAAGTATGTATGTATATTCAAACCAAATAATACTTTGAATTAATTGTCTGTTGCTATTAAATTTCGTTCCAACTAAGCAGAGCTTGTAATTGGAGGATTTTGTTCTGATTACATAGTAACAAGACACTGACATGAGAATGTATGAGTAGATTTTTATTAGAGAGATATTTTATCTGTTCAGATAACAAAAAAACAACAGAATATATTTCAGAAAGTCTTTATTTAAGTAGGTATAATAAAATACTGAAAAACTGTGCAATTTAAATTAACCTTATAAATCTAGTTTAACTAATCCTAGGTAATGCAATAAGAGGAGGTAGCGCACAGCGAGTTTACTTGCTAAAAACTGAGCTCTCCGCCGCTTGGGGGGTAGGGAGGAGGTAGCAGTGCTGGCAGCACAGAAGGCTTTGTCTTTTAAGCTGTTAGTCAGATACTTGTACGCTTAGGAACCCACTTATATGGTTCCTACAATATTGGACCCAAGCGACTCGAGGCACTGCTTCTTTTGAAATCTAAAACAAACAAAAAAAAATTTATTTAATACTGGAAAACCAATATCGATATCGTGATTAAACTGTCTCATCTCTAATTATGTTAAAGTGTGACCAGTTTCTTAAAAATAAATACGCTTATTTTTGTAAGAAATGAGCAATTATCTTTCGGAATAAAGTGCACTAATCTTGTATCAAATATACAATTTTTAATCTCATTTTACTTGTTCATTTAATATTATTTTGTGCATTACTTGGTAAAAAAAACATTGGTTTTAATTAAAAATAAATAAATATGGGAACGGTGACACAATAATGTACATCCAAAATGAAACTTGTTAGATATGTCAACAAGGCGAGATATAAAAAAGGAAAGGTTAGTTTTTATGTTAATTCAACTTAAAATATTACCCCAGATTGGAGTATTGATGATAAGCCTGGCAACACTTGTTGATTAGCATTTTATTTGGTTAAATTGCTAATTTAATGCCTTATTTAATAATATTAGAACAAAATAATATTTACAGGTGGAATGTAATATTATCCTTTTGTAGACTTGATGTCGCCGAACGCTTTTTACACCAAAATACACTGCAATTCGGCATTTCTATTGAGACGCTATTACACATGCACTGATAAGTGACTTATCAAATCAAATCAAATCATTTATTTTGTATAAATTGTACAAATATATAAAATTCTTAAATTAAATGTAGGTAACAAAATAGGGTGCCTGTACTAGGGTAAACCTGTGCCACAGGCGTTAAAGGCACTAACATAATTAATATTATTAGAAACTATGATAAAATCATTTAACAATACTTTTACAAATAATACATGTTTGTAGATAAATAAAGCATGTCGTATTATTAAGACTCACGTAAATTATTTAATAACTGTCAGCAATTCTTCGGTCTGTTCATAATTCAAAGTTTGCAAAAATTGATAGACTCGTAATTTTGATCTAGCGTAATTTAGGTCATATATTGAAGTTTGTTTGTTTATTTTATTATATAAAAAAGGACCTAAAAATGCGAAAAATCTATTGGTAAAAACAAACCTTGATTCTTGAACAAACTTATGATGCGGAACGCGCGTTAACTAGTTTTATATAACGGGTATGACCGGTGGTCTGGTACCTTTGGCAGAGGAGTACGCCTGTCAGTGGCCTCTCCGGTTGGTTTAATGCTCTAAGCTGAAAAATGATGTATTATAATATGTACAAATATAATTTTAACAAAAAATTTCAATACTTAGGATAAAACTAAAAAGTAAAAAAAATACAAATTTATAATATATATGTCAGAACTGGACCAAATTGAATGGGAGTCAAAAATAATGTAAATTATGTAAATGATTTTTTGTGTGTGTACAATAAAGAATTAAAAAAAATAGTCAAATTGAGAATCTCCTTTTTTTGAAGTCGGTTAAAATAAACTTTTGGTCTGAAATAAGTTCCATTACAATTTAAGAGACAAAAAGGGAATGGACTTTCATTACAAATTTTATGTTTTTTAATATAATTTCAGATGAACAGTTTTTCAACAGTAGCACAGAAATAGTGAAAGGTGAAGTAGAACCTATCTCAACAGAATATGATAATAACAATATTGATTTTGACCACAGCTCTTATCAAAGTAAGTGTCAGTTATAGTCTATGCACAGTAGCACAATTTATGAAATGAAATGCCTTTATTTGTTCAAATGTGGATACATATTGGTGTCATTACAGTGGAAGTCCAGCACATTTACCTGTTACATGGCATACAAATATTTATAATTAAATCTAAAATGTATACTCTTCATACTAATAAAATATAAAGAGTCAAGTTACCAATTTGTTACATAAAAATGTCAATTAAATTCAGGATCAATAAATTCATGCACAATTACAATAATAAAATGTCAATCAGAATTTATAATTAAGGTATTCCTGTACAGAATAGATTATTCTATATTTATACATATATTATATATAATAGATATTATTATTATTATTTGTTAACATGCAGGCAGTTGATACAACTGATTGTGCCTGTTTCCTGCTATTCCGTACAAGTTTCATATCTTGCAGTTCTGTAAATGTACATCTAGTCTATTTTTAAATATTTTAAACTCACACGATTTTTACACATAACTATATTTATAAAACGGGTCTACTCGTGTTAGAGAATTATTATAAGGTGTCATACCTTAACACGAGTAGACCCGTTTTATAAATATAGTTAGTCTATTTTTATATTGGTTGATGTTTTGAGCCGAGATAACTGTTTCTGGCAGCTTGTTCTGTTGCTCAAGAAGTGTTCGTAAGGATTATATATATTGCTATCTATCTGAGTAATCAAGTTTGTGTCTGTTGCTTCACATTTTATTATTATTATTATATTTAATCAGGCAGGCAGTTAAAACAACTGATAATGCCTGAATCTCGCAATTTCTACTGGTTTTCATTTGCAGCTAGGTATTTGTCCAGTCGGTTGCAAAAACACATTTGTCAGTTACATTTTGCAAAAAAAAAAACTTGCATATGGTAGTTGTCTTTTATAGAAAAATTACTGCTCTGCTCCCGTCGCCAGGAGCGTGATGTTACATAGCCTATAATAATAATAATAATAATAATATTCTACCACATTCACACAGCGCCATCTAGCCCCAAATTAAGCAATTATATTTGCTTGTGTTATGGGTAGGTACTAAACAACTGATATACTACATATATAAATTTTTTTTTGTAAATACATACATATTATAGATAAATTACACCCAGACACAGAACAAACAATCATGCTCATCACACAAAGATTTGTCCTGGGTGGGAATCGAACCCACGACCTCTGGCTTAGCAGTCAGGGTCACTAACCACTAGACCAACAGGCCAGCCGAGACCAACCATCTTCAAGAAATAGGCTATCATACTCAAAAAGAATTTTTCAAATCTATAAATAAAACTATTAGTTTCAGAGATTAGCTCGTGCAAACAAACAAACTCTGCCGCTCTATTTAATAGTATAGATAGATAAATACTTAGAGATGTATTGTTATAAAAGTTACAACTCAGGCTTGAAATTTTATTATAACTATTATAAGTTGAAGGCACTGATGTCGGAAACTGACAATCTCGTCAACCACTGGTGTGATTAGCCAACCATGTGATGGTTATCAAACCAGCACATGAGAAGGTACATCTCATACATACATAATACGGGCAGCAGCATTCTGTAGTAACACTGATGTTACAGTATTTATCAATTCATTTTTTTTTTATATTAGCCTATTAAAGTGACTCGACTCTGCTTGATGGTAAGCAGTCAGTGGAATCTAAAAGTGACACCTGCTAGACACGGCAATTTAAAGTTTAACCTCTCGTATGCTACAATATCAGACACAATAGAAATAACATTGTGTCTCGTGCAGATCTGCACCTAAGCATACGACAGGTTAAGAGTATGTTTTTTTTTATTGCTGACTGTGGAAGACGAGAAAACACGGTTACGGTAGTAGATCTACGCTGGTTTCAGCATGAATGGGCCGGATCGACCGGGGAAGTACCCTCTCATAGAAGATCGACGTAAGAGTAGTAGTATCCGTACTACTGCATTTCGTTCGGTGAGTGAGAGCACCGGAGGCCCAATTTCTCCCCTTTCCTCTTTCTCACCTCCCTCATTCCCTTCCCCTAACCCCATTCCGAGCCGCCATCATACCAGCAGTTTAAGACGATGAGTTTTGGTTTAGTGGCCGCCACTTCTGGATTCCACTGACTGCTTACCGTCAGGCGGGGTGAAGTCACTTACGTAGGCTAATATAAAAAAAAACAGCCCACATGATGGTAAGGGGTAACTATCGCTCAACGACTCAGTGGCATTCCTCCTGCAATGCCAGGGTCTCTGCGAAGCCGCTGCCTACCGTGAAGAGAGTGGGGTAGGTGAAGGGATTGAGGGAGGTGAGGATAAAGGCAAGAAGGGAAATTGGACCTCCGGCACTCTCACTCCACGAACGAAACGCAATTGTACAGATACTACTACTCTTACGTTGATCTTCTATGAGAGGGTAGTACTTCCCCGGACGATCCAGCCCATTCATGCTGAAACCAGGCTAGATCTACTACTATAAAAAATGTACTAGATGTGTCACTGCTGTTTGTCAACTGGCAGTGTATATGATAGTATTGTTTTGTTACAGATGATATTTTAGTCCATGATGGTTCTGACATGAAGATTAAAAAAGGTATAAAAATCAAATAAATATAAATAGTAATACATCCATCTTCATTTATTTGGTTACTAGAAGTCCGCCATCGCTTCAGTATCAAAAGTTTCATTTGTTCTCGCAACAAACTCCTACAGAAGATATCATAGCAATAGTGTCGTATAGCATCATTTAGATTTAAGAAGCTTTAAATATTGATTTACTGAAAATTACTGAAAATAATAAAATATAGCCTATGTTACCTGTTGAATTTATTGATTTCTTGAGGTGTAAAAATTTTTCAAATCGGTTATGTAGATTTTTAGGTAAATCGTTGCAAACAAACATACAAAAAATCTAATCTTTTTTTTATAATATTAGTTTAGATTAAGTAAAAAATATATGGACTGAATCTATTTCAGAGATTACAATAGAAGTGGACATCACTCATCCTATTAAACAACTCGATGAAGATAAGAAAGTTATTAAAAGAAATAATATAAAGATTGAAGGTAAGACCATTATGTACTTACTGTTTTTGGTTATTTGTAAAATTTGCGTATTTCACTTCGAAGAGACTATAACTGCATTTTCATTGACAAAGCATTCAATAAGGTCATATCATTGAAATAAGGACGAAATTTAATTCTCTTCGATGCTATTAAAGATAGGTATAGTATTGAAATGTAAACAAAGACTATAATGCTTTGGCAAAAATAAAATTTTCTGCGGCTTAGATTTACCTGATTCGCATAAATTTTTGATACTATTCATATTAAAACTAAACCTAGAAAAAAGAAAACTAATTATAATAAAATAAAAACTGTTTTATATTTCAGTAGAACCAATAAATTATAAGAAAAAAATAAACATTAAAAGAAAAAACCTAAAAAAGAAACCAACGGAACCAAAGTGCCATGAAGAGGTCACACAGAAGAAAACTCTAGCTAAGAAATATTCCTGTGACATCTGTCAAAAAGAGTTTACTTACAACGCATACTTAGAAGTACATAAGAAAATACATAACGGAGAAAAAACATTTATCTGCCTTCTATGTAACACGCTACATTTAAATAACAAAGAATTGGCCAAACATATAAGTATAACACATATAGTTAACAATAAATACCCTTGTAATGTCTGTAACAAAATATTTGATAAAGTAAAACTATTGATAAAACATATAAAAACACATTTTAAAGAAAAATTTCAATGTACACAATGTCAAAAAGAATTTAAATTTAAAAAAGGTTTAAAGGAACATATGAAAATACATTCAGGTGAAAAGAAATATAATTGTGAAGTATGTAATAAAGCTTTTACACACAGTCAGAATTTAAAATCACATACTTATATACATACGGGGGAAAAGCCTTATGTCTGTGATGTATGTGGGAGACGATTTTACCAACGAACACAATTAAAAAGACATATATTTATAATACATGCCGGGTTAAAACCATATGCATGTAATGTGTGTAATGTTGGCGCCTAGTATTTTGTGCATAGCAAAGTGTAAAATCGCGAGATGCTCTGACCGATTATTTTCTTAGCTTTGTGAAGTACCCTACATCATTTTTTTATTTATTACATTTTAGACTTTGGCATTACGTTCGGTCCACTCATAAAAAATTTACTGTAAAAAACGTTTATGATATAAAATATAAGCAAATAGCAGTCGAGGCTTTCATTTATGTCCAATTCGAGACATAAAAATTGGCGACCGTGACAGGACTATAAGCAAAACGGAAAATTATCAAGGATTACGAAGCCCGGTTAGCGTGACCAACCACGCTGCACATTATTACTACAGGAAACGATATTTGGAGTATTTTGGAGGTTCAGCCATTGCAGCCTATACCTGCGTTACGGTCAAGACAAAGGTTTAACCATAATCAAGCGAAGTCGCCGTATATCAGCCCGGCCAATGCAGTTAAGTGACCTTTCCTACATATTTCCTAATTCATTATTTCCCACTTACTAATCCTTTTTAATAAACAAACCCCTCGATTTTACATGTGTTTATTTCAATACAGTTATACTAAAATAAATTAAATAGTAGTGATTCGTGTCTAAATTACTCATTTAAAAAATACAAGTACGAGTATTTGTTCGACCCACATCACAAATTGTAGTGTTTGACATTTAACCTACATTATTGTTTTAACTAATAAAAAGTTTAAAAGGATACATTGTACCACATTTAACATTAAAATAGTATCGTAACCATATTCCCCTAAGTTCATGTATCAGATTTTTGCAAATTATTAAGATTATTTCGCCGAACATTCCAGGGACGGTGACGTCTATTGTGACGGCCAGTCAAACCTTGTTCACGGAGTATTGTCGAGTTCCGCACCGGTTTCTCCAAGCCACAGGTGACACCAGGAGAGGGACGTAAGATTAAATATTTTATTAATATAATTTCATTGTGTTCTTGCACGGCATTGCCGTAGTTATTTTACAATAACGTTTAAAATAATTCTTATAAAATACACAATCATTTCATTTGTTTTTTGTTACAATGGGCAAGGATGAAGGCTCTGCAAAGGACGTGCAAGAATTACAAGATCTTATCGTTAAGCGTAGTTCCATAAAGGGCCAAATTACTAAGTTTAGGAATTATTTAATGAATTTATCATCTAAGGATTCCGTTACACGCATTGATTTAGCCGAGTTAACTCTTAAACTTAGTAAATTTGAGTCGCTGTCTGTTCGGTTCGATGACTTGCAGAATCAGATTGAGATATTAAATTCAACAAATTTATCAAACGAAATTGATGAAAGGGACGATATTGAACAATTATTTATAACAAATATTGCCACTGCTCAAAGTTTTATTCAAGATAATCAACGCCACGATGAATCTGGCAATATACTCAATTCTACCCGTGTATCATCCGCTCCTTTAAATGCTGACAATCATGAAGTAGGGTTCAAGCTGCCACAGATACAAATTGCTAAATTTAGCGGCACATACTTTCGTTGGCTTGAATTTCGTGACACTTTTAAATCAGTTATACACAAAAACGATCGCATTGCACCTATCAATAAATTTCATTATCTTTTATCATATTTAGAAGGTGATGCAGCTAGAATAGTGAGTAATTTAGAGGTTTCTAGTTCCAATTATAGTGTCGCTTGGAAATTGCTTTGTGACCGGTATGATAATAAGCGACAATTAATAACACATCATTTAAATTCTTTGCTTAGCATACATCAGATGACTCGCGAGTCAGACAAGTCACTTCGTTTTATGGTGGATCACGTTAACAAGAACCTAAGAGCGTTGTCTGGCTTGGAGATACGTATCGATAATTGGGACTTATTGTTAATACACATACTGAGCCTCAAGCTAGACAACCGTACTCTTACCAAATGGGAAGAGTGGCGTGGCACTTTGGGTGATTCTTTACCTAGCTTAAAAGAATTTAATAAATTTTTAATTGATCGAGCAGATGTCCTTGTATCTCTCAACCATTCTTCATCAATTTATAATAATAATACGAATAAAACATCAACGTCGTCTAAAGGTACCAACAGTAAACCCGAACGTCATCACACTAAGTCTGCTACGTGCCAGTCAACTTGTCAGTCTGCTTGTCAGAGTAATTCTTCATCACCGTTATGTTGTATTGTTTGCCAGGGCGAACATAGAATCTACGATTGTCCTATTTTTAAGGCTAAGAGCGTAGAAGATCGTATAATTGAAGTTAATAAATTAAATCTTTGTGCGAATTGTTTAAGGCTGGGGCACAATACACGAAGCTGTTACCTTAGACCTTGTCGTGAGTGTAAGAAGAAGCACAATGCACTTTTACATGTTCCTACAGTACCTGAAACCCCTACTACGTCTACCACAGCATCATGTGGAACGATAGCTAATTATACTATACAGGGTACGAAGTATATTCTATTATCTACTGCCTTAGTAGAGGTATGTAACCCTAAAACAAATAAATCAGAAAAGGTTCGTGCCTTGCTAGATTGCGGCAGTCAGTCGTCATTCATTACTCAATCACTTAGAGATAAATTATCGTTATCAAGTACATCGTTATGTAACAATTATATTAACATAGTCGGCATCGGCAATCAAGTCAATAATAAAGTAACAGAGAATTGTGTGGCGCAATTAAACTCGCTTATAAAGCCATTCCAAGTCACATCAACTTTTCTAATATTACCGGAATTAACAAGTCACATTCCCAGATACAATATAAACACTCAGCAACTGAAAATACCTACTGAGGTACACCTTGCTGACCCTAACTTCAATATATCCTCCGCTGTTGATTTACTCATCGGAGCAGATTTGTTTTGGGATATTCTCGGCTGTGAGCAGCGTTCTCTTGGCCCTGACAATCCTATACTAAGAAATTCCCAATTTGGCTGGCTAGTCTCAGGCCCACTTAAAATTAATGATTTAAATAATATATCAAACACCATTCAATGTCATCATACTTTAATATCAGATAAACTAGATGATGATTTTAATGCAAACATGACTAAATTTTGGGCACTCGAGGAAGTACCATTAAAATCCCCTTTTAGTCCTAACGAAAGATTATGTGAAACACATTTTTTAACTCATACAACTCGATTAAATACGGGTAGGTTTTCTGTTCGATTACCACTCATAGATTCACCTAATTGTCTTGGAGAATCTTATACATTAGCAAAAAAACGGCTTTATAATTTAGAAAAACGGTTTCGGAAACATCCACTACTAAAATCACAATATGTTGACTTTATAAAGGAATATGAACAGTTGGGTCATCTCTCACAATCTAATGTATTAAGACCCGATCTATCATATTTTTTGTGTCATCACGCAGTGTTTAAGGAAAGCAGCGAATCCACGAAAATTCGGGTTGTTTTTGATGGATCAGCTCCCACCTCATCTGGATTGTCAATCAATGATATTCTTATGGTAGGTCCAAATATACAGGACTCTCTTTTCTCCATTTTAGTACGGGCTAGACAGCACAAGTACCTCCTGACCGGCGACCTAGAGAAAATGTATCGCCAGGTGCAAGTTAATGAGGAGGATCGAAATTTTCAGCTCATACTGTGGAGAGAAGATGAGTCCCAACCTATTAAAACGTTAAGACTAAATACTGTTACTTACGGCATGGCAAGTTCCAGTTATTTGAGCACGCGCTGCTTGTGGCAGCTTGGCGAGGAACATCCAGATGAGATGATTAAGAATGTCCTTCAACACGATTTCTTCGTAGATGATATGATATTTTCATGTGACAGCGAGCTCCAATTAAAACATATACTTCAAGGGGTTATCGCTGCACTTAAATTAGGTTGCTTTAATCTAAGAAAACTTAAAACTAACTTAACTAGTATTTTCGACGATTCTGCTTTAGACGTTAATGAAAAATTAACACTCAGTGAATCTACCAGTACTCTGGGGTTGGGTTGGGACCCATTATCAGACACTTTACATTTTCCAACACAACTCCCAGTCCCATTATGTAGTAATAGCCCAACTAAACGTTTAATATTGTCCAACTTATTTAAAATCTTTGATCCATTGGGTCTGCTAAGTCCGTGTATAGTGCAGACAAAGGTTTTATTGCAACAACTCTGGCTAGAGAAGGTAGGTTGGGATGATCCGGTTCCTGATAATATTTCTATGACTTGGGCTAAGTTTACTAATTCTCTATCTGCGCTTGGCTCCCTCAAAATTCCAAGACGTGTACTATGTAACGAACCAATATTTGTAGAACTTCACTCTTTCTGTGATGCTTCACAAAGTGCCTATGGAGCATGTATATATGCGAGATCAGTAAACTCGGCAAATGAAGTGTCTGTGAAATTATTGTGTGCTAAATCTAAGGTTGCACCTACCAAACCTACAACGATTCCGCGCTTGGAGCTTTGTGCTGCGCTCTTGGCCGCCAGATTGTGCAGGGCAGTCAGAGATTCTTTGCGAGTCAAAGTACATAATGAGGTTTATTGGAGTGACTCAAGCATTGTGCTAGGGTGGCTTCATTCAAGTTTTAAGAATCTTAAAATCTTTGTTGCAAACAGAGTTTCGGAAATTTGTGAACTGACAGACGTACATTCTTGGCGTCACGTTCCAACTGCAGTCAACCCGGCTGACCTCATATCCCGAGGTGTCAGCCCAAACCAGATCAAAGATAATATGCTGTGGTGGTCAGGACCATCATACTTATTAGAATCAGAAGAAACTTGGCCTGTTTTAAATAAAAATGAAATAAATGTAAACAACTTACCAGAAACTAAACAAAATTCAACTATGGTTCATTTAGAGACATCAACAGAATATTTTATAAACTTTCAAATTTATGGAAGTTATGTTCACTTAAAACGAATATTTGCATACGTCTTACGATTTGTTAATAATTTAAAATTAAAATCTGGTAAGAGATCTCTAATCTCAGGTACTTTAAAAACAAATGAGTTACACAATTCATTTATTTATTTGTGCAGGTTAGCACAGCAACAGTCATTTCCAAACGAATATGATATACTCTCCAAAGGCCACTCATTAACTACTAAATCGAAATTGTTATCTTTAAGTCCCTTTTATTGTCTTAACGATAAGTTGATTCGAGTGGGTGGTCGTATTGAGTCCTCAAAGTATCCCTACGATAAAAAACACCCGGTGCTACTTGAGGCATCTAACCATTTTACAAAATTAATATTTCAATACGAACATGTTCGTAACCTACATGCTGGACCACAGTTGTTACTGGGTATAATCAGGGATTACATTTGGCCTATTAATGGCAGGCGTCTCGCTCGACAAACCGTTCGTCAATGTTTCAAGTGTCGGAGGTTTCAAGCTAAGTCATTGGAACCTATAATGGGTAATTTACCTGCCCAAAGAGTCACGCCAAATTTTCCGTTCAGTACTGTAGGCATAGACTTTGCCGGTCCTTTTTTCATTTTAAATAGAAAGGGACGCGGTTCAAAATTAGTTAAGGGTTATCTTTGTCTTTTTATTTGTTTAACGTACAAATGCTTACACCTTGAAGCTGTAAGTGATTTAACAAGGGATGCGTTTATCCTTACCTTTCGAAGATTTGTGTCACGGCGTGGAAGACCAATTGAGGTGTTTTGCGATAATGGTGGCAATTTTGTGTCTGGTGCTAAGGAGTTAAATCATTTCTTTAAAATTAATGCTGATTCTCTTTCTGATTTTGCAAGCGGGGAAGGGATCAATTTTATTTTTTCGCCGTCTTACGCCCCTCACTTTGGTGGAATTTGGGAGGCCGGTGTGAAATCGGCAAAGTACCATATTAAACGTGTAATGGGCAATTCCCATTTAACTTTTGAGGAATTATCTACCCTTTTTGCGCACGTAGAATCTATCCTGAATAGCCGTCCGCTTTGCCCTTTGTCCTCCTCACCTGATGACCTTAGTTGCCTTACCCCCGGTCATTTTCTTATTGGTCGGGCCCTCACCGCATTACCGTCACCTGATTTAGAAGATCACAATTCTAACAGTCTACAACGCTACGAACGAATACAGCAAATTCATCAGCATTTTTGGCGCCGCTGGCAGCGTGAATATATTGCTGAGTTACAGCAACGCTCTAAATGGAGAACCGATAAGTCTACCTTGAATATCGGCGACTTAGTTCTGCTAAAAGAAGACAACACGCCGCCCCTCTGCTGGAGACTTGGACGAGTACAAAAATTATTTCCTGGATCAGATGGAGTTTCCAGAGTCGCAGATGTTCGAACACAACGTGGAGTTCTAAGACGGCCTTTGGTTCGTCTCTGCCCTTTGCCTACCCCGGATGAACTGAAGGGTTGAAACCAGAGGATTTCAACGGCGGGAGGATGTTGGCGCCTAGTATTTTGTGCATAGCAAAGTGTAAAATCGCGAGATGCTCTGACCGATTATTTTCTTAGCTTTGTGAAGTACCCTACATCATTTTTTTATTTATTACATTTTAGACTTTGGCATTACGTTCGGTCCACTCATAAAAAATTTACTGTAAAAAACGTTTATGATATAAAATATAAGCAAATAGCAGTCGAGGCTTTCATTTATGTCCAATTCGAGACATGTAATAAGAAATTTTCAAGTAAAAGTTACTTAGCAATACATCAAAGGCAACATACGGGCGAAAGGCCATACACTTGTGATATATGTAAGAAAGATTTTACAGCAAATACTACCTTAAAAGTCCATATGAGATTACATACGGGATATAAGCCTTATAAATGCGATTTTTGCTATCGAGAATTTGCACAATTAGCAAGTTTTAAACTCCATCAAAGGTCACATACAGGCGAAAGACCATTTTCTTGTAAAATATGCAAGAAATTATTCGCAAGTAATGGTTATTTAAAAATACATATGCGCGTACATTCAGGTCTAAAGCCATTTGTTTGTGAAATATGTAAAAGATGTTTTAGGGACAATGATCAGTTAAAAAGACATAATCGTGTACATACTGGGATTAAACCATATACGTGTAAAATTTGTAATAAACAAATAACTAATTTATCTAAGCATATGAGGGTACATTCGGAAGAAAAACCTTATAACTGCAATATTTGTAATAAACAGTTTTCTATAAAAGGTAACTTGAGATTACATATGCGAGTACATTCAGGAGAGCGGCCATTTACTTGTGATGTATGTAATTGTCAATTTAGTCAAAGTAGCGGTTTGAAACGACACAGATGTTTACATGAAGTGAAAAATAATGAAATGACTGATATTAGGCATACGGTATTAGAATAACTTTATATTAATGAAGTACTAGCTACGTCACGACTTCGCTCGGGCGTAAAATATTTTTTGTAGTATCCTTGGGGAACCAGATTGAGATAAAAAGTAGCCTATATCCATTTCCAGCACCGAATCTATCTACATACCAATTTTAACAAAATCGGTCCAGCCGTTTAGGCGCTGAGTGGTAACAAACACACATACACACACAAACATTTGCATTTATAATATTAATACGATAAGTAAAAGTACTAGGCTCAGTAAATGTGAAGAGATGACGTACTAAAAAGGGCATCATATTACAGGGCGTCTATTCGTGTTAAGGCTAGTGCATACTACGGCCGCAGCGCGCCGCATTGCAGTAGTCATAGTGTAGCAGTGCGATGCGATGCGGCCCGGTGCGACTTGCCTGTAGAGTGCGATACTTTATATGAAATTGTACTAAAGTGATGTAGAAGGATTTTTGTTACGCGATGTGATGCGGCACGCTGTAATTTGCGCTAACCTTTATAGACAGACTTATAAACTGTTTCCAATATGGTAGAGCGAAAAGTACTAGGGGCACAGTAAATGTAAAGAGGTGGCGTTCTAAAAGTTTCGTTAAAAGCTGAATTTAATATTACAATTTACCTACTTGAAATACAGTAATATAAAAGATCGAAAGTACTAGGCTCACAGTAAATGTGAGTAGTAGGATGTACACCTATTTGTAAACTAATATACCAGATAAACGGCCGCTTTCTATATTCGATCTTCTGTATTTTGCTATCTGAGTTAGAAAACTGCCAAAATGTGTGTTATCGCTTCTGCCTATCCTTTCAGGAATAAAAGACGTAATTAATGTTAGAATGACATAGTTAAATCAGGCATTAACAATAGAAGATACAGAAGTACTAGGCTCACAGTAAATAAAAGGAGGTGCTATAACGTTCCTCTAAAGTTCTTGTTATTATCATAAATATTTTATATTGACTTAGTTGTAAGTAAAAAAATATGTAAATTTAAATGTACAAAAACAAAAAATAAATAAAAATGTTACAATGTAATAAAATATTCCAGGATATTTTTTATTTTTATTTGTGTAATAGAAAAGCTGATGGCAACACTTAGTAATTCGACCGTTTATATATATATATTTATGTGTGTACGTCGATAACGTCGTCGTTTATGAACCGATTTCGATGATTCTTTTTTTGTTGGAAAGTAAATATCCCAAGTGTGGTACCATGATAAGGAAAGCAGGACCTGATGATGGCATCCCAGGGAAATCGAAGGGAACTTTCGAAAATCGTACTGAAGACTAGTGCATTTGTTACTTTTCTCATTAAGTATTTTAAGGCACTACTATTTAGTAAAGGTTTGGAGTCTATCTGATGATGGAGCCGAAAGACAGTCGAGGGAACTCGACAATGATTTACAGCAACTACTTGGTGTTTGGACATAAATCATTTCTAATGAAGAGAACTTTGCACCCAGTTTTAAGTGCCATTACAGGTGACCATAGACAGTCGAGGGAATTCCATAACAGCAGTCATGTCGGGCTTACTTCATACGGTTCAATATTCTAAAATGTTTAGTTCGTACAAAAATAAAACCTAAGCAAGATTTAGGTCACTAAAAATCATAATCTAATAATTTTAAACAAAAAGAACCGACTTCAAACGGGAAGGAAACTAAAAAGTTACTAAGCAGAAAGTAATTCGTATTTTGATTTAGTTAATCAGAATTTTGAAGTTGGTGCCAAGTAAAATAATAACTAAGTACCTATAGGTATAATCAATCCTAATTTGATATTGTAGTAAGGTTCATAAAGTATTTGCTTGGCACCAACTTCAAAATTCTGATTAACTAAATCAAAATACGAAGTACTTCCTGCTAAGCAAACTTCTTTTTAACTTTTAAGTTTTCTTCCCATTTGAGGTCGGTTTTTTTTTGTTTAAAATTACACAAAAATGGCGTGAACAATATTACAATACTCGTACTATTATTTCTCTTTGGCTTGGCTGTGATTAAAATGATAACAATCGACTAAACCCTTAGAGCATTAAACCAACACTAAACCAGATGGTCCAGTGAGATATTTTGTTACTGCCAAAATGACGTTTGAGTCGTTTGATAGCTTTCACAGTTCTTCAAAATGTCAATTTTCTACCTGCTGTTTGTTGTTGTTGTAGGAAAGGAATTAAATTTTATTGTTTCTAATGTTTCTTAGAGTTAAATAGTTAAAATTCACTTATAAGTAATTTAGAGTCTACAAAAAAGTGCAATTGTATCATTTTAACGCGAGATTTTCGACTAAAAATGACCGAAATATATAATTTAAGCACGATTTGTCGGTGTTGTCATTCAGACGGGTGCTTCAAGAGTCTCAACCGGCCGTATCAAAGTGAATTAGGTCTTGAAATGTATGAAACTATGTTAGAGACAACCTTAGGGATCAGAGTAAGTAGTTTGTTTATTATTTAATTCGTTATTTTCAAGAGAATATAAATATTGTTGTTTTGGACAACACATTACGAGTTTTAAAATGACTAAACACAAAGTTCGATACCATAGTAATATTTACACAACATGTTTAATTAATTATAATTACCATAGAGTACCTACGTTATGTAAAAGTCCATTTAAAAGTCACATGTAGTGAGTTAACTTTCATAACTTCAAGATGTCTAGTTTTTATCATGCCCATAGTGTAGGCCACCATACCAGTAGTTTGGCTTTAGGAACAGCACCACTTCTGGATTCCACTGACTGCTTGCCATCAGGCAGAGAGGAGTCCCTTCTGAAGGGCCCGGTTACATTGATGATTTTTAGTTAAAAACATGCCATAAAAGACTATAAATACACATAACAAATACTAGAGATGAAGCAAGGTAGATGTATAAATTAAGACTAGAAAATTGAAAATGTGTAATAATATATATATAAATATGCAATACGTATATAGATTTATAATATAAATATAATTTACAAATAATACATATAATTATAATTATATATAAAGATATATAAATACATACATAATATATAATTACCTTATTATTGTGATGATTCTGCTAATTTGCTTAGAAGTAATGACTTAACTTTTGCCTTAAACGCGATACGACTGGTGGACATCCTGATTTCTGAAGGCAGAGCATTCCAAAGAAGGATGGACTGTATTGGAAAAGAGGAATTAATGAAATCGGAGGTGTGAAAAGGACACAGAAGAAGGAGATTGTTTGTAGAGCGGAGATTGCGGTCATGAGTAGAACATAGATACTGAAACTGAGGAGTTAAATAGGAGGGAGTATGGGGAGATGTAAAAATGGAATACAGGGTAGAGAGTGCGCGTAGACTACGTCGCTGAATGGGAAAGCATTTCAGTTGTGAACGATAAGTAGATACATGGTCATACTTGCGAACATTAAATATGAATCGAATGCAGTTATTGAGAAGACAATCTAGTTTGTTGAGTAGATCTGCATTCAGGTCATAATAACACACATCACCATAATAGATTAACAGGAAAATTAAAGTCTGCACAAGCATTGTTATAGTCTTAATCGGAAGAAAGCTTTTCAGTCAATACAGAGCACGTAGGATACCGGTGACTTTCTGACTTACCTGTGTGACTTGAGCTGCTCAATTTAATGTTGTATCAATATACAACCCCAGATCTTTTACTGTTGTACTAAAAATCAACGTTGATACCGTTGAATGTGATTGAGGGCAGAGAGAGAAAGTCAAGTCCACAGAGTAGACGCTGACTGCCAATGATGATGGCTTGACACTTAGTTGGGTTTACGATCAGGGCAAATTTATCCGACCAGTTCTTAATATAAGCCAAGTTCTTATTCACCAGTGGCGTGCACAGAGATTTTAGACAGGGTAGGCATTATAGATTTTTAACAGGGTAGGCATTATTTAATTATGTTGCTAAAATTGTGATTTCAAGCAATTATTAGGGTAGGCAGTGTCTTTCTGCCTATATGGAGTGCACGCCACTGTTATTCACCATATCCACCGCAGACGTAACGCAGCTAACACTGGCTTAAGAGTAAATCTACAAGTCATCAGCATACAGATGATACGCACACTGAAGGTTAGGACATATGAGATTAATAAAAATTGAAAATAATAGAGGAGATAAAATGCCGCCTTGAGGAACTCCAGCGTCAACATCAGCCCAACACGATGTTAAATCTTTGTAACGAACCGACTGCTGACGACCTCGAAGATGAAACTTGAAAACCATTCCAGAGAATCGGATGAGACCATATAGTGGGAAAGGATAGATAAAAGGATGTCGTGAGGTCGTGACTGACGGTATTAAAGGCGTTCGAAAAATCAATCAAAACCAGCACTGTGACCTTGGTGTCTTCCATAGCCTCTCTAATATCGCCAGTCACTTTCAGGAGCGCGGAAACAGTGCTATGGCCAGATTGCAACGGATTCAAGAGGTTATTTTGATAGGCAAACTGGGAGAGCTGTTTGTGTACACAGCCCTCGAGCACTTTAGACAAGAAAGGAAGAATGGATATGGGACGCAAGTGACTGGGGCTTGCGATCTTGGGTAGGGGAATTACACAGGCTTTGCGCCACAAGGACGGGAAAACTCCAGTGTCAAGGGAAAAATTAATGATGTGGAAAATAGGAAAAAGAAGGTGATCAATGATGGTAGTGATCATGCGTCGACCGACGTTATCGCAGCCAACTGCATGGGATTTGATAGAGAGGATAACTTTTTGATCTGATCTTTTTCAACTGGAAAAAAAAAACGAAAACTTTGTATGTTATAGCGAGTTAAGGAAGCTATGTAACTAACAGTTTGACACTTGGTTTGGTGATCCATCAGAAATGTAGAGGAGAAATGACGATTGATATCGTCCAAACCAAATGTCTCCTGTAAATCAACGGGAGGCTGTCTGCCGATACCTAGTGTATTGAGGAACTTCCAGATATTGTAGGGAGAGGCAGAAGTTATGTTATTGAGAATATGTCGGCGTTTGGCGTTACGTATCATCTGGTTGCATCGATTTCTTGCTGATTTAAAAGCTGTCCAGCTTTCTCCATATTCCACATTGTGTACTACAATGTGTTGTAAAATATAATATTATTTTAATTATTATTAGATTAATTTTATAATAACCTTCAATAGTCTTCTGTTACCCTAGTACTTTTTAATGTGAACTGCCATATTTTTCAAGTAGACAGTACTTTTGCTGATAGTAAGTAGTCTTATGGCATTGCAAGTCCGTTTTGTCCTATTATGAGACAAAGTAGTACAAATAGTACTTTAAATATTTTTTGTTCTACCACTAGAACTGTAAGTAGTACTGAGTGGACTAACTCCCATAACATAATACACTTTATAACCATCTGAACTTCCAGATATCCCAACCTCCCGCTCCAGTGGAGGCATCATACTCAATATGTGAGACGTGCATCTCAAAGTTAAGAGATGCATCAATGTTTAGACAACAAGTACTCGCCTGTGAACAAAAGTTTCAAGTCTATTGTACTAGTAAGTTAATATAAGTGTATTATTACCCTACAATGAAAGAATGCCATAAGTGCATGCTTGAAGTTAGAGAAAAACCACTTCTATGGTTTGGAATTTTAGGTCCATTTTAAAAAAAAATGTTTTATTCAGTTATGGAGTTTTTAATTAACTCATTAATATTGCTGCTCTAGAGAATAAACCGTTTGTCATGAGGAACTTTACAAACATACTATTAATAGAATTAAAGTATACTAGTAGTATACAATTTTGATCCTAGGTCTAACAACTAGGGTGTGAAAAACATCTTATAAGCTAACATGGTTTCATAATATAGGCCACCATGTCTGCAATTTACAATCGTAATGCTAATGCATGCATGTATCTATACTATTATATTCACGCGGGTGGAGCTGCGGGCAACAGCTAGTATGCTATATAACTTCACGCTATTGGCGACGACAGCAGAAAAGTAAAAAATTAAAAGCTTAAAACTCTATTTCTCATACTGTATAATAATAATAATACCAGCCTGTTTACTGTCCCACTGCAGGGCAAAGGCCTCTTCTCTAGAGAAGGTATGAGCATTAATCACCACGCTTGCTCAAGGCGGATTGGAAATTCAGACTTTTTTAAGTCCAGGTTTCCTCACGATGTTTTCCTTCACCGTCAGTCAGAAATGTCCAAGATAAACTTAGAAAGTACATATGATTTGAAAAATCACATTGGTACTTGCCCGGATTTGAACTCACTACCTCGTGTTTACGAAGCGGGTGCCTTATCCACTGGACCATTTCGACACATACTCTGCCCAACTTTAAATAAAAGCCTCTCATTTTCTATTATAATTTTAGATGAACAGTTTCTGTCTGGTGCCATAGATGATGTTAAAGAAGAAATAGACTCTGTGTCCTCAGGATGTGATCAACAAAACATTGATTTTGATAAGCAAGGTATGTCTATACAGTGGTGTTTTAGCATGAACGGTGACCGACTAGGGACTTATAAGGTGTAGGTTTGTATAGCAAATATTTTATTTTATATATATATTGACTTCAAACTTATATAATATACTCTCTACTAAAATAAGTAAGGCAATTTTTTTTTATATTTAGTAACTGCCCTTATAAAGTATCCTCTCATAGAATATCAATGTAAAATATTAGTAAGAGAGTGCTGGAGGCCCAATTTCTTCCATTTCCTTTTTCTCACCTCCCTCAATCCTTCACTTACCCCACTACTTTCACGGTAGGCAGTGGCTTTGCAGAGTCTCTGGCCATTGCAGGAGCAGTGCTATGGACTCTGAGTCGTCCATGAGCGACAGTTACCACTTACCATCATGTAGGCTGTTTGCTCGTCAGCCACTGTCGGCAATAAAAAAACAGTCTCCATACTAATGGGTATCGCTCGGTGAGAGTGCGCCGGCAGCTCAAATTACTCCCTTGGTCCTCTTTTTTCCCTTTTCCTTCCCCATGCGTGATATTATAATAAGTCATACCATAGACATTATAAGATTACCTACACTATAAATAATAATAATATTTATAATAATATTCTACCACATTCACACAGCGCCATCTAGCCCCAAATTAAGCAATTATATTTGCTTGTGTTATGGGTACTAAACAACTGATAAACTACTTAAATACATTTTTTTTCGTTAAATAAATACATATTATAGATAAATTACACCCAGACAACAAATAATCATGCTCATCACACAAAGGTTTGTCCTGGGTGGGAATCGAACCCACGACCTCGGGCTTAGCAGTCGGGGTCACTAACCACTAGACCAACAGGCCAGTCAATAAATAGTAAATAATGTTTGTTTTTCCCAGAGATAACAATAGAAGTGGACATCAAACACCCCATAGTTTCTGTAGAGGGAACTGAGCGTGTCATCAAAGATGATCTGATCAAAATTGAAGGTAAGATTTACCATTATTTTATTTTAAAAAATCCCCTAATATTATTTATCTCGACTGACCCATTTTAACTCTGAGCCTTCACCAGTGTTAAGGTAGGAAAATTATTTTCCTTATCTTCTTAAAGATTTTTCCCTGTTTCTGAAAGGCTGATCAACGAAAAATTGACTAATCATCTGTTAAATCTCATGTAAAGTACATAAAAGCATGCTCAAATTAATTAATTTAATTTCATAAAGCATGTTAAAAGCATGGTAAAGTTTAATTTGATCTAACTAGTTAATAATTATATCAAATTAAACGAATTATTCATGCCTTAGCAACCTAATTGGTAATTCACATGAGATTTAACAGTTCATTAGTTAATTTTTCGTTGACCAGCCTTTCAGAAACTGGGGGTTAGGGACTACTTTAGACCTTTGGTTTAAGTTGTCTCATTAATATAATATCACAACAACTACACACAACGCCATCTAGACCCAAAGTAAGCATATATTATTGTTTGTGTTATGATTTCTAGAACGTGGATATACATACTTATATACTTTTTTTTTATATACATATGATCATTATTTCACAAATACTAACTCTGGACTTGAAAATTAAATGAAAATGAAAAATGAAATTCCATCTGGTTTTAAGTACGACTGATTAAATGTATGTTCCAGATATCTTAATCTTTAACTATATCTAATTTTACAAAAAAAAAACTGCTATGCTATGTGCTTGTATATATATATAATAAAATACCAAAACATCTCAAACTCCTAATAATAATATAACAATATTTTCACCAACTACATACAACGCCATCTAGACCCAAAGTAAGCATATATTATAGCTTGTGTTATGGGTTCTAGAATGCGGATATACATACTTAAATACTTTTTTTTTATAAATACATACATAATACCCAGACCAATGTAAATAGACATGTTCATGCACACAAATATTTGCACTGAGCGGGAATCGGACCCGCAACCTCTGCGTGGAAGTCCACCGTTTAGGTTTAAGAATTAATTAAAGACTTGGCTATTAAATAAAACTTATTATACATTAAACGAAATTAAAACAAGCTAATAATGTAACGCTATAATAATTCCCTGATATAAATATTGTAATTTATTGAATATTGTGACATTTATAATTTGTTCTGATTAAAACCGCCTTTGCTTGATTTTATAAATTATTTTTTTTAAATTTTATAATTAACCAAACTTTCACATGTCACTTGTGGCACAATATTACCACGTTAATGTACTCTATTTTACGTGAAATAAATTTCAGTTCATTACTTATTTTTGGACATTATATTTCAGTAGAAGAAATAAATGATGAGGGGAAACCAATAAGGAAAAGAATACGAAAGAAAAGGATAACAGAGGAAGTGAAAGAAGAAATACTAGACAATCAGAATTATAAACGTAAGTGTAGTATTATGTACTTTAAACGAGGTTTAAAGGGAGCATTAATATCACTCTAGGCTGCGGCTTCGTAGAGTCCTTGACATTGTAGAAGTCTATGAGCGACAATTAACACTTTTCACCATTAGGATTGTTGGCTCTAAAGGTAATAAAAAATATCCATAAATGCGATAGCTTTTGTGTGTGTGTGTTTGTTTGTTATCACTAAGCGTCTAAATGCCTGAACCAATTTATAATGAAAATTGGTATGTACATAGATTCGGTGCCAGGGGATACTTTTTATCCCGAAAATAGGTCTGGTTCCTGAGTTACATTATTTAAACACACACCATTTTCTGCGCGGGCGTAGCTAGTATTATAATAAAATTCATCAGAAATTTTAAAAAGAATAGTAACGGACCAAATATACTACCTTGAAGTACTCCTGATATGTAATGACCTTTAGTTCATCTATGGACATTGTTATGTTTAGATATTTCTCTAAATATATGTATACTAGGTATAGGCTGCGTCTTTGCACGCGTAGATACATATGTATTAATTATAACCTATTACACTCACTGATAATGTACCTCTCTATTTGTCGAAAGAATATAAAAAATCTGAATAGTTGTATCGTAGATTATCCCTTACATCAAAACACATTTTAACTCTTTTTAATATATTATTATTATTATTATTATTATTTTAATCAGGCAGGCAGTTGAAACAACTGATAATGGCCGTATCTCGCAATTTCTACTGGTTTTAATTTGCAGCTAAGTGTTTGTCCAGTCGATTCTTAAACTGATTTATGTTTTCAGCTGTGATCACATGTTCTGGAAGTTTATTCCACGCTCTGACCACTCGGTTACTCAGAAAGTGCTTGTGTGGATTATTATTTGAGAAACTGGTACATAGTTTTAAGGAATGGCCTCTTAGATATAGGTATGAGATGTCAAAAAAGAGTGGTCTGAGTTTCTTGCCAGTTCTTCTCATGGCTCTACTCCGTCAGCGAACTGGCTGTAGTTTAATTCACTGACTTGTTTGACGTTAAATAAAAGTTTTATTTATTTTAAATATTTCAGCAGAAGATATAATAGATGAAAAGAGAGAACCAGTAAAAAAAATAATACGTAAGAAAGAGACGGAAACACAAGCGGGAAAAGAAACAGACAATCAGAATAATGAACGAAGTATGTTTTATGTTTTTTTTTATTGCCGACAGTGGCAAACGAGCAAACAGCCCACGTGATGGTAAGTGGTAACTGTCGCTCATGGACGACTCAGGGTCCCTAACATTGCTCCTGCAACAGGGACTCTGCGAAGCCGCTGCCTACCGTGAAAAGAGTGGGGTAGTTGAGGAAAAAGAAAAAGGTAGGAATATAGCTTGTGGCTTTACTTTGGTAATGGACACATTGCTTGCTGAACTGACGGCCGTTGGGGCAGAATGGTTCTAGAGTGACCCCTCACAAGGTGAACCACAGACCTTATAAGGGTGGCGGGCAACCGATGGATGAGTAAACAGTTACCATAGACAAGAAAGTTGTATTTTTCTGTAATTACTCTGCAGCACTACCCACGTAAGGGTTTATTTTCCCTTATCTGATATAATAGAGAGGAATACTCTCTTGAAATACGCTTTAAAAATAGTACCACAACCTCTTACAGCAATCCTTGTTTTTAATGGTACATTAGAAAAAGACAAAACTCAAAGTAACAATAAAATATACTGCTTTATGAGGTGGTAGGCCCCCAGCATATTATAATTAGCTATCCTCTAAAAAAATCCTTTTGTTTTTTTTACAGAATTAACTAAAAATCTATTAAAGTCGTACATAGTGCAAGTAAAGAGCAAAGACGAGTTCACGTACTCGTGCAAGTCTTGCGGCGGTCACTACACGACCAAACAACACGTACTCAAACACGTGAGGTTGCAACATCGCGCCACTTACAAGTGTCACTGCGGGAAAATGTTCAAACACGTCAAAAGTCTTGAACGACACAAGAAAATACATTTATTTAATAATACATGCAAATATTGTGCACTTCAATTTGCTAATAGAAAAAGACTAATTGCTCATGAAAAAATACACACTACACCATCTTTATTTCAATGTGATATTTGCAATAAACAACTTAAATATAAAAATACGTTAAGAAAACATATTTTAGAAATGCACAGCGATCAAAAAGAATTACTTTGCGATGTTTGCGGACGGGCGTTTAGACAAAAAAGTAATTTAGAAGCGCATATACGCGTTGTACATCTAAATATACGTCAATTTGCATGCACGTTATGCGCTAAAACGTATTCAGCGAAAAAACATTTAAAAAATCATATAAAAATTGCGCATTCGAATAACCCGAAACCTTATGAATGTGATGTTTGTGGCAAAAGTTTTGCCTGCCCTAAGAGTTTAAAAATACACAGATTTACACACGACAACATATTTACTTGTAGATATTGTTTCTTAACATTTGATAATAAACAAGATCGCGATGTTCACGTGAAAACACACGACAAAAATATTAATAATACCTACAATTGTCATTTATGTGGCAAAGTATTGAAAACTAAATTTACTCTAAACAGGCATATAGAACTACACAGCGGGATTAGAAAATTTGCGTGTCCGTGCGGCATGAGTTTCTCACAAAAATCCTTATTACAACGACATTATAAAAGAAAACACAATTGTACCATAAATGTAGAGAAAACTAAATGTGATATTTGTAATAGAAGTTATATAAATATAGAAAAACATAGGGAAACACATAGTAAATATGCTAAAAAGTTTTTCTGTGATATCTGCGGTAAAGGTTATTCGGAAAATAATGCTCTTAACAGACATAAAAATCAAAAACATTACGGTATATCACACGATTGTGAGTTGTGTGGTAAGAAATATGTAAATAAAAGAAGTTTGCAAAATCATAAGTTTAAAGTTCATAAAATTAAGAGAGAAGTAGATATAATGTCTGATGACGTAGAATTGTCCAACGTTACGTAGAACTCCTTGTGTTTCTGTGAGCCTGGTACCGACATGTAAAGATTCCTAGTCAAAGTGCTAGATGTAAAATTGTCTTAATGTTGCGAAGAACTCCTTGCGTTTTCTGTGAGCCTGGTACTTAATGTGAGGCGTCAAGTAAAAATTTCCAGTCACAGGGCAAAATGTAAAATTGCCCTAACACTTTTCGGGATAGTAAACATAAATAGCTGTGATGACAATAAAACATCTATTGTGTCTACAGCAGTGTCCATGAAAGGGTTGTTAATATTACATAGAACTCCTTGCGTTTCTGTGAGCCTGTTACTTAATGCGAGGCACCAAGTAAAGATGCCCAGTCAAAGTGCAAGATGTAATATTGCCTTAATGTTGCGGAGAACTTCTTGCGTTTACTGTAAGCCTAGTACTTATTGTGAGAACTAAAAATATAAAGTACCAAAAAATATCTTAAGTATCAAAATTCTATGAAACGCGCTTTTTTTTTCTACGCTTTGATGTGTGAAAATTTATTAGAGAAATATTGTCTGAAGAGGTAAAACTGTCAAATGTTAAGAATGTTTTCTATTATCCTAGTATTTTCTGTGAGAACTAAAAATATAGAGTATCACAAAAAATCTCACGGATCAGTGTTTTGGTATTGTTATGGTATTTTTAAATGGTCAAAAAATAGTTAATCAATACTATTTATTATATAAAGCGAAAGTTTGTTTGTTTGAACGCGCTAATCTCTGGAGCTACTTACCAGTCGGATTTGAAAAATTCTTTTTGCGTATGATAGCCCAGTTCTCGAGGAAGGTTATAGGCTATGTAACATCACGCTACTGGCGACGGGAGCAGAGCTGAGCCGCGAAAAGCCAGTTAATAAATAAACCTTGAAAACTGTATAGCAAAGTTTTTGTATACATATCTACTGATAAAAAAATAGTATTAATTAGTAGTATAATACGTTTTGTACAGAAAAATGTTTATAAATTATTGCACTTAATGTGTATGTAAGTTAAGTACTTAACTAAGTCAATAAATTATATGAACAACATTCATTGTTTTCTTTTGTTCACCATCCACGTAATACTGCTCCTGTGGCTCGGAGGTACTGTGTATGGCTTACCACGCAGAGGTCTTGGATTCGAAGCCCGGATTTTGTCGTAGTCATTAAGTTTTACAGGTGGATTGGGTCGCATGAAGGCGACAGAAAGTGGTACACATTCATCATATCAGCCGGAAGAAATCCACTGCTGGACCAAGGCCTCCCCCAATTTTAACTACCTTGAAGATTAGGGTTCCCTCCACCCCAGTAGTCCCGCTCCTGTACCGAGGCAGTTAAAAAAATTGTTCCGACGACCCCCGGTACCGACTCGGCTGTTAGACAACTGCTCTCATTACATGGCGTAAAGCGTACATAGCGATACCTCCTTTTACGAAGTTATATCACAACAAGTTCAAAATCTCCTGCGCGAATGAGAGCGGCACTTGCTGATATTATGTGTGTTTGTTACCACTTAGCGCCTAAAAGGCTGAACCTTCGGTTAAAATTGGTAGGAGTACATAGATTTGGTGCCAGAGACGGACGTAGGATACTTTTATCCCGAAAATGGTTTCTGGTTATATTAATTAAACACAATATATCATCTTCGACGCGGCCGAAGCCGCAGGATGCAGCTAGTTTCCTATAATTTTAAAATTAAGTATTGAAATATGAAGTGCTGAACCGTTCGATATACATTCAAGAATGCACTTACAAAATAATTTACGCGAAAGAAAAGAATTAAAATGCATCCGAAGTGTTTTGGTTGGCATGTTAAATAGCTATCTCTCGGCTATCACTAGATCAGTGCATTCGTCGGTTTAGCACTCGCCCACTAATGAAACGCTGCATTGCATTTCTTATAATTTTCTGCGTGTTTGATTTTGAATCTGGTGCTAACTGGGCACAGAAAAGCCTCAATTTCTTTTAAATTAGTTGTCCGTAGTTGTTGTTACATCTCTGGTTACTGCACTGCTCTCCTGTCTCCTACCGTGGCTCGTAGTGTGATGTTACATAGCTTATAACCTTCTTTACATGCCTGAATTGGGCTATCAAATTAAAAATAGATTATATCTAATTTGAGTGGTAGGTAGTACCTAGTTCCAGAGTAGCGCGTTCAAAGAAACAAACTCTTCAACAAACAAATATTGAAATTCTGATTAATACTAAAAGAATATGTTAAAACAAAATACATACGGTCTACTTGATGGTAACCGCAACCTATGGGCATGGTTGTGTCCTTTAACCATCGCAGAAATAATGCTGTAGGAGAACACAATCAATCCGACCGTGTAGGAAGAAGGGGATTAGGAAGGAAAAAGGAAAATAAAGAGGACCTAGAGGGTACTTCGGCTGCCGGCACTCTGACTCACCGAACGAAACACAAAATACTATGGAAACGCAGAGTACATTTTTTAAAAAGACTATTTGGTGGCGATATTCTATGAGAGGGTAGGCAGTACTTGCCCGGTCGATCATTCGTGCTAAAACCAGCAAGAAATCTACCGTAATTCTCATTCTTATTTGAGTAATTTATATTAAACTGCCTATGTGGTTTGGTGGTACTGTGTATGGATTACCACGCAGAGGTCTCAAGTTTGATTCCCGGGTCGGGTAAAGTGATGTTGGGATCGAGAAATTCTCAGTATTAGCCCGGAGTCTGGAATTGTGCCCAATATATGGCAGCTGCTACATGGGATCCAAAATGAAATAGGGCAAAGTGGGTGGTTAAACTCCTCTGCCCATTCCTTTGGGGATAAAAGGCGTTAGGGATAAAGTTATGTATGTATGTAGGTAGGTAATAAATATTAAATAATACGAAAATCTACCAACATTTGTAATGAGAGCAATATGAATGTCAATCATAATTAATTTGTTATGGCTTAGGAGCAGGTGTTAGGTTACTAGGACTGGCCTGTTGGTCTAGTGGTTAGTGACCCTGACTGCTAAGCCGGAGGTCGTGGGTTCGATTCCCACCCAGGACAAATCTTTGTGTGATGAGCATGATTGTTTGTTCTGTGTCTGGGTGTAATTTATCTATAATATGTATGTATTTACAAAAAAAAAATGTATATAAGTAGTATATCAGTTGTTTAGTACCCATAACACAAGCAAATATAATTGCTTAATTTGGGGCTAGATGGCGCTGTGTGAACGTGGGAGAATATTATTATTATTAATTATATTTGTACAAGTGAGTGATGTTTAATCAATTGTAGGTAGTTGTACCTACGCGTCGATCAAACAAGAGCCAAATTGTTTTATTTTGCGCAGTTGTATCTGGTGTTATGGCTATTGTTCGGGCCTTGGGGCGGCCGAACACGGGCTACTTGGAGTAGGCAGTAGACAATGCTGTAAGCTACGACTGCAGAGTTGCAGAGCGAACTACCTACCTTCTACAATGTTGCCAAACAATAAACTTTGAGAAGGTATTGCCAGTCCGTAATAATGGGCCTACCCGGCAGTGCCGTAAATAGCCTTTTTTGCGCCCTGTGCGAGCTTCTATAATTGCGCCCTTGTTTTTTTAGATATTATAGGTACCCTAGAGCAATGCTATGTAATAAAGTAAATATATGTATAATATGTAAGGGTAATAAAATAAAGCACCTTGTGCTTTATTTTATCACCCTGAATGAAATAAAACTTGGTGTTGGTGGACCAATTATCTAATATTTTGGAAGAAAAATCTTTTTTTTAAAGAACTGATGTGGGCAAACAAGCAGACGAGCCATCTGATGTTAAGTGAACCCTTCGCCTATTATACCACCCACTGTGTCTCACTCACTAAAATTCAATCGCAAGTTCACTAGTGCAAATGCGTTGCCCACCCTGATGCTTAAGATTTAATTTTTGGGCCACTATGGTTTTCATACTTCTATAATAAAATAACACCCTGCAAAGTTCCAATAAACTGTAAATTAATTTAATTTTAAGTACTTGGTATGGTAGAGTTTTTAATAAGGAAGTTAGCATAATATAAATTGCGTTTAAGTATGAATTGGTGAAAAAACGTTTATTCGAATATATTTGCAAGATTATTCACAACTACACAATACATAAATGAATGAAACCACAAATGAATGAGTTCAGATAGTAAAGATTTATTAAAGCAAGCCATAAACTTTTTTAAAGATTTACTTTTACACAAATACGCTCGTGCGCTGCCAAAAAAATGAGCGCGATGTTTTGTCTAATTTAATAGACGTTTTTGATGATACTGGCATGTAGGTACGTATGTGTTGGAATCGAGCACTAGGGGCGCAGCGGGAACTTATCAGGAGCAAACCGAAAAAATAATAGTCCTGCCTGGTCTGGCCATTCTTGCGCCCCCCAGAGTCTACGCCCTGTGCCTGGGCACCGGTGGCACCGCCCTATTTACGGCACTGCTACCCGGTTCTTGAACCCGAAGCTGGAAGTTAATCAGTCGCATAGTACTATTACTGTCTATACGACAACTAGATAGGTAGGTAATATACCAGCAGAATTCATGAAATACTTCTATGATGTGAAATTCAAATTGGTAACAAGATACCAGTTTATCCAGATATTAAATTATTTTAAGAGTAACAAAAAACTAGTTTTATATGTATAAATTATACAAAACAGGTACCTATCTAAGAATGCTCTATTACCTATATACCTAAGTATATCATGATAGCCCTAACTCTTGTATAATACACATAACTTACAAATATCTGTGTTACAGCCTTCGCGGATGTTCCACCTACATACTGAACTTAGAAAAAAAACAACTTTAATCCAACCACAAGAAGTACCATTTGCAATAACGAACGAAAGTAGTTATTAAAACGAACCTTCTTTCATAAATATATTTGGTAACATAACAGTTACTGTAAAATAGCCATTAATGCGTTGAAATAAGGTTGATCCTTTATTTATTGAGGTTGTGAATAAGTTGGTGAGTACATCGTCGCAAGATTCGAAAGTGGACACAAGTAGTAAGTCCGACAAACGGACGCGGCGCGCACGTTCATCGTCCCGCTTTGAGAAAAAAACTTTTTGTGTTATTTGACAGCTGTCAAAATTGATCCTCCCGTGTATTGTGTTTGTGTAAATTAGATCAGATGTATTAATTTAAGTGAAGTACCACAATATTGGGAACTTATAGATTGATAAATTCATTGGTAAGTCATTTGATGTTTCTTTAAGTTATAAGTAGGTACTTACTTTAAGACGTGCGTACGTTTAAATCGACTTACCGGTTTTGTTACCTATGGCTTTTTGTAGCATAAATTTACAGTTTTACAAATGATGCATGTACGTACAAGGATTGATCAATTTGTGCATATATTTTCTATAATAGCTTTTACTTTACATAAATACGGTATTAGTTGTAAATCATGTGTTTACAGTTATTTACAAAATAAACACTAAATTGTGGTCGGTGAACTCACGACACGAATCTATTTACTTAGGTACTTACTTATTTTTTAATTTTTATTTTACTTTAAACTCGTATTGACGAAGGTATTCCATTAAGTGGCCTATCTATAATAATTTTGTAGCTATTATACTATATACCTACATAAGTATTATTAAATAGGTACATAGTAGGTACTACCTACTTATTTAAATAAATATTTTAGCCGTAAAATATTAAGTAGGTAGGTAGCTAAATAAATAAATAAAATAAAATTAAAACTAAACTTAATCATAAATTAAATTCTATTCTTATATTTTTATTTTCTTTGCAAACATACGTAAGTACATGTATTTCGTATGTTTGGCCTCAATAAAAATATTAAATAGGTAACTTAAATTATGCAATATATATTTTATAAAATTTCGCATTATCTGTGGCATCACATTACGACTGCTGTTACTTACTACTTTGTCGCTAATTCACTTTAAATAATTATTATACTTACTTCCCTACTTATAAATGCGTTTTTCCTATCACCATATTGGCCCAATTTCCATGTGTTAAAGTTTCATGAAAATTGGTTCAGCCGTTGTTGCGTGACAAGAGGACGAGATGTAATGAGGGTTTTCTAAAATAGTTCCCACGAGGTGGCAGCACTGAGGCTTCAGGTCCAGGCACCTGTCAAAGCACTTTCAATGTTTGATTTAGATTCTATTGATACGTGAATGAATTTTGAATTTTGATTTTCAATTTTTGTGATTGGAAGATATTTCACATAAGTGAAATGGGCCGATAGGAAAAAGTACTAACATCTCATTGAATATCGACGTAAGAATATTAGTTTTCATGCTAATCTGTTTCGTTTGGTGAGTGAGAGCGCCGCCGGCAGCTGAATTACCCCGTCAGTCCTCATGTTTCCCTTTTTTTCCTCTTTACATTCTCCCAACATGGCCGTTTTCATTGTTTCTGCTTAAACAACCGTGGCCATAGGTTATGGTTACCACTTACCATCAGACCGTATGCTTGTTTACTAGCAAAGTTTAAAAAAACAAAATCCACGATGTTGAGAACGCCGGAGGTTTAATTTTCCTCCCTTTTTTCACCTTTCTCGATTCCTTCACGGGAAAAGGGGTGGATAACTCCCTTACCGGTAAGGAGCAGCTTCGCAGGGTCCTTCTGGCATTGAAAAATGCCATGAGTGACAGTTACCACATATCATCAGGTAGACCGTATCCTTGTTTATTGTTGTTTGACCAAAGTTATAAAAAAACAAACTACCTATATACATAATCGTCTACATACATATAATTATGTAGTATCACCGGTCGTCCGTTTACGCAAATTGTGAGCGTTGGGTAACTCGGTCAGTATGTCGATGGGGCACAAGTCGCCACTCACTCAGCTATTATACTAGTATATACATACGGCTTTGCGTTAAATACGAAACCATTATTATTATTTACTACCTTTTTGCAGCGGGGTTTTACCTGCGTCTTTGGCTACTGCTTTGATCCCGTCGCCTATAGCGTAATATTACTTAGCCTATAACCTTCCTTAAGAACTGGGCTATCATACGCAAAAATAATTATTAAAATCCGACTGGTAGTTCCAGAGATTAGCGCGTACAAACAAACAAACAAACTCCACTTCATATATAAGGATGGATGGCATTTATTTTAATCAAATTTAGAAACCAAATATTGAGCTCGCTTGGCTTGCCTATGACATCTTTCTGAGCTAGATAGGTACTAAAGGTAGGTACTAACAATATCAACTACCTACTTTATAATAATATAATAATAATATCACAACAACTACAACAACGCCATCTAGACCCAAAGTAAGCATATTTATATAGCTTGTGTTATGGGTTTTAGAATGCGGATATACATACATATATACTTTTTTTTTTTTTTGTAAATACATACATATTATACATAGAAACACCCAGACCAATGCAAATAGACATGTTCATGCACACAAATATTTGCACTGTGCGGGAATCGAACCCGCGACCTCTGCGTGGCAGTCCATACACAGTACCACCGAACCACAGAGGTCGTCATCTTTACTTTAGATCTGCTGATACTATTAATTATTCTGTGGTTTTGTTGCGTTGCTTAGTTTTTCATAAGATCTCTTGAGAAACGTCTAAGTAACATAGTATTAAACTAATTTGAAATTTATAATCAACATCGCATAACATTTTTACAAAAAAACATTTCTCAAGCTTATGAGTCGCGGACTAACACAAAGTATACTCAGACTAGGAACAATTTAGATTGCAGTTTTGTCTTGTGATCCCTCTACGTACACTCTTACTGTTAAATCATAAAAGATCCAGCATTAAAGTATCATTGAGAACAGTCTAAATCTAATATATAAAATTCTCGTGTCACGGTGTACGTTATTGAACTCCTCCGAAACGGCTCGACCGATTTTCGTGAAATTTTGTATGCATATCGGCTAGGGTTGAGAATCGGACAACATCTATTTTTCATCCCCCTAAATGTTAAGGGTGGTCTGAAAAGGGATGAAAACGATTGTATGAAACTTCTTCATAGTTTTGAAATTTTGATTTGGAATACTTCTATTTTTTTTTTTAATTGGGGTGGATTTAGAGGGACGGAATTAGGGATGAAATATTATTTTGAAGTTAGCGACTTGAAAATTGAAAAGAGGGGGAAGGGAGGGGGGGGGTGAAAGAGAAGTTAGGGGTAGGCAAGAGGAAGTGACGGGAAGTGCGGAGGAAGTGAAGGGGAAGTGAAGGGGAAGTGAGGGTAAAGCGAAGGGGAAGTGAGGGGGTAGTGAGGGGAAAATGAGAGAAAGATGAGAAGGAAGTGAGTGGGAAGTATGGGGCAAGGTAGCGGAAGGAATATGTAAGTGAGGGGTAAGCAAGGGGGAAATGAGGGAGAAGCCAGGGAAAGGGAGAGTGAAATGATGGGGAAAGGAGAGGGGATGTAGAGGGAGGGGGGAGGGACGGAAGAAGCGGAATGGGAGGAGTGGAGAAGAAGGGAGAGGGAATAGGGGAAAGTAGTGAAAAGTTTACGGGGGATATCTGTAGGTAGGTGAAAGAGGGTTTGTAGAATGGGGATTAGAAATATCTATTTATATAAAAATAAATCCCTATTTCCCTTGGTCACGGCATCACGCGTGAACGACTGGACCGATTCCGTTAATTCTTTTTTTGTTGTGTTTGTTATTGTCAGGAGAAGGTTCTGCGAAAAAATAGATAATAATTAAGACAGGACAACGTCTGTCGGGTCCGCTAGTAAAATATAAAATAGTGGCTCAAAGCTTCTATAAGTCCAGTTTTTGTCTTCTCCCACATTTTTGTCGGAAAAGAACATAGAAAAACGAGTTAGGCAACAAATCAAAAATATAAAATGCGTGTTTTTAAGTAAATCAATTTTATACTTAACAAAATGGCAAAAAACGCAAACTACATTATGTTGGTGCATTAGGTTACTATGTAATCATGTAATTATAATCAACAATTCTTACCTACTTAGCTACATTAATAAGAACATTCCAAATAAAATATAAAATAGTGGTTCGAAGCTTCAAGGCAGACAAGCAGCTTGCCTCCAACATACTAGTTCGGCGGGCAATCATTTAGATCAATATTAAAACATTCACGACAAAAAACTTGTGTTTTAATGTATTAACAGGTCAAATAGCTAACACGCTGCGTAACCAATAAATGTTATGCAACGGTTCAAAGATGTAACAAATACTTAATTTTAAATTCTTAAAATTAATATTTCTTTACTTTTTACAAAAACAAAACGACATCTCTATCTTTAGGGTCGGAAGGGCTCGTAGCCTCTCTCGTAGTAAGGAACAAGTTCTGTGTGAGACTGTACAAACATACAATGTTAACCGTAAAGTTATCATTGATGCTTGATTGAGGCATAGGTATGTCTAGGGGAAAATTTGTTGTCACCACTCAGCGCCTAAACGACTGAACCGATTTCGATACAAATTGGTATGTAGATAGATTTAGTGCCGGGAGACGGACATAGGCTACTTTTTATCGAAACCGAGTATCGGTCTGGTTCCCGAGGGATACAAAACATATTTTACGCGCGGACGATGCCGTGGGGCGCAGCTAGTAAATAATAAATCACAAATATCTTTAACTAGCTGTTGCCCGCAGCACCGCCCGCGTAAATTTCGGTTATATCACTTTTTCAATACAAACTTTTATACCCCTACCTCAGCCAATTTTTTAAAACATAGCCTATCTTGTTTCCCAAGGTCTATTCTATCTCTATACCAAATTTCATCAAAATCTGTTCAGATGTTTAGGCGTATAAGCGTAACAGACAGACTGACGGAATTTAAGCCGAAAGCTGCAGGACATGTACCTCTTGTAACTATATTTATAAAACGGGTCTACTCGTGTTAGAGAATTATTATAAGGTGTCATACCTCTTTACCCGACGTTTCGTTTCGTTTAATTCGACCGAAACGTCGGGTAAAGAGGTATGACACCTTATAATAATTCTCTAACACGAGTAGACCCGTTTTATAAATATAGTTATGTGTAAAAATCGTGTGAGTTTAAAATATTTAATGTACCTCTTGAATCATCTCTTCATCGCTCATTCGGACGAAGGCGTGTCATCAGTTTAATAAAACACTCTTATGGTGTAGTATAATGAAAGTTTGTTTACGCTTTCACGTTCCACGGGCTTTTTACTATATGTATTCAAATACAAAGTATTTATTTCATTTTGATCATAAAGAATGATACTTATGAAAAGTCAAATTACATGAAGTCAGCTAATTAACCTACAGCCAGTTCGCTGACGAGGTAAAGCTGTGAGAAGAACTGCCAAGAAACTCACGCCACTCTTTTCAATCGCCAGATAATTACAATTTTTTTGTATGAATTAACAATTTCAACACATCAACGCAACCAAAGAACTATACATAGTACCTAATTATTACAAAACAACTAATTATTTTATAACATTTTTAAAAAAAGAAAAGAAACGAAAATAGAGGATTTCAATTATTTAGTTTCATCTAGTATGGTAATTTGACTACGTATTTTAATTAAAATTAAAAAAAAGTAAATGCATTTCCCAGTCATATTGAACTTCAAGGTAATACTGAATTAAGTATAAAATGTATGCCATGCCAAGATTGACCAGTCATCCCAGGTAGCACCCGTTCACGAGCATGACGCACAGACCAGCCATCATCACCTTCGCCATATTAGAGGGAAGGTGTAAATAGGTACTGTAGGTTAGGTATTGTAGGTATGTGTTGCTAAGACAATGTAGGTAGGTTCCTGAAGAGTCGATGAGCCCGCTATAAGGTTAAAATGTTTCCACCTTTTTTCATAGGCATTATGATTGTGTGACCTACCTATATTTCTTTATTTTTATTAAATAGTAGCTGTTCACGGCGCTGTTTTATCCGCACTAAGTTACATCTTTGCTTACTGCTTCGCTCGTTTCACCCGTAGCGTGGTGTTCTATAGCTTATAACCTCAAGCAAGAACTGGGCTGGCAAAATTATTAAAATTCGACTAGTAGTTCCAAAAAGTAACGCGTTCAAACAAACAAACAAACTCTGCCACTTTATATAGGTACCTATATAATTTTATTATATCTTTATTTATATCTTATTTTTTTATGAAGTATTGAAATGTTTTAATTTTTAGTGGCACATAAGTCTCATGCTATTCAGTCTGTACCTACTTAAATGTGGTTTTTAACTGCCAGTAGGGGACATCAAGAGACCGTTGTGCGTGAAGTTGGGCACTCGATGCCCATACTTGAGGAAATCGGAATACTCATTATTGTAGCATTGCTGCACAAAGCCCTCCTAAAACAGAAGGTTTGAGCATTGGTCACGTGCGCTCAATGTGGATTGGCAACATTTAGACGTGTACCTATTTATTATATTAAAAAAGATATACCTAAATAAATATAAGTCCAGTTTTCCTCACTACGTTTTCCTTCAGATTAAGTCAGTTTTTGTCTTCTCCTAAGTTTTTGTCCAAAGTGAACTTAGAAAAACGAGTTTGACAACAAACCAAAAATATAAAATTGCGTGTTTTTAAATAAATGAATTTTATACCTACTTAACAAAATGGCAAAGTAAATTATTTTGATGCATAACACTAACAACTAGGTAAGTACTAAGTATGTAATCCTAATCATGTATGATGTAATTATAATCAACAATTCGTACCTACTTAGCTACATTCATAAGAACAAGTGCGATTACTCGTAATGTACCAAATGAGATTTGTCAAGTTGCCCAATTGCAACAAATGTCTGTAAACCTCATCACGCTTTCCTCGAAAGATAAGCAGAGGTGTTAAACACCCGCGTTTTGCTATCTATGTTGCCCATGTAACAGGGCGAGCCTGTTGCGATTTACTGAACGTAATTCCATACTTGAGAAAAACTAAGAAACAAAATTTAGTAACATGAAAACCCAATAAATATTATACTAAGGTATAACCTAAGGCTTTAGACAAGTGTCATAAATGCTAAATAGCATATAATGGAATAAAAAATGTATGGGATTGTTTATGTGTGCATAAGTTAACGACAATTTTGGCGATAGGATAAATCAATCTCGTAAGTATAATATTTCATACATCGAAGTCATTCATCTCTAGGGGTTAATCTGCCAGCCATGTTTAGTGAACTGCTTTGTGACAAACACCTCCATTACGAAGAGGCGCATGTCCAGCAGTCGATGTTTTCAATCTGATAAGCTTTAAAAGAAATAAACTCGTGGTACCAATATTGAAAGGCACCAAATGAAGCGCAACAAAACTATTCCTCGAAACGCAATATATTAATGGTACTAATAGTTTTTTAGTGCACCAAACTACGAAGTTCCGAAGAATACTTTTGATGCGTTTCGAGGAATACCACATAAACTCACTTTATTATTATTTTTCCAAATATTAGCCCACCTAATGTGGTTTTATTCGACGGTAAGCAGGCAGTGAAAGGCCATGTGTAGGAAGCACCAGCGCAGTTACTATTATGTCAAACTATGTCGGACAGAAGAAACTCGAATCACCCTTTTTAATTGCCAGATAATTTTGCTATTTGCTGCCATCCAAACATACCTCCTTTGCCTCTTCGAAATCCATTAATCTTTTCATACACACACGTCGGTCAATGGTGTTCTATAGTCTCTGCTTACCCCATTAATGGGAGACAGGCATGAAGTTAGGTGTATGTATAATTATACTGAATTATGACAGTTAGCATATAGTTATTTACTTGCACAATGCAATTGTGTGTAGAACAAAAGCGGTTTTAGTAAAAGTTTCAATGTTTTTCACTTAATTGTTCTCTAAGGTCGCGCGTTAAATACCTTAGTGCTTAGACCCAGTTATGATGACTGTTCCATGACCTGGTCTGAGAATGATGCTTACTATGTAGACCCAAGGTCGAGCAAAGAACGAAACGAACTGCCAGCAGCGGTGTTTGTGTTTCGCGAGCGCTATGACATGTTCTTCTTCAAACGAGGTTTAGGTTTAAAGAGAGCATTAATATCACGATAGGCAGCAGCTTCGCAGAGCCCCTGACATTGCAGAAGTCCTGTTGGCTTGTATGCCACTGTAGGCAATAAAGAATAGGGCAATTCTCTGAAAAGTCAAGAAAGCGCCTAACTACTATCACTTTACGAGTAGTAGGTTTCATTTCATACTAATCTCCTACCATCTTCTGGTATCCTAGTACTTTAAATATGAACAACTGTAATTTTCATAGACTTTGTGATGAGTGTGATGACCTGGTTTAGGAAAAATGCTTACTATGTTTATTCAAGGTCAATCACAGGTGAAGAAAGTGGACCAACTTGAAATACTAAACTCCTACAAACTTCTGCTACCCTAGTACCTACTATTGAATGTGAACTATATATAATTTTACGGAAAGAGTACATACAGAAAGCATTTTTGTCCTAAAAAAACTAAGTAGTAGGTACATTTTTATTATATTTCTTGTTCTACTTCTAGTACCTATTTTTTATTCTACCGCTAGTAGAACTTTAAGTGAAATTGTAAAACTGGATTTATTACGACACGACTATGTATTTCCATACAAAGTACCAACAAATAACGCCTCAAAATACATAATTAAAGAGAAACTGCAAAAAAAAAAAAATTTTTTTTTTTTATTTGCCCAAAGGGCAGGCTATAGTCTTTCGACCATACTGCCTAGTCTTCCGTGTAGGATTTCTTACGTGGTAAGTTTGTAAAAATAATGTCTTTCGTTTATATACTCATTGTAGTGTTTGTTTTATTTATTTTGTCTTTCGTATTTAACCCATTTTATAATAGCGTAATTTTATTTTTGTCCAAACCATTATTCATGTCATTTTACTGTCAATGTCATGGTAAATAACCTCCTTTTTTCTAAGACAATCGCTTTCTAAGTCTTCAATTCATCGTTTTATTTTTATTTCATATTTTCCTATATTTTTGTCCTTTTTTGCCGAGCTGTCTCCTCAAGTACCTAGTTAATTGTTTTATTTATATTGCAAAAAAAAAAAATAAAGAAGGAAAGTAAAATACTTTTTTTATTTTTTTTTATTTAAAACGAGACAAAAGAATGTAGTAAGTACTTATTTAGACAGTTGTCATGTCTAGGTTAATATTAAATCTACACCCACTCCACGTAACCGCTGTACCTATAGATGCAATCATGTTTAAATATAAAATTAATCTGAATGATTTTTATTTAACATAATGTTCGGCTACAATGGCTGACCTAATGTTAGTGATGTAACAATATTATACATATGTAACTATTATATAATTTAACGTTATATTATGTAAATTATAACATCACTACACTATTTATGTCGCTTGTACGTTAATTTAGTGTAAAATATTATTAAATTATTATGTTAATGTTTTTTAATTTTACTTACATTTTGACAAAGAGGTTAAATAATGACGCTTCCCATTAATGAAAATGAAAATGTTTATTTGTAAACACAGGAGGATGTGACAATTCAATATGTCGAATTTTTGCATTGAAGCGTACAAATAAGATTCAAAATAATATAACTTTAATACAATGCATTTATCTAATGACGAACTCTGTGGTTCAGTGGTACCTACTGTGTACGGATTGGCACGCGGAGGTCGCGGGTTCGTTTCTCACTCAGTGCAAATATTTGTGTGCATGAACATGTCTTTTTGCATTGGTCTGGGTGTTTCTATGCATAATATGTATGAATTTACAAAAAAAGTATTTAAGTATGTATATCCGCGTTGTAAAACTCAAGTCATAACACAAGCTATAATATATGTTTACTTACTTTGGATCTAGATCTCGTTGTGTGTAGTTAATATTTTCACAAATTAGATGCATGTTTATCTCTAATGTAAGGTTCTTGCCCCATAGTAAAGTTATTTTTAGTTGTACTAGCTCTAGCCAGCTATGATCTTGCAAACCTGTACTCTGTTGGAATGTCCTCGCGCTAAGTTAAAAACCTGCTCCACTATACGTATGTGGCTATGACAAGGTTTTAGATTCACTTCGTATACTAGTTTCTAGCTTAATCTATTACTAGCTACTCGCAGCGTGGTTTTACCCGCGCTAAATGAAATTTTTGATTACTGCTCGACTCCCGTCGCTAGTAGCGTGATGTTACATAGCCTTTAACCTTCCTTAAGGACTGGGCTATCGAAAGAATTATTTAAATCCGAGTGATAAATCCAGTGATTCTAGCGCTCTTACTTACTGTATGAAATGCATTTGTGCCCAATTTCCCCCTTTTCCTTTTTCCTCACCTCCCTCAATCCTTTTACCTACCCCACTCCCTTCACAGTAGGCAGCGACTTCGCAGAGTCCCTGGTATTGCCGGACCAATGTTAGGGACTCTGAGTCGTCCATGAGCGACAGTTACCACTTACCATCACGTGAGCTGTTGCTCGCCTGCCACTGTCAGCAATAAAAAAAGCGAAAAGAAAATGTATAAAATTTCAGTATTAATTTTCATTAGAATCGAGAATTTTATTTATGTTTTCATCTAATTTTGATCCTGTTTCTTTTATGAGTGATAAAGCCGCCATAGTAGAAGCCACCATAACAGCGGCTCGACACGATGGCTTTAAGAGTGGTGTCACTTTTGAAGAGTGTAGCTACTTTTATAGGCCAATAAAAAAATGCCTGCCTTTGTGGTTTAGTGATACTGTGTACCTACGGATTACCACACAGAGATCTTAGGTTCGATCCCCGGGTCGGGTAAAGTGATATTTTGTTTTTCCGTCGAGAAATTCTCAGTATTTGCCCAGAGTCTGGAATTGTGCCCGGTAAATGCCAACAGGCTCGGCCTCTGTTACATGGGACTCAAAATAAAATGGCATAACGTGGGGGTGATTAAACTCCTCTGCCTACCCCTTCGGGGATAAAAAGCGTGAAGCTATGTATGTATGTATAAAAAAAAGGATGGTCGTTATTTGTCGACATTTCTACTTCTGTGTCTAATTTCTGCCAACTTACATAATTGAGAGTCATTATTCGTACATGCATTTATACTCCACGTGGGTTCATATCTTTGGTCATAGCTTTGTTTATGATGTAATGTGCGAAATTTTAGTTTTGTTATATAAATGCTTACATGTTTATCTTAATATCTATGGTGATGGCAATCGTGTAAAGTTTTACACGCATTTGTAAAGAATTATGTTTTATTTTTGTTATCTACACTAATCACTACAGAGTATAAAACAAAGTACCTTTCCGCTGTCTGTCCCTATGTATGCTTAGATCTTTAAAACTACACAACAGATTTTGATGCGGTTTTTTTTAATAGACAGAGTGATTCAAGAGGAAGGTTTATATGTATAATACGTGCAAAATATAGTAGAGAAACATTGGTAATTTTAGAGGTTTCTAATGTAATATAGGGACATAGCGGTTGCGGCGGTATATACCGGCTGGGAGCCGCCGGCCTCTAATATTTAGTATCAGCATAATACCTGTGCGAAGCTGGGGCGGGTCGCTAGTATTATATAAAATGAAACAGTTTGTTTGTTTGTTTAGACACGCTAATCTCTAGAACTACCAATCGGATTTAAATAAATCTTTATGCATTTGATAGCCCAGTTCTTGGGAAAGGTTATAGATTATGTAACATCAGTTAACATCACGCTGCTGGCAGTAGGAGTGAAGCAGTAATCAAAGATATAACTTAACGCGCGTGAAACCACGCTGCGGAAAGCTGATTTAATATTTGATGAACGTGATTGCTTAGATAAATAGCACATCTAATATTTTATACTTTTGTTGCCTGCAATTTTTTACCAGCGCATGTGTTCCTATTTAATATTGTTTCTGGATCTTTTAAGCGCGGCGTGAAAAAGCATCTCACTAAGCCGCCATAGTGGAGGCCACCATACCAATATTTTCTCTTTTGGAATGATTTCCAGCCACTGACTCATGTCTCTCTCTTTGTTATGTTTGAAAGCTAATATTAAAATACAATATAGAAAATTATGTACGGAACCAAAATAATGTAATTAATTATCTTTTCCGTTGCACAACTTAATCCTTTATAGGGCAATAAGTATTTCTTATTAAAATTACTATCAAATATTGATTCAAAGTCACTACAGTACTTAATTGATAATTAATAATTAAAATTATTTTAAATTGATAATTAAATCTCAAGTGATTAATTCAATTAAGATTACTTTATTGCTTTAATTTGCGCACAGAACGTAATAAAGCATACGCATAGCTCACAGAACTGATGACCGTTAAGGCTAATTACCCTTCTTCCTTTTCCCTTTCCTTCCTCTTCTCCTTTTCTAAGTATTATTACTGTAATGCTTAGAAAACATATACATGTTCATAAGCTACGACCACCACCTACCGGTTTAGGCTCAGATCGCTCCTTGAATTTTGCTTCTGATTGCCTAAGTGTATAATTAGCTCACCCCCAAATTAAAAAATATATGACTCTAAAGACAAGATCACAAACATTCTGTAGTCACAAATACGGTAGTAGATCCACGCTGGTTTCAGCATGAATGGGCCGGATCGACCGGGGAAGTACTGCCCTCTCATAGAAGATCGACGTAAGAATATTAGTTTTCATGCTAATATGTTTCGCTCGGTGAGTGAGAGCGCCGGCAGCACAAATAGGTACCCCCTCGGTCTTGATCCTTTTCCCTTTTCTTTCCTAATCCCCTTCTCCGTGGTCGGCAACGATTTGGTTGTTTTCTAATCATTATTACTTTCGTAATGCTTGGAAAACACTACCATCTCTATAGGCTACGGTTGCCCACTTACCATCAGATCGATAGTATGCATGTATTTTTTTTTTTCTACCACATGCACACAGCGCCATTTAGCCCCAAATTAAGCAATTTTATTTGCGTGTGTTATGGGTACTTAACAACTGATATACTACTTATATACATACACACATACATATTATAGATAAATTACACCCAGACACAGAACAAACAATCATGCTCATCACACAAAGATTTGTCCTGGGTGGGAATTGTACCCACGACCTCCGGCTTAGCAGTCAGGGTCACTAACCACTAGACCAACAGGTCAGTCTTTTTTTTCATTTGCCACGAAAGTCGTCTAAAAAAAAAACAATGAATCAATCAATAATCTCAAACTTAGCTAAATATGTCTCTTCATTAATGTCTACTAATACACATGTCCCCTCTCCCCTACATAGTGATGTAAATGGTACCCCAGATAAGTCTGTTGCAACTACATACATAACATTCACGTAACGACGACGCCCACTTTACTTGGTTTCCTGTTGCTGAGGAAAAAAACGACTTTTAAATGTTGCTTTTATAGAAAAAGGATAGTATTTATTCTTCTTACGGAGTGGTTAGTGGTCAACCCAGTGTCAAAAATTGGTCAGGTCGCCCATAATTTATTATAGAGGCATCCGACTTGACCTAACGATTGTAATCAACATAGTAAGAACCGAGGCCGACTTTTAACTTGCCCTTCTAAAGGAGACGCTCAGATCAAATACCACTATGCGGTCACCAATCCATGGGCCAGCCACAATCCGCTTATCGTCTACCGATGAATTAAGGGCTATAAGGTCCTATAGTTTTATTAATAACTTCGTGAATCGATTTTATCTTCCCCATTTTTATCTAGAAGGACACGCGTGAGATATAAGTGCCCACCCTTTCACAGTGAAATCTAAAGATTTGCGTACGTAGGTACGTACTTTCTACTTATGTCGCTCAAATAAAACTTGGAAACATTTACCAGCGAATCTTTTCTTTAAATTATGTGCCCTAGTCTTTCGGAATGGTGTGAAGTATCTCACAACCTAGAATTCTTTACCAGTGTTTGTGTTTTTAATTTGATCCCGGGTCTTTTAATCGTGAATAAGCATCTCATCGTGAATGCAATAGGGACGGTGCCCTTCTGGAGTCCACTAACTGCTTCTTACTATTAGGCAGAGTGGAGTCAATTTGGTAGGCTAATACTATAAAAAAAAGAAAATCAGAAATGATTCGAAGGTAGGTGGTAGTTCACATTCAAAAGTACTAGGGAATAGGGAACCAGAAGATTGTAGAAGGTTAGTATGAAATGAAAACTGTGAATGTAATACAGAATATTACAGATTTTGGTAATTCCTCCTACCACCTTCTGCTACCACCTTCTGCTACCCTAGTGCCCACTCTTTTATCTGAAGTAGACAGTAGGTACTTCTAAAAGATCTCAAAGGTCTATAATTCCAGATGGTTGCAATAAGAACTTAACAATCATTACTCATTAAGACAAAATATGAAATTGATCTGGTACTTAAATTGTTATGCATTGATCGATTGATGATTGATTGATGATTGATGAGATTGATTGGCGATTTCAGACTTTTTTATAATATACTCAGCAATATATAATTAATTCTTAAAATTTAAAGGTTATTTATAAATTTATAACATAAGAAACGTAATAATTTCAAATTTCTCTAGTTATTGTTCTAGCACAAAAAATAAACAATTATTATGCAAGTACTATTTTATGCATTCTTTATATCAATCATTAACAGCGTATGTGTTCCCATGTAATTTTGATCCCGAGTCTTATAAGCGGGGTGTGAAAAAGCATCTCATAAAGCCACCATAGCGGAGGCCATCATACCAGGCCAGCAGTTTAACACTTTCGTTGCCAACTGTCATTCTCTAGACGTCATGCGAGGGGCCAGCGCTATAATTTTCCATACATTTAGGACTCGCGTGGCGAGTAAGTGATTCTAAAAAATTCGCGAGACAAATCATTGGCAAAAAATAAATGAAAATTAAGAGTTGGTGGAAAATATCATTTTCTCGATCACGCTCGCCCCATGCACACAATTATGTAGTATCAGGTGTACACATGGAGCGTGTTACACAAATACGGGACTTACGGGATTAACATTTAACATGCACATCACAACTATATGTAAGAAAAGTTTCCAATCACTGGGCTTTGTGATGACTGATGAGGCAGTCAGTGCCGTTTCAGAACAGGCGTCCTGTCATTTTGTTATACTTTGCCTTTGTGCGTAGTATTTTGGAGTACAACTCGGTAATCTGGGATCCCCATGAGGCTAAGTATGGCACAATGATAGAACTTGTGCAAAGAAAATTTGCACGATTTTTATATAACAAGCTGTATGGCTTCTATCCGTACTTATATCCGTCTCTTTTCGTATCTGGCATGGTAGGTATTGACACGCTTGCGTTACGGCGTAAGTGTGCCATAGTCATGCATTATTATTTATTACTAAATAATAAAATTGATGATGCAAACACGTTAACGCGTTGCTCGTTGTCGGCACCAAGACAATACCTGCGGTTACGTTCGCGCCCCTTGCTTGCCGTACCACAGGTACGAACGTGAACGTCAAAATACGCACCCACGAGTCAGGCAGTTGCACTGCTCAACTCTCTGGTTGCTCAGTATCCAGACGCTGATATTTTTTTTACTAAAATGAATATGTTTTTAAAATTTGTGTTATTTATTTATCATGTAATTATGTGTATATAAATTTGTAATTAATAATCTGTAAATGTATCTATGTGTAATTCAAATGTAATGTATATAATGTAATAAAATATTTTGTAGTGGCTTACTACACGTTTTGGGAAACTGTTAGTGTAGTGAGCAGTTGAATTAAATAAATAAATAAATAAATAAACAACGATTTATAAGGTAAGATATATAATTATTTTCTGATGTTAGTTAGTAGTATACAAGTAAAACGCAAAAGGACGTGGTATCGTAACATATAATGACAAGCTATTAAACGCACGCGACAGGAAAAACTATTTGTAGGTACTTACATATATATATCTAGTTTTCCGCGGCGCGGTTTCACCTGTGTCTTTGCTTAGTGCTCTGTTCCCCTCGCCAGTAGCGTGATGTTACATAGCTTATAACCTTCCTCGAGAACTGGGTTATCATACGCAAAAAGAATTTTGATAACCCGACTGGTAGTTTCAGAGATTAGCGCTTTTAAACAAACAAACAAACTCTATATTTGCTGTTTGTTTACTATTGTGATAATAACTAGCTTATGCACATTTCTTCTCTTACTAAGAAACCATCAGTGCTTCGCAGGTTATTTTACGTCAGCTGTTTCCTCAAAGGGTAGTGTAAAGATGGATATCACCTCCGTTTAGCTGCTACTACCTGCCTGCAGCGCGGTTTTACCCGCGTTTAGTTACATCTTTGGTTACTGCTCTGCTCTAGTCGCCAATAGCGTGATATTACATAGCCATAACCTTCCTCAAGAATTGAATATAAAAGAGTTATTAAAATCCGACTGGTATAGTTCCAGAAATTAGCGCGTTCAAACAAACAAACTCTTCTGCTTTTTATAATAGTTCTAGCTTTCTGTAGTGCGGTTTCACCCATGTCTTTGGTTACTGCTCTGCTCCCGTCGGCAATAACGTGATGTTACATAGCCTATAACCTTCCTTAAGAACTGAGCTATTAAAAGAATTATTCCAAACAAACTCGTCCGCTTTAAGCCTAAAGATGTCCACTGTTGGACATAGGCCTTTCCCAATGTTAATGGAGGTTGGATATAAAAAAATGTAATAGACAAAAGGAGAGAGCCAGTGTTTCATACAATAACTGCGATCAGTGGTTAAAGAAAATAGCGTGTGTATAAGTATGTTCACGCCAAGTGGTTAAGGGAGCAAGCAGAGCGCGACCGTTTCCACAATAACGCGTCATTCGCGGTTTCTTTATTAATCATGTACCACTTGTGTTTGGTTTTACGCGTAAGTAGTTACCGGAAGGTGTGGAAGTGGATGTATTATTTAAATATTGCAGAAATTATAAAAGCATTTATAGTAGTGTGGTCGAATAATCAAAATATTATAGATACTCCATCGATAGCGCTATCGTTAAGTTGATCGTACAGCTATCGATCTTCGACTATTCATCATTTCAAAAAATTGTAAATATCATCACAAGCTTTCCGCGGCACGCTAACTTATACCTTGGTAACTGCTTCGGTCCCGTCGCTCTAGCGTGATGTTACACATCCAAAGAGTTTTCAAAGTTGCTTCAGTAGATCCAGAGATAACCCCCTTTGTAGAAAATGGAAATGAAAATGTGTTTATTCATATAGTTTAATTAAATTAACACTTATGTATGTTAAAAATTACAAAATGTCAGCCAATTAACCTACAGTCAGTTAGCTGGCTGGCGTAGGGGGTTATCTCTGGATCTACTGAACCGATTTTGAGGTTATCCTCACAAACTCCCAACGAGAACTTCAACTCAATTGATATTGTAGCAATACGTCCAAGTACATTTAAAAAATCTATTACTTACAACCTAAGCACCTGTTAGTAAGTATTTATCTTGTCAACATGCTTAATTTTAATATTATTTTGCGCTACTCTGAGAAAACGACTACATAACCTAGCTGTGGTAAACGAAGTTGGTGATGAATCTAATCCTACAATGTAAGCAATATAATTTTGTTTTTGTGTAGGTAATTCATCATTGTTAGTTTATCGAAATAAATGAAAAATAAAAAAAAAACTCAGTTTCCTACCTCTATAAAATATTAGTATATAATTATAAAAAAACAACCTACCGTCGTGTGAATCTAGATCAAGTAATAAATATAATATAATCTGTCCAATCTTACCAATTATTTGTTCAATCACGTCTCCATTATTTTCCCGTTCGTCTTGCATGCGCATCACGCGCGCGTCGAGGTGAAGTAACGCAAGCCGACCTCTAGCGGCCGTGTGTGGTACTTACGAAATACTATGAAGGTTGCCTTTACAGTTACTTGGGCCGGGCATAGGACAAATAGATTTAACTTTCAATAATAGTAGGGTGCTTGCTAGTTTCTGTGACTTTAGAAATAGGTACTATTCTCTAGTTATTAATTTATTATTAATGTTATTAGTAGTAAGGTATATAATGCCCTCCCTATAGTACCAGTCCTTCAACCTTTCCCTCCCTCATCTCATTTTACCTACAGCAACAGCTTGGTTTTGTTAGCATCGTTTCTGCTTCTAGAAAAAAAAATATACATGAATATCGTGCACATTAGAAATGAATATACATCGGGATAAGGAAAGGTTACAAAATAAAACTACAACGATGAATTATAATAATTATTTTATTCTTAGATTGACATAAGTATCTTATTTCAAATTTCCATCCGCGTATCGAAGTTTGGTTTGAATATAACATTTTGGCTTTTTCAAAAAGGTTAGGCTATCTATAGATCGTTTTTATCTGATTCGATCGGACATAACTTTCACGTTTTTAACTTTGTCGAATAATTATTTTTGCATCTTACAGCTCTCGTGAATACGCGACTTTTGAGCCTTTTTTGTATATCATATCTTCACAACTCTATGAAATATAAAGAGATCGCACTTTTTGTGAAACTGGAGACAATTCCAATGTTAAATTTAAACACAGCATTGTCTATAATTATCATTAAGTGCAAGTAATTACTTTAAAAATTATACTCGGTTATTCACAGTGACATCTAGAGTCCCTAAACTGTCTTATTTCCCCGCTGAGGTTTGTTTGTCATGGTGTTCTGTGCGTCACTTGAGATATAATTTATCTTCATGCGGTCTACCTCTCTTACGTAATAATTATTTATTTACAATTTAATTTCCAATAATGTGTCATAAAATTCTTATTAGTAATTTAATACATAATTCTGAATCACTTCAAAATTACTTCAATTAATTTAATAACCTTATATGACTGTCTTAAAAGGAAGTTATTAATTGAAGTTATTTAACAGTGTATCGCAAACTCGCTGTTTTCTTAAAACCTTTAATTTTTATTTATTTTTATATTTATTGCTGACAGTGGCAGACGAGCAACAGCCTACGTGATGGTAAGTGGTAACTGTCGCTCATGGACGGCTCAGAGTCCCTAGCATTGCTCCTGCAACAGGGACTCTGCGAAGCCGCTGTCTACTGTGAAGGGAGTAGGGGAAAGCATTGAGGGAGGTGAGAAAAAAGGAAAGGAAAGATATTGAGCCTCACGCATTCTCTCACCGAACGAAACGCAATAGTAGGAATAAGGAGTATTACTCTTACTAACACTTACACTCTAAGATATGTTGTTAGAGAGTTTTTTTCTGAGTTAAACTTACCTTTGTACATATTTTTATTGATATATTTTCTTTGTATTGAAATGAAATAAAATGCATTTATTTGTTCAAATGTGGATACATATTGGTGTCATTACAGTGGAACTCCAGCGCATTTACCATTTATATGGCATACATACATATATTAATAATCTAAACTGTCAATTCTTCATACATAATAATAAAATTTAAAAAGTCATTCAAAGTTATTCTTTCTGTGTGCAATAAATAAATAAATCAAATAAGTGCATGTACCTTTGTTTAAGCCGGAAATTCGCTAGTTATAATATAAATGAGTTATCGGTAAAACAAGTAAATGATGTAAAACAATGCATCTATGAACATTGAGCGGTGAATCAGCAAACATTGTTATTGACTGAGTGTAGTTCTCGAGACGAAAGACAGTTATTATTGTAGGTATTCGTAAATAGGACTTGCTACTAAAGGTTTATTGCATACTAGCTGTAGTGAATGTCGGTTATATCTCTGTTTACATTGACGATTTTTATACATTTATTAACTTTCATCCCTTATTTCAAACCCTTTAAGCCATTTTTCGCAATATAAGATATGTCTATGTTGTTCCCCGAGATCTAATCTATCTCTATACCAAATTTTATCAAGATCGGTTTTGTAGTTAAGGCGTGATAGCGTTACAGACAGACAGACAGACGGACAGACAGACAGAGTTACTTTCGCATTTATAATATTAGTATGGATTGAATACCAGCTTCCCGCGGCGGGGCCGCGGCGTTTCACCCGTGTCTTTGCTTACTGCTCTGTCCCCGTCGCCAGTAGCGTGATGTTAAATAGCCATAAAGGCTATGTAACATCATCGAGTCTTCCTCAAGAACTGTGCTATCAAACGCAAATAGGACTATTTAAATCCGACTGGTAGTTATAGAGATTAGCGCGTTCACACAAACAAACAAACTCTTCCGCTTTATAAATTAGTATATGTAGTTATTACACCATAGGAAGTCGAAATGGTCCAATGGATAAGGCACCCGCTTCGTAAATACGAGGTAGTGGATTCAAATCCGGGCAAGTACCAATGTGATTTTTCAAATCATATGTACTTTCTAAGTTTATCTTGGACATTTCCGACTGACGGTGAAGGAAAACATCGTGAGGAAACCTGGACTTAAAAGTCTGAAATTTCCAATCCGCCTTGAGCAAACGTGGCGATTAATGCTCATACCTTCTCTATATGAGAAGAGGCCTTTACCCTGCATGGAGACAGTAAAACAGCCTAGTATTATTATTATAATACACCATATATTGCACACTTGTACGAATCCGCGACGAGTCGTCAATAGTAACAAATATAGCACCGAAGATCTCACGGAACGTAATGTTCATAAGTATTAAAATCCAATAAACCTGACATATACCTTTCACCCACATTAGAACAGCAATGTTAGAACGAGTTAAACTTGAAGTTCAAGAGACGTCAGCGTCAACAGCCTTTGTAACCAAAGTGTATGCCTTAAGGTATATGTATAGGCTTTACATAAAATAATTTTTAACAGAAAGAAAACCGACTTCAAACAGGAAGGAAACTAAAAAGTAAAAATAAATTTACATAGCGCAAAGTAATTCGTATTGTGATTTAGTTTATCAGAAATAATTAAATAAGTATTTTATCATTATGAAGTTGGTGCCAAGTAAAACAATAACTAGGTACCTATAGGTATTATCAATCTTAATTTGCTATTGTAGTAAGGTTCTTATAGTATTTAGTTATTGAGTATTTACTTAAAATCCTGTATGATGTCGATGATAAAACTACAAGACTTCTTCGCGCTAAGGGAATTCTAAGACTTTTCTAACAAATAAACATCAAAGTCACTACCAAATATATAACCCAAAATTTTGTCAAGTATGGAAATCGAACTCACACACAATCAAGCACTCCCACTGCACCACCGAGGCAGTCAGTCTAGTCTACCACTGCCAAAAAAGAAAATTGTATAAACTTTAAACCATCTTCGCTCATACCTTGCGCCACTTGCGCTTTCTCCTCGCATATTGTACGAGAATCACTTTCTGTTATATTTTGTAATCTACTCGTGTGTGTACCTTCGACTTGCATCTCATTAGTACATAATATGTCGCTTGTACGATAATATACTGTAATGTAATGACCATAAGGGTTAAATTCCTGTATGATGTCGGGTCATATCGGGTTTTGGGTTTAATCTGATTTTGAGTGGAAGTTTAGTGATGATGGCTTTTTCTGTTTAGAATTAATTAGTGTTAGCCAGGAGGCTAGTCAGGTTTGCCCTCAAGACGTAGGACCCCTCAAAAGGAGGATCCCGCAATGAATTTAATCTAAAATAAAGGTGTTAGAAAAAAATAATTATCTCAATATTTTCGTCTAATATGTACCGTTAATTATTTCACTTAAAATATACTAAAATAATTAATTATTTTGTGCGATTATCATTTTTATGTGCGTTACACATAAGTTTACAAATTAATTACTGTGTAATACAAATATTATAAATATTTATATACTAACTAGCATTATGCGTTGACCATGACAATGGTATAGTTGGTTGGCTGCATGGGCCATGGTCTACGGGTTGTCTTGGTCATTTGAAATGCTGCTCGAACAATTTAGTGGGCGAAACGACCGATAACTCGGTCTAAAATGTGGTACCATTCCATCTCTTTGCGTGGATGTCAAGACTAATGAATACCTCAACAGTGTCACCTGCCTGCGTATTAGTTATCATTTCGGTCACCAATCAGCTTCTAGACTTATGAAGTTACTAGCAGTTGCCGGCAGCTTCGCTGACGTGAATGTCGGTTTAAACTCTGTTTAAATTGTCGATTTTTCATACCATCCGTCATCCCCTATTTTAACATCTTTAAGCAATTTTTTCGCAATAAAACCTATTCTGGAATGCAAGGGACTACGTGGAGCCGCTGCCTTCCGTGAAGCGATTGAGGGCGATGAGGAAAATACTTGCAGGAACTTGTTTATTTAAAACCAGACAAATAACAATGTGTAAATGTGGTATATGCTAAGTTTGCCTTGTACTCGTATAGTCGAACATATTTGTCTTACCACTATTAACAAAAATATCCATCAAAATTAAAATAATTTAGGACTCGAACAACAAACGAACGAAATAAATATTAATTTTAAAATTCGTCAACTCGGCCCAATAGTCCGAGTTTGTTTTGGGACGAGCTGACGCACGAGTCATTATGAGAATGACAACTATCATTTGTAAGCAAAAATAGACATTATTATTTTGTGATATGCAAACAACATTTACCTACTCTTAGAGTGGTAAAGCAAATTTATAGTCGACTATACATTACTGGATACTGACTAAAGAAAAGTGTGTGACTAAAAAAAAAACACTTTTTAGAATTACGTGATATAGCATTCACGTAATTCTAAAAAGTGTTCTGAAAACATTAATAGTGCTTACAGTTATTTTATTATGAAAAAAACGCAATGGAAAGTTCCAATGTATTATTTGCATATCAATAGAACTGTAAGCATTATGGTTACTTACTTTTTATACAGCTTTCACGTACTAAAAGTATTCTAAAAACATTTATAAAATATCCGAACGAAAATATGACACTAAAATGCGACGTGGCCACTCTTTAGTGTGAATGCTCCTAAACAAGCATGGCGATCAATAATACATCTCTTCTTTGTATGAAAAGAAGTATTAGGTACCCTGCAGTGGAATAATAATGGGCTGGTTCAGCAGCAGACTTCTAAATCTAAAGGCCTTGTTGCCGATAAACTGGACTTATTTAGTTGCACGTTGGGTGAATTTCTCAAAAATAACATTATACATAGTTTGCTATGGATCTCGTAGATAATAGTGAAAATAATATAATAAGGTCTATACTATTGTATTAGGGAATATCTACCCTGTCAATATAGTAATATGAGAGATATTAATAAATAATTGTAGATTCGTCACATTTTCCATTAAGTTTTGTGAAATGTGAATCGAAAATGTGGCGAATCCGCAATAACCCATCCAAACTCATATTTTAGAGAGAAAAGATTTGATTTTTTGTGTTTGTTTATTTGCAGCGATTTAACTAATAATCTACGTTATCGATTTGAAAAATTCTTTCACCTTTAGAAATCAAATTCAGCGGGTAATATAAGGCTATATTTTATAATGTTTTACATATTATTTTCAGTCATTTTCAGAACATCAATACTATAAGCGCCTTTGTAAATCCTTATGATGCAATACGACACTATTGCTTTGATATTTTTCGTAGGCGTTTGTTTTGGGATTAAATTAAACTTTTGATATCAAAGCGAAGCGGGGGAAGACGTCTAGTTATATTTATATACTTGTTATTATTTATATTTTATTATATAGTTCAATAATAAAGTAAAATAAAATTGCTTGTCTAACCTAACGTGAAGAGAAATGCTGTGTTTAGTAACCCAAACTAAACTAAATGTGACCCCGTTCGGTAGCCAGTTTTGATTATTAAATAAATTAGTTATTAATTAATTATTTATAAGATCTTTCGAATTTACGAATATATTACAAATATATAAATTCTTACGACATTTAACCGATAAATTCTATATGACAAAGCTTCTCGCAGCGCGATTTCATCCGCGATAAGTTAGATCTTTGGTTACTGCTACGCTTTCGTCGCCAATAGCGTGATGTTATATAGCCTACAATCTTCCTCAAGAACAGGGCTATCAAACGCAAAAAGAAAGAAAGAAAAGAAAAAGAAAGAAAAACATTTATTTGTTCTCAACAAGTTAGCTTACAGAACATATCAACAATACATTGTCATAAATAAAAATAAAAGTAACAAACTTAGTGAGATACAAAATGGCCCTAACTTAGCTTTGTGCCACTTTGCAAACACAAAGCAGCGCTGTTATTCTGTTAGAGCCAAGATGGATGGTATTCTGTTAAGACAAGACCACGAATTGATCAAAGAATACCCTGACGTACAATTTGTGTAGATTAAAACAAAATACTTAAAATAAATAAGTAAATATAATAATGTTCTTATTATTTATATAGTAATATAATAAAAAATAAATAATAAAAAAAAAAAAAAAGTAAAAAATTAATCAAATCAGACTGCCAGTTCTGGAACTGATTTTTCTGGAGATTAGCGCGTTCAAACAAACAAAATAACTGTTCCGCTTTATAGTATAGTTAATAGTATACATAGATATTAATTATTTGTATGATTTTTTTCGGGTCGGTCTGTCGGGCCGAGCCGACTTGTCAAGCTGAAGACTGGGGACGGCAGGCTCATCTCGTCTAAGCCAGAGGTTTTAGAGGAGGTCGAGAGGTTCTACGGACAGTTATACACGACACAACATGCACCTGTTAGCTACCTAGCATCAGATCAAAGAGCTAGGTTAACTCGACATTACACCGAAGACATCCCGGACGTCAGCTTGTGCGAGATTGGTATGGCCCTCAGACAGCTCATGAACAACAAGGCGCCGGGTGAAGATGGAATCACAGCCGAGCTACTGAAGGCAGGCGGAAATCCTGTCCTGAAGGCCCTTCAGAGGCTCTTTAGTGCCGTCCTCCTCGAGGGCAAAACGCCACAGGCATGGCACAGGGGTGTGGTGGAGCTGTTCTTCAAGAAAGGCGATAAAACCCTTCTGAAGAATTACAGACCTATCACACTCCTGAGTCACGTCTACAAGCTGTTCTCGAGGGTCATCACTAATCGTCTTGCAAACAGGTTCGACGACTTCCAGCCTCCCGAACAAGCCGGTTTCCGAAAAGGTTTTAGTACCATAGACCACATACATACGCTGCGGCACGTTATACATAAGTCCACAGAGTATAACCGGCCCCTGTGCTTAGCGTTTGAGGACTATGAGAAAGCCTTTGATTCGGTCGAGACCTGGGCCGTGCTGCAGTCTCTCCAACGGTGCCATATTGACTATCGATATATCGAAGTGCTGAACTGTTTGTATGAAAACGCCACCATGTCAGTACGAATTAATGGTCAGAGCTCAAGGCCTATCCAGTTGCAGCGAGGAGTACGTCAGGGAGATGTTATATCTCCGAAACTGTTCACCGCTGCACTGGAGGACGTGTTCAAGCTTCTGTCCTGGAATGGACTTGGCATCAACATAAACGGCGAGTACATCACTCACCTTCGATTCGCAGACGATATCGTGGTCATGGCTGAGACCGTGGAGGAGCTCAGTGCAATGCTCGATGACCTCAGTAGAGTCTCTCGACAAGTGGGCCTAAAAATGAACATGGACAAGCCTAAAGTCATGACCAATGTCCATGTTACACCCACTCCTAATACGGACGGAGGCTCGATGCTCGAATTCGTTGACGAGTACATATACCTGGGACAAACAATCCGATTAGGTAAGTTCGATTTCGAGAAAGAGGTCACTCGTCGAATCCAACTCGGCTGGGCAGCGTTCGGGAAGCTACAACATATCTTCTCGTCCGCACTACCGCAGTGTCTCAAGACAAGACCAAGGTCTTTGAACAGTGTGTGTTGCCAGTGATGACATACGGAGCAGAGACGTGGTCGCTAACTATGGGTCTTATCCGAAGGCTCAAAGTCGCTCAGAGGGCGATGGAGCGGGCTATGTTAGTCTCCCTACGCGATCGTTTGAGAAACGAAGAAATCCGCAGGCGAACCAAAGTAACTGACGTGGCTCGCAGAGTTGCTTCTCTGAAGTGGCAATGGGCAGGACACATAACTCGCAGAAATGACGGTTGCTGGGGCAGAAAGGTTCTAAAGTAGCGACCACGAACCGGAAGACGCAGCGTGGGCAGGCCCCTCACAAGGTGGACCGACGACCTTATAAGGGTGGCGGGCAACCGATGGATGAGGGCGGCGAACGACCGGCCACGGTGGCGAAAATTGGGGGAGGCCTATGTCCAGCAGTGGACGTCTTTTGGCTGATATGATGATGATGATGAAGATTTTTTTTCTATACATATAGGCCTTAAAAGTGACTCCACTCTGCCTGATAGTAAGTAGTCAGTGGAACCCAGAAGTGGTGGCCACCATCCCAAAAGCCAAACTACTGGTATGGTAACCTCCACTATGGCGGCTTCGTGAGATGCTTTTCACGCCCCGCATAGGACTTATATTTAGAATTTTTCTAAATATTGGTATTTTCCACAATCCTTTTCTTTTTAGCCTCAATGTCCGCTGTAGGCAACAAGTTTAAAGAACACAGCCGTATTGTTTTCTGTAAGTTTGTGTTTGTCGTCGACGCCTCTGAACACTATATAAATACTTTTTCTTTCTTTTCTTTCTTAACTTACACATATTTATCTATGTATTTTGTACAAAACACAAGTATTTACCCACTTAATTATAAAATATCGTAAAATATTTATATCAGTCCCTACATCGTATTATGTTAATGTAGTTTGGTAGCTATGTGCGAACAGACGAACATACAACAATGGCGGCTGATAATTAACTACAATGCCAGTTCCCAGGCGGTTGGCAATCAATTTGTGATTGTAACGTTAATAGGGGGTTAAGCAACTTTGTCTCGGTTGCGAAATCGATGGTCGAGTTTGTTAATTAACGCTCTGTAGTTGGAGTGCGTGTCTGATGTGCAAGGTTGTGGGGTTTAAGGCCCACAGAGTATATAGTGTACTTACGTGTTTTATGTATCCTATTAATATTATAAATGCAAAAGTTTGTGTGTATGTATGTGTTTGTTACCACTCAGCGCCTAAACGGCTGAACCGATTTCGATGAAAATTGGTATGTAGATGGATTCGGTGCCGGAGACGGACATAGGCTACTTAGACAAAACACATTTTAGACGCAAGCGAATCCGTGGGGCGCAGCTAGTGTGTGTATATTGTGTATACCTATGATTGTAACACTACAGAGGCAGTAAATTAACTATAACCTCTGCCTATCCCGACAAAGAACACAGCGTTATATTATATAAGTAATGATTGCCATTGTTAAAAAGTGTTCGCTATATAGTTGGCTCGACACATCCCATTGTCTTATCCAAGGCCATCTTAATTACATTATCATACACAATGTTTATATTATGTACAAAGAAATAAGAAAAACTTTGTGCTATTATGGTTTATATGCAACTTTGGTGACAAACAAGCATACGGCCCGGCCCACCTGGTGGTAAGTGGTAACCGTAACCTATAGAGATGGTTGTGTTCTCTAACCAAGCCATTGTTGATTTTGTAGGAACTGTAGGAACAGGACAGAAGGGGTTATTTAGCCTGTGGTGCTCTCACTCACTGAGCGAAGCACATTAGCATTGAAATAAATTCTACTAATATTATAAATAAATGCGAAAGTTTGTGTGTGAGTGTGTGTGTGTGCGTGTGTGCGTGCGTAGGTACGTGCGTATGTGTGTGTTTGTTACCACTCAGCGCCTAAGCGGCTTTGAACCGATTTCGATGTAAATTGGTATAGGTACATGTAAATAGATTCGGTGCCAGAGACGGACGGTTTTTATTCCGAAAATAGGCCTGATTCCCGAAGGATACAACGCATAATTTTACGCGCGGGCGAAGCCGTGAGGTGCAGCTAGTATTTTATATATATAAGGGGGTAGTACTTCTCCGGTCGAAACAGCACATTGATGCTGAAACCAGCGTGGATCTAATACCGTAAGGACACTACCTCCTGGACAGAGAGCCAGTCAATAATTAATCATTACAAAAAGTTAAACTTGACATGTTAATAATGGCGCTGAAGAAGGAAAATAAGGAGACAATGACAATTATATAAAACTACATTATTATTATACGTTACAAACAATAAGTTGATAAAAACTGCTTGAGTGACTGCTCAGTTGTGCAGTGGAAATGCGTAAGACTTTGTGAGACCACCACTTCTGGATTCCACTGACTGCTTACCATGGGGCAAAGTGGAGTCACTTTGGTAGGCTAATATTACAAAAAAAAGGACTTTTGACACAAAGGGAAGTGGACATATTTATTTCTAATTTGTCTTTTTTTCTTCTGATTAATTAGTTAGGGTCCAAGACATTAGGTTTAGCAGTCCCCGGAACTCTCAAGTTTCAGAGCTCGGTATTCGTAATAGTTCTGTTCATCCTGGCTAACAGAAGTCACAGTGGATGTCGGTAGGATTGTCCAATATATAACTTTGTGATTCCTCATAAATTCGTTTACTTTGTGGCCTGCGATATTTGTGCCCAAAACGAGAAGGTCCCGATAAACGTATTTAATATGTTTACTTACTGCCTCTGGTTGACTGACACTGTGTGAGAACTGCCAATGGTTTTGGATCTACGAGTTGGGTAAAGTAGTATTGAGTTTTTCTACCGAACATCTAGCGAGAAATGGCGACACACTCCCATCTTCTGATAAAGAAAGAAGAAAAAAAGAATGAAAATACATTTATTTGACACAGACAAAAAGACACAAATTCTTAGAAGGTCAACACAAGACAAATATAAATAAGAATATCACAATATGTTTTTATCACATTATTGTGTGTATCACGGCTGCGCCAAATATAAAATGCGTCAATTTACTCGTATAAATAAATAGCGCCTAGTTCAGCAATATGCCAGACCCGCTGGTGTCTGACGCTGGTTTTCAACTGAACCTATGAGGTTGTTACTCAACACAACTATGGCAACATAGGTTATAAACACCCATGTCTCACTATGTGTTGTTTAAAGAAATGATTTGACTGTTTGCTAGTAAGCAGATTGCCTTGCTTGACAACATAAACAGTTAGTAAACTAGTTGTACACCAGTGACGGTTGATCACATTTGTGCAGCGATACAGGCATTCGAGCGGATCGTACATATTGTATGAATGGTCCCGTATGTATTTGGTTGATATTTCCAGTACAGGTCAACTGTCTGGTTTTTATTCTTCGTCTCTGATTTTTTTAGGTCGCCTAATCTTCTGTGTATGTCTCGTGTAATATTATTGCAAACTTGTAATTGGTGTACAATAAAGAATATTCTATCTTAATGATTGTTATCAACATGGTAACAGCTGAGACCGACTTTTAACTTATCCATGAGCCAGCCGCAGTATTCGTTGCTTAACCCGCTGATCGTTTATCGATCAGTGAGTGCAACGAGTCGAGAGTCTGCTGGTGGTAAGTTGCTGGCTGTTATGTAATCCCAGGTCACAACGTCCAAGGCAGGATATAAGCGTCTCCCAAAGAGAAGATTGCTATAGTCGTAGTTCGCAGCGGATTATCAATACTAATATTTAGTACTTACGCAGATATCGCTGCTGCTGATATTGACCTAATTTCCCCCTATTTACTTTTAAACTTTCGCGTTGCATGATTTAATAGAACTAAATATACGGGAATTCACGCGATCATGCATAAGGTATTTACATACCTTATTTTAATTGACGTTTCGACCAGGTTACACCGGCCGTGGTCACAAGCAGAGTCTGCTTGTGACCACGGCCACGGAATTCCCGTATATTTAGTTCTATACTAATTTCCCCCTTTTCATTTTCCCCACCTCTCTTAATTCTTTCACCTACCCCAGTCTCTTCATGGTAGGCAGTGGCTTCGCAGAGTCTCTAGCATTGCAGGAGTAATACTAGGGACTTACTATGACGTGGACTGCTCGCTCGTCTGCCACTTTTGGCAATAAAAACAAACAATTTCACGCTCATTGATTGCTTACCATCAGGCAAAGCGAAGAATGCCATGGAAACAGACTAACAAAAAGTCATTGTCTAAGGGTCAAGCCGGTGTTTGATCTAACAATAACAAATAAATTGACATTGACATCCCACCTAACATACCAAGTAGGTAGTCATACAATGTTGAGATCAATACTCTCACATACAAAGGCCGTTGCATACGTGATGGGTATTTATATGGACGGTACGAGACAGGAAATTTTGGAAATGAAATAAAAATTGTTTCAAGTTCTTATAAAGTTTTTCATACAGTGCAAAGGATTGTGTTTGAAGCCTCCTTTTAAGACAAACAATGTTTTAAACAAAAAATATCGTTTTATGACGAACTTTGTGGCTCGGTGGTACTGTGTATGCCACGCAGAGATTGCCGGCACGGACTGGAACGTGGCACTCACGGGGTCGAGCGAAGAAGGTGACGTGTGACAGTGACATTTCCGTCCCATTCAAGTTAATTATCTCTTAGGCCGCAGCCTTAAGCTTGCCTCTCCCCTTCCTCGTCCCTCCCCTCGGTCACTGATCCCTAGTATTAACCGCGAGGATCACGGCTCGCTTGGTATGCGCACACGCACGCACTTAGCTGACACTTAATCACGATGCTACTTCGCGGAAATTAAATGAGCGTTAAGTTTTATTTATTTGTTTAATGTTGAAAATAGGAATGTTTTTTTTTATATTGTGTTTCTGAATTCTATGAATAGCAGTCTACTCAACATTAATTTATTGAAAAAGTACTTATTTACAATTTTTTTTTTTTTTTTTTTTATATTGTAGCCTACCAAAGTGACTCCACCCCGCCTGATGGTAAGCAGTCAGTGGAATCCAGAAGTGGTGGCCACCATACCAATAGCCATCCTCTTAAACTGCTGGTATGGTGGCCTCCACTATGGCGGCTGGGAATGGGGTTAGAGGAAGGGAATGAGGGAGGTGAGGAAAGAGGAAAGGGGGGAAATTGGGCCTCCGGCGCTCTCACTCACCGAACGAAACGCAGTAGTACGGATACTACTACTCTTAAGTCGATCTTCTATGAGAGGGTACTTCCCCGGACGATCCGGCCCATTCATGCTGAAATCAGCGTGGATCTACTACCGTGAAAACAATATCTTAATACAGATAAAAAAACTCAAAACAGGCTCCAGGATTTTAGAATAAGATTCCAAACACTATCAAAATGTTAAACACAGACCAATTTAAGAAAACATTTAAAAAAATCTTAACTGAAAAATGTTACTATAGCATTAATGACTTCTTGAAAGACAAATGTTTATAAAAATATTCAATTTTATTTGATACAACTTTTTCAACAGATTCATTTTTACTATTATATGGATGCAAATTTGTAATTAATGACGGTACCTATTTTTCTGACATATTGTTTTTCTATTTTGTTTGTTATTATTTATTGACATTTACTTAATTATGATTTATGAAATAATATTTTCGATGTTAATGATTTAAGCTTTTATATTTGTAAACCTGCAATGGTCAGACATGTTGATACAATTGACTATATTATTCCACCTATGATAAGCATGCTATCAGTGTTTTATTATGTACTACATGTGTCTTAGCAAATAAAAATCTCTTTATCTTTATCTTTAAAACGATATTATAAAACCTAAAGTCAAAGTCAAAGTCAAAGTCAAAGTCAAAGTCAAAGCATTTATTTCATTTAGATCATAAAGTATGATGCTTATGAAAAGTCAACATTACATTTTGTCAGCCAATTGACCTACAGCCAGTTCGCTGACGAGGTAGAGCTGTGAGAAGAACTGGCAAGAAACTCACGCCACTCTTTTCAATCGCCAGATAATTACAGTTATTTGAATGAGTTACAATTTAAACACTCAACGCAACCAAAGAACCATACAAAGTAATTATTACAAATTAACTAATTAATATAATACTAAGATTAAAGAAAGAAAACAAGGAATTCAATTATTTAGTTTCAACTAGTATGGTAATTTGACTACGTATTTTAATTAAACTGGTAAATGCACCCCCTGGTCACATTGAACGACAAGGTAATACTGGATTGAATATTAAATGTAAGCCATGCCAAGATTGACCAATATACGTGATTAAAGTTAAGAACAATATATTTAACTAATTACTATATAAATATACCTGCTTATCCAATACTTTACATTTTTGTGCAACATCAGGTAGCTTACTTACTGTTACTGCTTGCGAGCCTATAATATACCATCCGCATCCCACAGCTGGACAAATAATTCTCCCCTTGATTTTCATACTCCTTAGTCCATGTTTTCACAAAGCTGACTGCTAAAAATCTACCAGTAATGGTACGGTACCCTAAAACAAGTAGAGCAATGGCGGTTGTTCCAATTTTGAACGACCGGCGGCCATTGGTGCGTCGCGTATGCGCAGGCGCAGTATATCGAACTATTACGAGTATGTGTAGCGTATTATTGATTAATCTGTAAATATAAATTTTCTTTTGTCTGTTTCTCCGCTAAACCGCTTTTTTAAACTAAACAAACTGTAATACGGTTTTAATTGTTAAAAAAATTTGTTTCGCAATATTTTATAATAATATTAATTAGCTTCCCACAACGCGGTATTAGATCTTTGGTTACTGCTCTGCTCCCGTCGCTCGTAGCGTAAAGTTATATAACCTTTCTCTGGCTATCAAACGCAAAAAGAATTATTCAAATCCGAATCGTAATTCTAGAGATTAACGCGCTCAAACAAACAGACAAACTCTTTCGTTTTATATGTATAGATACTACTAGTAGGATATAGAGATAATATTTTAAGTATGTATAGAAGGTAAATAAAAAAAATCGAAATTTCCCTGTGGATAAGGCACCCGATTCGTAAACACGAGGTAGTTGATTCGAATCCAAGCAAGTAGCAATGTGATTTTTCAAATCATATGTACTTTCTAAGTTTCTCTTGTACATTTCTGACTAACGGTGAAGGAAAACATCGTGAGGAAACCTGGACTTAAAAGTCTGAAATTGCCAATCCGCCTTGAGCAAGCGTGGTGATTAATGCTCATACCTTCAATATATGAGAAGAGGCCTTTGCCCTGCAGTGGGACAGTAAAACAGGCTGGTATTATTATTATATATATAGGGTAGTAGACAACTGCTGATAATTTAAAAGATTTTTAATAATGTCGTACCTAAACATACATATTGGTAGAGATCGAGAACAATTTAAGCAACAAAAAAACGAGCTTCTTCTTCAGAGCATAATATAATATCCGAAAGTTTCATCAAATTGAGTTCAGCAATTTAGACTAATAAAGATTGACCTTCTACATAATATATAGGTACCTAAGTAAGTATTTATTATGTAGATTGTAAATAGTTATATAACTGTTTATATTGACCTTGAAGGTAAGTTGTAGCTAACTAGGTAATTTAGTACCTACTAGCAACGCCTCAGGGCTTCAGCCGCGCCTGAAATGTGTTTTGTCTCCTTCGCGAACCAGACCGATTTTCGTGATGAAAAGTATGTCCGTCTCCGTCACTAAATCTATCTACATACCATATTTTTTATGGAAATTGGTTGACAGTTGAGGCGCTGAGTGGTAACAAACATACACACACAAACTTTAAATAATATATAAAGCCGAAGAGTGTGTTTGTTTGTTTGTACGAACTAATCTCTGAAACTAACAATATAATAATATAATAATAATATCATAACAACTACACACAACGCCATCTAGACCCAAAGTAAGCAATTGCTTGTGTTATGGGTACTAAACAACTGATATACTACTTATATATACTTTTTTTTTTGTTAATACATACATATTATAGATAAATTACACCCAGACACAGAACAAACAATCATGCTCATCACACAAAGATTTGTCCTGGGTGGGAATCGAACCCACGAACTGCGGCTTAGCAGTCAGGGTCACTAACCACTAGACCAACAGGCCAGTCTAACAATCGGATTAAAATAATTCTTTTTGCGTATGACAGCCCAGTTCTCGAGGAAGGTTAAAGGCTATGTAACATCACGCTACTGACGATGGGAGCAGAGCAGTAAGCAAAAACTCGGGTGAAACCGCGCCGCGCAAAGCTAGTTAAAATATTAGACCTAGACTTAGTTAAAAGATGATTAGAGTTTTGTATATTATTGATGTAATGAAATAGCGTTAGGAAGTTTGACGATAGCCTTTCATCGTCCACTGCTAGACATCAGCCTCTTTCAATTTTTTGCCTCCTTAGCCGGTCGTGAACCACCTTAATCCATCGGTTGCTCACTACCCATATAATATAAGGTCGTAGGACCACCTTGTGAAGGGTCTGTCTATCTTAATTTTTTTAACAGATTTTTATAAAACGTAACTTTTAAATAAAAACAATTACTTATTATTTTAATTAATGTTTGTTTCATCTTAGTGACTTGTATCACTTATTTTTATAATTTTGGTTTGTAATAGTGATGTTGGTAGATTTTATTTACATAATATTATCATCATTTTAAAAATAATTGCAACTTCAGTGTAATATTTTTTAACAGCACGTGTAGTTTAGTGGTTCAGGAGGTCGCCTCATAGTTATTTATGTATGAAGAGTGTCACTGGTTTGTTTTTAATGTAGATAAATGTTGTCCACGCGACACAGTGCATGTTTCCGCAATTTTAATACATATTGTCTTAGTAAAGGTTTTTTTAATATTTTAACAATTTAAGAGTTTGCAGATAAGTGTATTTGATATAAATTTATTTCAAGATTTACTGAGAAAAAGATCTTGACAGAGCGACAGACAGACTAACAACAAAGTGTGTATTAGAGTGTCGGAGGCCCAATTTTCTTTCTCTTTTCTCACCTCCCTCAATGCTTTTACTTACACCCTACTCCCTTCACGGTAGACAGCGGCTCTGCAGAGACCCTGGCATTGAAGAAGTCCATGAACGACTACCATCAGGTGGGCTGTTGGCTCGTTTGCCATTGTTGGTGATAAAAAAGACTCAGTACCTAACAATAAACAAAAAAAAAATATTCCCTTCACAAAACCTCGTCATTTTTATAACTTGTTTAAAATTCTCGTCACTTAGCGGCGGTGTCAAGTTACTGACCTTTGTACGACCTTCAGTGACTAATAACTTATAATAACACTTAATAAACACGGCAGACATCTTTGTATACAAGAAATGAGTGAAATACCTTGGTAACCTGCGTGATCTCTGGTTTAGGAAGAACCCTTCCTTTAAAAAGTACTAGGGTAGCAGAAAATTATAGAAAGTATGAAATGAAACGAGAACTTCAGATTTTAATCACTCCTTCTACCATTTTCTACTACCCTAGTACTCTTGAATGAGAACTACCGTAACTTTTAAATAGACCAGTACCTGGTTTAAGTATACTTATTGTTTATTTTTAGCCAGGTATTAAATGAATATCATTTAAAGTTATTTACTTACCCCCAGTTTCTGAAAGGCTAATCAACGAAAAATTTACTAATCACCTGTTAATCTAATCTAAAATCATGGATTTTTTTTTTTTTCTTAATACTACTAAGGTGACAAACAAGCATACGGCCCGCCTGATGGTAAGCAGTTACCGTAGCCTATGGACGCTTGCAACACCAGGAGCATCACTAGCGCGTTGCCAACCTTGTTAAAAACCTTTTAACTCCTTTCTTGAAGAACTCCATGTTGTAGTCTCTCGGGAAAACCTCGACGGGGAGCTCATTTCACAACCTTATCGTAAAAGGGGGAAAATTTCTCTGAAACCTCACTGTACAGGACCTCACTGTACAGGACCTAAGAGGTTCTAAGATGTGAGGATGAACTCCCAGCCGATGGCGGGAGGTGCGATGATAAAAAGTGGCCATTGGCCGTTGGATGAACTTGAGCTTTGTAAAGCAATAGTCTTTGCCCTGCACTACCGCTTCGCCCTGTTGAGCACACCGAGCTTTTTAGAGGCCAACTTGGCTTTAGCCTCCAGATGACTGCGGAACTGGACGCTGCTGGAGATGTCGATTCCAAGGATCTCAAGGCTTTCAGATGTTGTAAGGGCTGTGTCTTGGAATTGCGGATTACTTTAATTTGATCTAGTTAGTTACTAATTAGATCAAATTGTACTAAATATTCATGCTTTTAGCAACCCAACTGGTACTTCACATGAGGTTTAACAGGGAATTAGTTGGTTTTTCGTTGATTAGCATTTCAGAAACTGGGGGTTAGTGTCGATTTTAATGAAGCGTTTGGCGCGTGTCTAGCATATATGGTATTTAGTACACAATTCATATCAACTATTATTTTGTTGTCTTGGTAGCACAGTGGAGTTACTGCAGGGCAGGGCGAGAGGTTGAATGTTATTCCAAGACACATCAGCACGAATCTAAGACCAGCAGTTGGTCTGGCAAAAAAAAGGCTTGTACAGAGCTTGAGTTATTCTTTAAAACACACACACTACATGATAGTTGACATTCATGCTGCAAGCGAGGATCCAAGTAGTAGATCCCATGAAGGTTACGATATCCATATCATTGACAAGTGGTGTAACATACGAAAGCAGACCTTGTTGCCTCGGCATATGTCGCAATATCGCATGCAATACAACAATTATCAGAAAATTATTGACTGTACTATCCGCTGTTTAGGAATTAGACTTCCTTCTGTCGTAATCGACCTTTCGTAAATCATTAACAATGTCAGCACTTCGGCGTATGGAGGTAAGTAGTAACCGTAGCCTCTCGACATTACTGGTTTTCTAGGCATTACAGAAACGATGCCAAAAAACCGGTCAAGTGCGAGTCGGACTAGCGCACGAATGGTTCCGTACCATAATGCTACTAATATTATAAATGCGAAAGTTTGTGTGTATGTGTGTGTGTTTATTACCACTCAGCGCCTAAACTGCTGAACCGATTTAGATGAAAATTGGTATGTAAATATGTAGATTCGGTGCTGGGATTCGGTGCCGGAGACGGAAATGGGCTAATTTTTATGCCGAAAAACCGTGTGGCGCTGCTAGACTTTAATAAATATTTAGTATTTTTATTTTAAGTTGTTATAGCGGCAACAGATATATATCATCTGTAAAAAATTTAACTGTCTATGTATCACGGTTTATGAGATACAGCCAGACAGAGTGACGTTTAAGCATTCTCTATAGGTACCTACTTCTTGTAGTTTATGTTATTCTAAATACGCTATGAATATTTTGACTTAAAAACTAATTTTATTAAAAAGAGCTTTATGAACCTTATTTAAAGTATATATTTGCATGTCATATTAGTGATGTAGTTACTTTCACTATTGTGTAATGTATTAATACGACATGTATTATGTATTGTGTTAGTCATAGAAGTAGGTCATTCATGAGTATAACTTACCGATTATCCATACTAATAAATGCGAAAGTAACTCTATCTGCCTGTCTGTTACGCTTTCACGCCTAAACCACTGAACCGATTTTGATGAAATTTGGTATACAGATAGATTGGAAAATAACATAGGCTAACTTTTATCGCGAAAAAAATACTTAATGGGATAAAAGTTTGTATAAAAAATGAAATGAAAATACAGATATAACTGACATTCACTTTGTGTTTTGTATTTTTCTTTTGTACCATTAAAATAAAGGATAGCGACAAAGTAAGGTTAAAATAAGATTGCTTTATGAGGTTGTGGTAGGGCCCCTGGTTTTCTATTTTAGTTGTATCGTAAGAAACCTTAGAGAAAAGATGAGGCCTTTCTATATTTTAAATCGGAAAATGTCAACGAAGACGCTCACTTATCATTATTATTCTATGTTCGACCCACACAGTTTGCAAAACTTTCTACAATCAATGAATCATTGATGCCAATAATATACGCCAAAGACTGCATAGTGCAACTAAGAGTATAACTGGTTCATGGATGGGTGACCGCATGAGCACTGTGGTATTTGATCTGAGCGTCTCCGTGCACGTTATAAGTCGGTCCCGGTTGTTACCAAGTTGATAATAGGTCAAGTCGTTCATGGTTGACCACTAACCACTCTATTAAAGGAGAAGAAGCAGACAGGAGAAACAGTGACTTAGAGATTAAACATGAGTAACTTAAATTGAATTATTAACATTCTGCTAAATTATCGCTGAACCTTGAGAACCGGTGCGGCGACTGTCAAAATAACTTAAATTAACTTAATCTATACTTATGTCTCTCAAGTTTAAGTTTAAACATTCATATGTTAACCTTGCAAAAAGTTTGTGAGTGTTCCTATGTAAAGAATTACGGATATTTTTTTATTATGAAGGTTTAGAAAAAAAACTAATAAAATATCTTGGTTTTAAGTTCACCTCTTCATTATCATCACACCAGCACCAGCCCGTTATTTAAGGCCTTTTGCTAATTTTTAGGGTTCAAAGGGTAAAAAATTAAACTCTTATATTAATTACTAAGACGCCGCTGTCCGTCCTTCCACCTCTCACCAGGCTGTATTTCATCAACCGTGATAGTTAGGAAGTTAAAATTTTCACAGATGATGTATTTCTGTTGTCGCTAATACAAAAAAAAAGCATTTTTTTTTATATATAGTAATCTACCAAAGTGGCAGGGTGGTGACTCCACTCCGCCTGATGGTAAGCAGTCAGTGGAATCCAGAAGTGGCGGCCACTTTACCAAAAGCCATCGTCTTAAACTGCTGGTATGGTGGCCTCCACTATGGCGGCTGGGAATGGGGTAGGGGAAGGGAATGAGATTGTTTCTGACCAACCGTAACCTATTTACGACTTACCATCAGGTGGTCCGTATGCTTGTTTGCCACCAGTTGTATAAAAAATACTTACTACGCAAAATACGCGCTAAATCGTAATGTTGTTGAAAATAGCTCGTTAAAATTATTTGATTTATATAAAAACAAATGTTATTATACTGTCAAAGATTACTTAATTGATAAAAATGTGTAATTCTTTAAAATTGTTACCTACTTTCGTTTTTTTTATTTTTGCTTAAACATGTAAAATATTTGTACACCGGCAATGGTAGAATATGAGACCAAGCAATTTGTATGTAACACATACAAATTGCTTGGTCTGGCTTACACATTTAAGTACCATTCTGATAAATAAATATAGCTTTATCTTTATCTTTATCAAAGATTGTATACTTACATTACTACTCGAGCTTAGTTTTTCTACGACTTCTAAAATAACAAGCGAAGTTATCTTATATCTATGCACGTGTTTAGGTTTTACAAATCTAGCCTTGTGTGTTACAAACATAGTAATACAATTAACGTATCCAAAGTTCATTCAGACAAAATTTGCGAGACTAAAGATGCTTGTAGAAACAATTAAAGCCGTTGCCGAAGAGAATAAACATGGAATTATAAATATATAAAATAATTTTTAGAAAAAAAATGAAAACCGACTTCAAACAATACCTACATGTTCAATCAAATCAAATCAAATCAAATCAAAGGCATTTATTTGCTAAATACAGGTTCTATGAGGTATTACAAATTTGTGTAGTTCTCTGCATTTTACCATGTCAATGGTGTGCACCGACTCCAAAACAACTGATTAAAACCTATAAATAGTAAAGTATTATAGGTATCAAGGATTGCGTTGAGTCCCCTTTATTGTTCTTTGCTATGAAGTAATTAAAATATTATTTTCTACTTTTTAGTTAAGGATTGAACATGTAGGTATTGTTTGAAGTCGGTTTTCATTTTTTTTCTAAAAAATATTTTATTTTTAAACTTTTAGTGGGAATTAATTGTGTATAAACATATTCAACATGGGTAGACCTACTAAACGTGCTGCGCAAATGAGACAGCGCCGCGCCGTTTGAAAGAAAGTGGAGACGAGAGGTAAGATTGTAAATAGAGATATAAAGTCGTTGTCAACACTTTTGCTGATCGCTAAACCCGTGATGATCTACCAACAATAAAGAATCATCAAAAATCATAATTTAACTGACCGAGCAGTCGCTTAACAGATATACAAAAAATAAACAGTGGTGCTGTAAAGGCAGGTTTATGGTCGCCCGCTGCTGTTGTAATTTCTCACGACCTTAAGACCTCCAACTTGGCTTAACGACTACCAAATTATAGTGTACCATAGTCCACTGCTTCTAAAGAATGAAGACGCTGTAAATGAAATGTCAATGTCAAAAAATTCGTCGCAAAAGACATCGACGCGTTACTTTACACGTCTTTACTCCTTGCATACGTTTTGTTACAAAATATAAAATTAAAGCCAAACCACTAAACTATTCTTTATAAAAAAAACATGGGACCCGATTTCAGAGTATACCCTTTCAAATAAAAGAAGAATTTTCCAAATTAGTTTATAAATCACCGAGATATGAGGTAACAAACATACAAAAAAAAAACATACGACCCGAATTGATAACCTCCTCCTTTTTGAAGTCGGTTAATAAATAAATATCATCACAACTACACACAACGCTATCTAGACCCAAAGTAAGCATATTATTATAGATTGTGTTAGCTAGAATGCGGATATATAAATACTTAAATACTTTTTTATTGTAAATACATAAGAAACACCCAGACCAATGCAAATAGACATGTTCATGCACACAAATATGCACTCAGTGGGAATCGAACCTGCGACCTCTGCGTGGCAATCCATACACAGTACCACTGAACCACAGAGACAGTCAATAAGAATAAGAAGGAATCAAAGAGTAATTGCGTCTTTGTCGCTCTGAACGAAACTAATAATAATCACAAGTTACCTTCGTAAAATTACTATACTGAAATGGATCAGTGGATAAGGCATCCACTTCGTAAACACGAGGTAGTGTTTTCAAATCCAGGCAAGTACCAATGTGATTTTTCAAATCATATGTACTTTCTAAGTTTATCTTAGACATTTCTGACTGACGGTGAAGGAAAACATCGTGAGGAAACCTGGACTTTAAAGTCTGAAATTGCCAATCTGTCTTGAGCGCACGTAGTGATTAATGCTCATGCTTTCTCTTTAAAAGAAGAGACCTTTACCCTGCAGTGGGATAGTAAACAGGCTAGTATTATTATTATACTAAGTTTAAGAAACTAAATAACTGAAATTCTACTAAGTAGGTTTCGATTTCTTGTTATAAATAAAATTGTATTGATTAAAAAATCTAATTATCTGGCGAACGAAAAGAGTTGCTTGCTAGGTCTCACGGCTCTACGTATGTCAGCGAATTGGGCGTACACAAATTTTATTACCTTAGAGGTCACTGGATGATACGTGGTTTTCGCTTATAGTAAAGCTGCCACGCCTGCCACTCGTAAAGAATACTTATCCTTGCAGAGGAAGACGCGCTCTTTTCCTATACATACAGAGCACTCTGCTAACAATACAGTGATTTCTTTAAGATCACTAGAAGTCAGCTACCAAATTCACGGACACTATAATTAAAAGTGACTGGTGGTACAACATTGTACAGTTAATAATAGTAAGGAAGTTACCTTTTGACCCCGACTTCTCTTCACCTTGACTTTAATTAACTAATTAAAGTTAATTTTAACCCGACATTAACCGATATGAATATTAACTGCTGAGTCGCTGGAAAACGTCTGCCCGTTTAAACGAGCTTATCTCTTAAGCCACTCAATGGATTTGGATGCGGTTTATACTATTATATTGTGGGTTTTCGAGGAAGCATTGGGTATATAATACATCAGCCTATCACTTATAGCCTAGCAGTAACGACAGTAATAGAACCGTGCAACTACTTTTAGTACCGATACTAAGCGAGGTGGGAATGGTAGGATGCTGGTATAATAAGTAAACTTCAAAATAAAACTAAAATGATTAATTAGTTATATTTAAAAACAAAGATTTTATTTATTAATTTATATTTATTACCACACAAAGAGATACAATAACAACATATAAATAGAATTTATGTACAAAGGTGAGCATAACTCGTAATTGAAATCTCTAAGCAAACCTTAGAGTGGTAAAGGAAGTAATATAGCCTTCCGCGGCGCGGTTTCATTCGCGTCTTTGCTTGCTGCTCTGCTCCCATCGACAGTAGCGTGATGTTACATGGCCTATAACCTTCCTCAACAACTAGGCTATCTTACACAAAAAAAAATATTCAAATCCGATTTGATCTGAGAATCTCTGTGCTTCGGAGGGCACGTTAAAAGTCGGTCTCGGTTGTTACCAAGTTGCTAATAGTCGTTAGGTCAAGTCAGATGCCTCTATAATAAATTATGGATGACCTGAACAAATCTTGACACTAGGTTTGTTGGAATAAACCAAAAATATATCCGTCCTACTTATCTGGTTTAGAGTCCTTTCATAAGAACCGTTTTACACAAATAACTGTTGGGTTACAGGTCAGTATCCCGTCTGTATTGAGTGCGAGTGAACACACCTCTCCTATTCAATAAATAATATAATATACAAATTAGTTTATGAATGAAGTCTTTAATTGGTCCTTATTCCTAAGTAAGGTTGACCACTAACCACTCGACACTTGATTTGATTATTCGTTCGTTCGTTCGGTGAGTGAGAGTTGCCCCATTAATCTTCTTTTTTCTACCCCATCCCCTTCTCTCTACATGGTCAGCAACGGCTTGGTTTGTTTCTGCAATGTTTAGAGAACAGCCATGTCCATAGGTTACGGTTACCACTTACCATCAGGTTGCTCGTCTACCACTATTATTACAAAATAAGGAAAATACTCCGCGACGTGTTGACTGTGTGTTGCTTTTTATCCGGTAGCGGAAAATATTGTAAATTAACTTATTATTCAAGTGATGACTACTTATATCAATTAAATCTAAAGGTTTCATGAGATTATTTACTGACTACCTCTCCGCCCTCACTTCGCATCGGTATCAAAAGTTGCGGTTTCCCGGCTTGGTACACTATTATCGTTGTTTTTCGGCTTCTAAAGGTTAGCTTAAAAAATACCAACACCTTCCTTAGAAACACACTATGTAACAGTGAAAACTGTATACAAATCGAGTGCGGGGTTCTTGAGATTAGCGATTTCAAACGGTATGTTCCCTTTATGTTTAGTCCCTTTACGTCAAGGCTGAGAGTCTATTGTTTATTATACTAGACATAAAGACGACGTAAATGGACTCAGACATACGTTTACCGGCGAGATACTTTTATAATCTCTACCAGCGCATGTGTTCCCATCTTAATGATCCTGGAACTTCTAAGCGGGGCGCGGGCGTGAAAAAGTATCTCACTAAATCGCCATAGTAGAGGCCACTAAACCAGTAGTTTGGCTTTTGGAATGGTGTCCACTAATTCTGGATTCCATTGACTGCTTACCCTCAGGCAGAGTGGAGTCACTTTGGTAGGCTAATATAAAAAAATACTATGTAGATACAAATTGATAAGATTATTATAGGGTTTTGTATTTCAAAACTATGTGAACATTCTTACATGTAGCAACTGTTCTTGGCAGTTTTTGAGAGTACCGGAGGTCCAAAGTAAGGTTGTTCTTGTTCGTCACCAAAGTTGCATGAAAAAGTGTAGGTTTAACTTGCATAAGTAGTAGTTTAGTAAAGATCCGAGGACTTCTGCGAATTATGTTGTAAACAGATATTACTACCTTCGTGCCATGGCGAGATGGCTCGCTGTAGATATAAGTACTTATAATACTTTAATGAGTGTACTGTATCTCCATATCTTTCTATCCACGTGTGAACAGTACAGTTTACGACTCATTAAACTGCAAGCAACTACTTGGATGATGTTTATTTACTACCCATTGTAGACTAACAAGCGAATGTCCCATCATATAGTACCGTAGGGGCGTAGAATATATAGGCGTGTGCTTTGTATTGTAAACAATGATAGAAAATACAATTAAATCGTCTAAGAGGCATGAGGAAGGAAAAGGAAGAGGATCCAGAGGGTAATTGATACTATTTATACTCAAAAGTCTCATCATATTAAATTCCGAAAGAATACTTTATACAAATTATGTTAGTTCACATTCAAAAGTACCAGGGAGCAGAAGATGTAGAAGGTTAGTATAAAATAAAACCTACTAAATGCTCAATCAAATGTTATAAATATTGTGCCTTGGTCGTTTTTCCTGTTCGGGCAAACAAAATTAAATGGCGGGATATACGACCAATGACTCAAATGTAATACAGAATATTAATTATATATTTTTATATTACCTCCTACCGTCTTCTGCTATCCTAGTATCTACTTTGTAATGTTCTCATCATCATCATCATCCCAAAAGACGTCCACTGCTGGACATAGGCTTTCCCCTATTCCGCCACCGTGGCTGGTCGTTCGCCGCACTCATCTATCGGTTGCCCATCACCCTTATAATGTCGTCGGTCTACCTTGTGAGGGGTCTGCCCACGGTGCGTCTTTTAAATGTGATCCAAAATCTTTAAGTACTTAAATTTTTTTGGATAAGTAGTACAGATGAGACATTGTTTTTTTGAAGTTATACTTCTTTTGGCGCGATTGGGAAAAATGATGAGAGTGAATTTTTACGATGCGCGCGCACACCGACAGAAAAAAGCAACACCCTGAAGTTAGTTGCGAACCTTTGTGTGTCGTATCAGTACAAATAATCAGTGTGAATAAATAAAAAATATATTGGCGTTTATATCAATTCATTTATATTTATGACGGTGATAGATATTTTTTTTTGATCATTTATCAGTAAAAATATTTATTTTGAATATTAGTGGTAAAAGTGGTTTTAATATACTGTTTTAAGTGCATTTATAGATTTGAGGTTAACTGTCATGTATGTATGCGTTGTGTTATTATTTGGTATTTTTGGATTGTTACGCTAAAGAAGTATAACTTCTTACGTGCGTACATGAGTACAAACAGAGTACCTTTTAAGTAATTTTAGTAGTACAGAGTGGACTATTACACTAATTACAAAGATGACGTCACATATTTATTTATTACATTCAATGATATTCTATTTAACAGATATGTTATACACTCACAAAACAACAGAAAAAAGTGTTCCGCACAGTACCCGTTGCACACATAGACCTTTTTCATTCATTTCACATTTCACTACATGTCAAAATGATAGAAAAGGATGACTTGAGAAAACAAATATGAAAAAAAGTGACAGCTAGTGTTGTCAATTGCGTATGAATTTGAACAAACATTACTCTAGTTACCAATCACCGCATGCTGTATCATAGACTAACAAATATAACGCGAGAGAAGGTACAAAATTTGTACCGCAGTTTCTACCTATAACAACTACTAAAGGTAGAAAAATAAAACATGTGAAAGAAAATAAATATTTATTTACAGAAAAATTAAAACATTTTTAATAAAAACTGCGATAGACATAATTACAAGCTTTTTTGTACGTAACTATATTTATAACGGGTGGAATCATGCAACTCAATTTTCGGCCGATTGAACTGAAACTTTTTACACATCTTATGGTCTGTTGACAATGCAATTATATATAATTAATATTATTTAAATCTAAAATAGCGAACCTAATATGGGTTACATTCTGTAACCCAAATTTTAAAATACGATAAAAAAACACATAACCCTCCTTTTGGGCTTTACTGTAGTTGGGTTAAACTAGAAATAGCTTTATTTTATGATTTTTGATAATCTGGTAATATTCAAATTTTTTACACACACTTATTTATTTCTAATTAAGTATATACATTTTTACATAAAACAAAATTATGAAACAATACAAGGTTAGAAAAAAGGGAAACCGAACTGCGAAGAACGATGACTTTTCTGCCTACGATTTTCGCATCTGTATTTTTATTCTATGTCCGGGATGCACGCGTCCTTGTCACACGCACCACAAAAATGTATTTTCCATTTCTTTCTTTTTTCTAACCTCCAAATATTCGAATTATTAGGAAAATAATTGAAATATGTTATTAAATCAAAGAGTATTGCGTACTTACATATGGTATGAGATTCCTTGTGTTTTATTTAATTTTGTATCATAATTGGTGCACTTACGGAACACACAAGATGGCATTTTTAAATTTGAAAATTGCATCAATAGTGTACCTACTCGTTGCTGTGCGTAACGCAGACTAAAGACAATACGTCCCAATTAGGACGTTTTCGGGTCTTCACGATTACGCGTTCATAACATATCTGTTAAATAGAATATCATTGATTACATTGCAATAACCTTCACCTATAAATTATCATATATTGTATAGTACAACTTATTGTATAAAAAGCAAAGATCGTTCCGCCATTAAAAACTTGTCGGATCACCTTGATTATAATAATTAATATTCAATCAATATAGATTATAGTCTGTTTGTCTGCATGTGTAAAAAATAAAAAAAAAAAGCTTGCGAAACGAAAGAAAAAAATGCACAGACAGACTCGATGTCAAAAAACAAATAACAGACAGCATTATCTGTGGAATTAAAAGTAAAACAATGCAGTTCATGCAATCTCTGGAAATACCAGTCGAACTTGAATAATTCTTTTGGCTTATGATAGCCCAGTTCTTGAGAAAGGTTATAGACTAACAGTACGCTATTGGCGACGGGAACAGAGTAGTAAGCAAAAACGCGGGTGAAACCGCACTGCGGGAAGCTAGTATTACTAATAGGTAAAGCTAAAGACCACAAATGAATTAAACGTAACATAAAAGATTCTCCACTCTGTCCCACCACTCTGAGGCCCCACTGACAGCTTACCATCGTGAACCAGAATAGTGTCACTCTATGTTAAAATAATCAAGAAAAATGCTTTTGCACATACCGTTCAAAAACGCGGCGGTTATGTCCGACCTATTTGCCGAAGATGAGTCACCAGAATACGGACTGAAACTCCTCTGTGCAACTGTCTTGACTTATTTTGTAGTACTTGATATTACGTCAGCAACAATGGGAGTAGGAAATAAAATCTTTATATAGGAAACATATGCAACAGAGCGCGAGCGCTGGAGGTCAAATTTCTCCTCTTTCCTTTTTTCTCACCAACATCAATGCAATCAACTTTCACCTGCCCCACTCCCTTCACGGCAGGCAGCGGCTTTGCAGAGTCCATGGCATTGTAGGAGGAATGCTCGGGAATCCATGAGCGACAGTTACCACTTACCAACAGGTGGGCTATTTGCTTGCTGCCACTGTCGGCAATAAAAATAACAATAGTGTTATCCATACATAGTATAAAAGCTGGAAGCGTCTGTCTGTTTCAAAGCGGTAATCTCGAGAACCACCCAAAGGATTTGGTTGCAGTTCTCACTGTTATATTATGGGTCACTCAGGGAAGATTTAGGTATATAATACATCAACCTATCACATATAGGAGACAAGCAGTAACGATAGTAAATCAAGCGGGAAACTTTAGTACCGATGCGAAGCGAGACGAGGCGCTAGTTTGTCTTTAATGATATGATGCTAAAGCCAATGTTTTTCAATGGCAACTGCAATAATATTTATAAACAAAAACTCCAATCGTAAATTTCATAATATAATTCATTTATTCCCACGTAAGAAGTGCTACTTATATTATTATATTGTATGTAGTTATTATAATATTTTGATTGTAATTTCAACAGCCAAATCATAATAGGTATAAAATAAATTATTCTTATTTAAAAATTAAAGTTTGTTTTTCATTAAGCGGAAATCACTAAACCTGAGGTTAAAATGCTTTCAGCGTAAAAATATTAAATAATTTATTATTTCGTAAACAAAATTTAGTCCTCATGGTCATTAGAGTTGGGAATGATGCGGTATTTTACCACTCCCCGATAAAGGGTTGACAACAGCATTTAAGCCCTTTTAGCATTTGAATTTCTTTGTTTGACCGTGTAGTCTGTGGTTTGGAATAAGTAACCAGTAAATTTTTCCTGCAAGTGTCATGAATCATCCATGTCATCTTACTGCGACTACCAATCCACCTTGCAAGCAAGGTAAAGCAAACACACCTATAGGCCATTGCTTACTAGAAAGAAAGATAACATTTACTGTGTACAAACAAAAACGACGTATTGGTACAGAATAGGATACAAATAAAAACTTAAATTAAAACATAAATAAAATGAAAAAGTGGTAACACTAACGAGCTTGATAGATGACAGATGACTTGAAAATTCGAACGTGGCGGGTTTCTAAACGAATGGGACGGGAAACTTTGAAAATATCGTTCCATACAAAATGTGTATGAAATAGCATATGTCACGGAGATACGGACGGGAACGTAGTACTCACGGGGCCGAGCAAAGAAGGCAGTCATATCATCTCGTTATGTTTGCACCAACTAAGAGAGACTTATTATCCTGTACACTCCTGGATATAAGCCTCTCTCGTCTTATTCCTGGCAAAACAACAAATTTTGTTTGTTCAGAAAATTGTGAACAAACAATAACATCGTCATGTTTCGAGAAATGCATGAATCATACGGTTGATACGAAAGCTTACCTCTTAGTCCTTTGTCTATTCTATACAAGTTTGTGAGGTTGTAGGATTTACATAAAATTAAAATCACAGTTTTCTTATACGTCTAACAGTGGCTTTCTATTTTATACAAACTTCAATCCAAGATTCTTGAAAATCCCGATTTTTTGTTTGGCGCTAAAGCGCTGTCATTAATAGACATATTGACAAATTGTAAAAACGATTCAGCGCTGAACAACTCATTGCTTAATAATCGAGTTTTTATATAAATATCGGTTTATAGAATGCAATGTAAGGCGACAAATATGCATACGGTCCGACTAACGGTGAGCAGTTATCGTAGCCTTTACGACCCTGGCAACACTTGCTTATCTTTTATAAGAACTCACAACTGGCGCAAGCGCAACTAACGCCGCAACTATTGCGGCATCCATGCATCCATAATGTTAAGCGTCACCGCGCTAATAACTAGTATGCAAATATTTCTCTTAACATATCGTTGTATTGCAGGGTGCGCACACGCAGCCGTCACGACGCTCTACACACGCTCGTAGAGCTCAGTCGACAACGGGCAGCCGAGCGGGACGCACGCCCTATACAACAACAAATAAATGGATAAAAAACAAAGTGCAGTGCAGTGATGCTAGTGTAAAAAGTGCTAGTGCTCATTTTTATACAAAAAAAATATTTTTGATACTTATTTTTTTTTTCGAAGATTTTTTTTAAAATGCAGGGGCGTGATAAGTTGTGTGCGAAGCTCACCAGTGCGTTTCTAAGGAAGTGGTGTAAGTAGTGCTTTATTACTTTTTATATGGACTAAGCTTAATTATACCTTTAACTTGTTATGAAAGAAAATCATACTAATGTGTATCATAATTCACAAGAATGGCTGTAATCACAGGTACAAATACATAGTTGGCGACAGGATTCAACAATTCTATCTCCATACTATATCATCAGAATTCGTTTAGTAATTTTGCAGTTCAAACGTGACAAAGTAACTAAAATGTTAGATAATTTGTCTTTGTGTATTAAAAGAAGATAGTGTATTAAACTAATTTGAAATTTTATAAATATCAAGCATGTATAAAAGTAGACTGGGCAGAATACTTAACCTAAAGCGTTTTCCACCAGTCAACCTATTGGGTAATGCAGAGAAATTCTATGTCATAATATAAGTACGTGTTTTTTAAACTACTTTCGCACTATGACAGAAACTTTATGGTCTAACAAACGTACAATTAATACTTACATAACACAAAACACATCCAGAAGAAAAAGTTAAAAGTCACACAAAGTTTTCATGTGTAAAACCTGGAATTAAATATCTACTTGAGTGACTAATGAAATTAAAAAAAAACCAAACAAAATGTCAAACAATTGACCAGTCAGTTCACTGACGAGGTAGACGCATTAGAGGAACTAGCGAGAACCGCAGACCACTCTTTTTAATCGCTTTATTGTTAAAAGTAGCTTTCCGCGGTACGGTTTCACTCCAATCACTTACTGCTCCGCTCCTGTTGCCAGTAGCGTGATGTTACATAGCCTATAACCTTCCTCCAGAACAGGGCTAAAATAGGCAAAAAGATTTTTTTAAATCCGACTAGTATTTCCAGAGATTAACGCGTTTAAACAAACAAACTCTATATTATATATATTTACTAGCTGTGCCCGCGACTTCGTCCGCGTGGAATAGTGATTTTGGACAGCATTTTTTGGATATATCTTTTGGTTTATTTTGAATTATAAACATCTTCGTTTAGGTGAATAAGAAAAATCTTTACAGTAAATGCTTCTTTATATACGATTTTAGACGTATAGCCATCGGGGATCAAAGCCATACAGGTTGCTAGGATTACTTACACGTGGCAAATCCACATAAAGCTGACCATGCAAAAAACAGCTAATATTTAGATCCGCAGTCACAACATTTAGTGTCTGACCTTAGGCTTTATTAATTGTCATCGCGAAACATAGGCTCACTGGAAACTGAACTCGTTTAAAACTAAACGGGAAATGGTTTGGAATGAGAGGAATCCGAGGAATAAAAACGCTATAAGGTTTTTTAAAATATATTAGCCTGCCAAAGTGACTCCATCCCGCCTGATGGTAAGCAGTCAGTGGAATCCAGAAGTGGTGGCCACCACACAAAAAGCCATCGTTTTAAACTGCTGGTATGGTGGCCTCCACTATGGTGGCTGGGAATGGGGTTAGGGGAGTGAGGGAAGTGAGGAAAAAGGAAAGGGGGAAATTTGGGCTCCTGGCACTCTCACTCACCGAACGAAACGCAGTAGTACGAATACTGCTACTCTTACGTCGATCTTTTATGAGAGTGTAGTACTTCCCCGGACGATCCGGCCCATTCATGCTGAAACCAGCTTGGATCATTTTTTTTTTTTTTTTTTAAATAATATTCTACCAAATTCACACAGCGCCATCTAGCCCCAAATTAAGCAATTATATTTGCTTGTGTTATGGGTACTAAACAACTGATATACTACTTATATACATTTTTTTTTTTTTTGTAAATACATACATATTATAGATAAATTACACCCAGACACAGAACAAACAATCATGATCATCACACAAAGGTTTGTCCTGGGTGGGAATCGAACCCACGACCTCCGGCTTAGTAGTCAGGGTCACTAACCACTAGACCAACAGGCCAGTCTAGATCTACTACCGTAATACTACGGTTAGGTCTAATTGGGCCCCTGTACAATGCCGCGGGCGTCCAGCGGCACCACCATTTATACGGGTCTTACTGGCCGGCGGGTTGACCCACACCACCCACACAATGACTCCACGGATACTCAGCTGGTCCCACACATGCTGCGAGGATTGTCATCTCTGCATCAGTTGGGGCTCCGGCTTTCGCACTTACCGAACGAAACGCAATAATATGGATACTATTACTCTTACAACGATCTTTATAAGAGGGTAGTACTTCCCTGATCGATCCGACCCATTCATGCTGAAATCAGCGTAAATCGACTACTACTATTTCGTAATTCACTTTAATTCCACCTATTCCGTAATGAGACGTGTTAACATGTTTTTATCATAAAAAATAAAATAAGTCCAGAAAAATATACTTAAATCTAACTTTTATTTACATTTTAACTGATAAAGTATTTACATTTTAATAAAGAAATAAGACGTGTTAACCTAACTTAAAAACACTAACCTAAGCTAAATACATACCACATGTATGACGTGATTATTTAAATTGGCATAACTTTTTTATTTATGAACCGATTGACATGAAACAAACACTAAATGTTAAGTGAAGCTTACCACAATGTATCAGTGAAAACCATATTTAAATCGGATAAGCCGTTTTTGAGATTAGCGTGAATTTGAAACTCGATTTCCCCCTGACTTTCCCCTCCTTTTCCCCTGACTTCTCCCTCATTACCCCCGCACTTTCCCCTCACTTCTCCCTTCCTTTCCTCTTCCTCCCCCTCCCTTCCCGCTCCCTCCAAATTTCAAGTCGCCAACTTCAAAAGCAAAGATCTTTTTATACAATATTTCATCCCTTATTTCACTCCTATAAATCCACCCCAGTAAAAAAAAAATTATGAGCGTATTTTTTATTTAAATAAAAGTATTCCAAAACAAAATTTCAAAGCTGTAACTTAAAAAATGAAGACGTTTCATACAAGCGATTTCATCCCTTTTCATACACTTAAGGGTTGAATTTTTAATAACCCTTTCTTTGTAGACTTCTAGACATTAAGACAAACACACCCTCCAAATTTCAAGTCGCTACGATCAGCGGTTTAGGCTTTACGTTATCTGTCAGTCAGTCAGTCAGTCAGGACAAAGCCTTTTATAATATGTATGGATGAATGGATTAGACGTATAGCCATCAGGGATCAAAGCATACAGGCTGCTAGTAATGCTAACATGTGATAGAGCCACATAAAGCTGACCGAAAAACAGCTAATACTTAGATCCACACCCACAACTTTTAGTGTCTTACCTTTACTTTAATTACTTAATTAATTAATTACTTACTTTAATTAGTCATCGCAAAACATAGGCTAAATAAACTAAATGAAAGACTGTTTAGAATGACAGGAATCCGAGGAATAAAAACACTATCAGCTATTCCGCAACCTGTTAAAATATCTGCTTCTATAAGATTTCGTAGTAAATTAACGAATGTTAGATGTGATTCTTTAAATTGGCATAACTTTTTTATTTATGAACCGATTGACATGAAACAAACACTAAATGTTAAGTGAAGCTTACCACAATATATTAGTGAAAACTATATTTAAATCGGATAAGCCGTTTCTGAGATTAGCGTGCACAAACGCACAGACAAACAGACAAACAGACAAACAGACAAAAATTTTAAAAATCATTGTTTTGGGTTCTATTTGCGTTGATATAGGTCCCAATAGTATTTTTTCTCATATATCTTCCATGTACAGACAGCGATCGGTTACATTTTTATTATATGTATAGATATAATAGTATGGATTTCTCCAGAGTTATATATTAGCAAGTAGCATTTAAAGTGACACAGGGAATGCACTAAATTCGAAGAAATTATAAATTTACTAGCTGCTGACCTTGGCTTCGACCGCACCTAAAATGTGTTTGTATTTCTCGGTAACCAGATCGATTTTCGGGATAAAAAGTAGCCTATGTCCGTCTCCGGCACCAAATCTATCTACATGCAAATTTTCTTCGAAATCGGTTTAGCCGCTCTGAGTGGTAACAAACACACAGACACACAAACTTTCGCATTTTTAATAATAGTAAGGATCTCACGTCTGAGTCTAAAATTGCTAATCCGCCTTGAGCAAGCGTGTGTCATGTCAATGCCTTTTAGTAGGCTTTTATCTTGCAGTAGGAGTAGGAATATAAATACATAAAGTTTTGTCTCGTAACGCAGTCACACACACATATCCAATGTGCTATTAAGACTGACAATGTGTACAAGTATTAAGAACGTTTAATCCTTGTTGATCCATTGATAACAGAGGATCACGTTATATTCCCGGAAGTGGTAAACATATTTTGACTGCCTCTGTGGTTCAGTGGTACTGTGTATGGACTGCCACGCAGAGATCGCGGGTTCGATTCCCGCTCAGTGCAAATATTTGTGTGCATGAACATGTCTATTTGCATTGGTCTGGGTGTTTCTATGTATAATATGTATATATTTACAAAAAGTATTTAAGTATGTATATCCGCATTCTAGAACACATAACACAAGCTGATATAATTACTTTGGTCAAAAAATAAAAATATTTATAATAACACTCGAGTTTCGCTACCTAGGTACTTTATTATTTCATGTATTTTAACAGGGAGTGATACTGATGCCATTTACAAGGCAGAATTCTTGTTTTAATTTATAGACCGATAGCGCTAGGCTATTTTGGGGTCATAAGTTACAAAAATTTTAAAGTTGCTTATTTTTTGCCTGTGGATACAATAATACATAAGAAGCCTAATATTATGTTTTGTGTCACATCTGCCATTTGCATTTTGAGCAATTCGATGATTTGTGATTAATTCTTTTAATTTAAATCAAAACTGGCAAAATTAATTTAAAGTTAACAACAATTATGGGAGCATGTCTAGGATAGCCTACGGAGTGTGCAAGCCTAATTTGTGTCATCTTCGTCCAGTGCAATCTGATATAGGGTCAGGATCTAAATACGGTGGTAAAAAAAAAATTATAATTGATTAAATAACTATCTCCTATTTCAGATCACTTACATATACCCATTAAAGAAATTTGTGCCCAATTAGAGCATGCAATTTTAAGATTTTTAATTATTTTGTTTTTCCAAGCTACAAACGCTCCAAAAAAATATTACAATCATTAGAGTTCACATATTTAATAACATAAATGTATGAAAAATCGACATTGTAAATTTGTGTCATTTTCATGCACGATAAATTAACACAACACAAAAAAGTAATGGTTGCGGTCCAAGCTGGCTCGCAAGAGGACGCGCGGCGGCGCGGCGTTGCCTCCTTCTACGCACGCACACCAAATTCGTTCGGTACCTACGATTTCTTCTAAGCGAATCGTTCTTTATAAATTAAATTAAAATTAACGTATATTTTATTTTTACACTACGCTATCTGGTCCCAAAATAAGCAAGGCATAATACAAATACATACTTCTTTTATAACTACTAGCTGCTCGCTGTGGCTTCGCCCTCGCGATATATGGTATTATGTTTAATTATGTAACTCAGGCACCAGACCAATTTTCGGGATAAAAAATAAAAAGTATCCTATGGGCTATGTCCGTCGCCGGCACCTATGTACGTACCAATTTTCATCAAAATCGGTTCAACCACTTAGACGCTGAGTGGTAACAAACAAACACCATACATACAAATTTTCGCATTTATAATATTAGTAGAATGTAAGTAAGTGCATACAATAAATTATTATTTAAGAAACTCCTAGACTCAAAACAAACTCTATGTGTTTATTCACAAAACTGTTTGTCTCTTCACGGTTGGAAACCAGCCTTCCAACAAAGGTCACCTTGGCGGGAGATTGGTTTTAATCTGCGGTTTGTGTTGCGTCGAGATGGATCTAAACCACGCACTAACACGCTCGCGAGTCAGTACCGGGCGAGTCGTCTCCTCTTCTGGCGTGAGATCAACTAGGGTTGCCACCTTCTTCTGACGGAAATCTAAACTAAAAATTACAATAAAGCAAGTAACTTCAGATAATTTTTTTTAATTGCTGATAGTGGCAGACGAGCAAACAGCCCACGTGATGGTAAGTGGTAACTGTCATTCATGGACGTTCGTCCATGAATTAATTCTAGAGTCCCTAGTATTGCTACTGCCAGGGACTGCGAAGTTGCTGCCTACAGTGAAGGGAGAGGGTTAGGAGAGGAAAAAGGAAAAAGGGAGGCACAATAGTACGGATACTATTACTCTTTCGTCGATCTTCTACGAGAGGGTAGTACTTCCCCGTTCGATCCAGTCCATTCATGCTGAAACCAGCGTGAATCTACTACCATGACTATTTAGTTATAAATTTTAACTAACTATCTTTGTATTAAATTTTTTGTTTTTATTTTATACTATATTTGTATAACTTTTAAACATTTAACAATTTAAATATTAGTAAACGAAAATAAATGATGCAATACCATTGAAAAAGTGTTGCAATTATATTATATAGGCGTTTGTTGTGAGACCAAATAAACCGTTTACATTATTTTGAAGTTAATATGGTGTTGAACTATTATAAAATATGTTAAAATTAGTACAAATATCCGTAGGGGCAAAGACGCTTGCAATAACTATATTATAATAATATAATAATAATAATAATATTCTACCACATTCACACAGCACCATCTAGCCCCAAATTAAGCAATTATATTTGCTTGTGTATATATATATATATTATTATATATAGCAAAATTATTGGTACCTACTTATATAATACTGTACTATTTACTATTTATATTCAGTTATTTTTGGAATCGGAGCCAGCCAACAGGATTTTAATTTTGTCTTTGCAACAAACTTGAACTGCACGGGGTGGCAATAGTGCGCACGGGCAGGGGCGCGTCGCGATAGCTTGGTAGCGCAGGACGTGATGCGCGGGATGTGCCTGTGTCGCGGACGGACGCGGTCAGTCAGACGTATGAGAGCAGACGTCGTTGACAGTTGTGTCTAAATACATAAAAAAATTAATACGCAGTTAAGATTAGGTTTCGTTCGATTTCTTTTATTAAATCTTTATTTTACATTCATATATTCATAGATTAATCTTTTCTTTAAAGTAATTTCTGATGAATTCTTTCTTTTAAAAGAAACCCCAAAGAAAATGAACTTGGCAAAGCCCCGACAACATCACTAAAAATGAAATTGACTTCATCATGACGGACAAAAAGCGCATATTTAGGGATGTCTCTGTGATCAACATATTTAACACCGGAAGCGATCACCGACTGGTAAGGGGCACCCTAAATATAGTCTTCAGAGCTGAGGGAAACCACACGGTGAGGTCCATATTGAGACCACCTCTGCAACAAACCATAGCTGGCTCTGAACAGTTTCAGTTGGAGCTAAAGAACAGTTTTGATGCCCTGAAACTTGAAAACACACAGGACATTGACAAGGACCTAGACAGCGTGGTTACAACCATTAGGGATATGGGCAAACGGTTTCGTGAGCGAAAAAGTATGGGCCGAGATTTGCGACTATCAGCTGAGACTTAAAACTCATGAGTAAGAGACGTGAAATGATACATCATTCCTCAGACCAAATGGCTCTGTCAAAGCTCATCAAAAATCAATACGGAGGGACCTTAGGCGCTCAAACATGCAACGCATTATGAACACAATTGAGCGAAATAAAGGTCTCAAAGTGTTCGAACAAAAGCTTGGCAGAAGCCATTTAAGACAGATAAAAACCGAGAATGGACAAATCCACACGTCTCAAACTCAAGTTCTCGCTGGAGTCGAAGAATTCTACGGAAACCTGTACTACTCTAACGCCGCACTACCTTCGCCATCTCACCAAGATCTGAGAGCCACCCTGACCCGCCACTTTACCGATGAACTGCCAGATACCAGCCCAGAGGAGATCGAGTTGGCTCTTGGACAGCTGAAAAATGGGAAAGCCCCAGGTGAGGACGGTGTTACGAAGGAGCTCTTGAAGTCAGGCGGCAAACCCGTGCTGCAAGAGCTCCAACGCTTATTTCATTCTATAATTCATAGCGGGAGAACCCCAAGGGCATGGAGCAGGAGTACCGTAGTATTCTTTTTCAAAAAAGGAGATAACACTCTTTTGAAAAACTACAGGCCCATCTCCCTCCTGAGCCATGTCTATAAGCTGTTCTCAAGGATCATGTCGAATCGACTTACTAGAAGACTTGACGAGTTTCAACCTCCGGAACAGGCCGGATTTCGCGGAGGATTTGGCACCATAGACCACATCCACACTATCAGGCAGGTCATACCAAAGACAGAGGAATACAACCTCCCTCTCTGTCTCGTCTTCGTGGACTATGAAAAAGCCTTTGACTCTGTCGAGATCTGGTCTGTCATGGAGTCCTTGCAAAGTTGACTGGCGATATATCAGTGTGCTGAAATGTTTATACAGCAACGCCACAATGTCCGTCCAAGTACAGGGTCGTCCGACAAAGCTTATCCAACTACACAAAGGAGTGAGACAGGGGGATGTCGTATCCCCGAAACTGTTCACAGCTGTATTGGAGGATGCTTTTAAGACAATAGACTGGAAAGGACGTGGCATAAACATAAACGGGGAACACATTTCGCACCTGAGATTTGCCGATGATATTGTCATAATGGCTGAGACCCCACAGGAGCTCCAAGTTATGCTGAACGATTTAAATGAGTCCTCCCAACGAATCAGTCTGCGGATGAACTTGAACAAAACGAAGACCATGTTCAATGATCACGTTACGCCACAACCGATTATCGTTGATGATGTACCTCTCGAAGATGTTAAATCCTATGTCTACCTTGGACAAACACTACAACTATATAAAAACAACTTCGAGAGGGAAATCGACAGGAGGATTCAGTTGGGTTGGGCAGCATTTCACAAACTCCGTCAAGTTTTTACGTCGCCCATACCGCAAACCCTAAAGACCAAGGTGTTTGACCAATGCGTCCTGACAATTGTAAACTGATTTTCGAAATTCTTTATTTGTTAGAAACAACGTGTCCGTGGATGGGTGACCATTTGTGGCATTTCATTTTGAGCGTCTTCATGTTTTAGTAGCGGTAGACTCTTATCACTTCATGCCAAGTTAGAGGTGTCATGATCGTGAGAAATTCCAACAGCAGCGGGTGGCTACAAACTTGCCGTTACAGCAACACTGTTAATCTTTTGTATATTTGTTACGCGATTACTCCGTCAGTTAAATTATGATTTTTGATAATTCTTGGAACATTGACGTTTTAGCGACGAGGGCGAGAGAGAGGTGCTTGTTAGCAGCGGCTCTCTTAGTGACTCTATGAAAAGGCGTAACATTTGAATTAGCGACAAAAATATTATTTTGCATACCCACAATTTTTTTTTATTTATATTTAGTACCTGGTGTCATGTTAATCGTGTCCCTCTAGCACTAGGAATAATTTGAAAACTGAATCGAGCTATGTGTTGGAAGTTGAAGAACTATTGATCCAAAAATGTATATAAATTTTTTGTAAGTCTCGAAAATACTATAATATTGCTGTTTTTCAAAAATATATATTGCAAGCGGCTTTGCCTGCGCAAGTATATGTATTATATTATTTTTCCACACCGTATAAACTTCAAAATAATGTAAACTCTTTTTGATCTCACAACAAACGCCTCCATTAAATATAATTGCAATACTTGTTCAATGGTATAATTATAAGTATAATTTTTAATGAAAATAAATGTGCATTATTTACTTTCACTTACAAAAATGAAAATAAATAATGCACATTTTTTTCGTTTACAAATATTACAAACTAAAAAGTTTTTTTTCTCTATAAGATTAGTTTAGATTTCCGTCGGAAAAAGGTGCCAACCCTAGTGATCTCACGCCGGAGACGAATCGCTCGGTATTGACTCGCGCGCGTGTTGGCGCATGGTTTATATCCATTTAGACTAGATGCAACACAAACCGCGGTTTGAAGCACCCGCCAAGGTGAACTTTGTTAGAAGGTTGGTTTCCAAACCTGAAGATCGTGCATAATAACTATAATAAGTCAATCAAATCGAATAACGCACGCACTTATCGCAGCTTGCACCGAATACCGAATGTAAACAAACAACACGTTCTACGCGCCCGTCAGCGCGTCAGGCTAGCCGGGGCGCCCGCCGCCTGCGCCCGCGCTCTTCCCCGCGATCGCCCTTCTTGCGAAGAAATCGTTTTTTTTTTAAATATTAAGATTTCGTGGATAAAAACAACACAAATTATGAATAGGGTTTTGTTACACCATAATAATCAAAAACACGTAATCTCTAATAACTTGCATTTTCTTTTGTGGCTTTTACAGAGTGTTGTAATAAAAAAATCAAATATCTATAAATGTCGTGGATAAATTCGACACAAAATATTTTGAACAACAGATAACCGAACTCTAAAACACATAACACCTCTAATACAAATTTTAATATTTTTTTAGAGCTAGTTGGGTGACGTATTAGGTACTAGTTAAATATCACGATTCCCTTGGGCAGAGATGACACAAAAAGCCTATGTACATCAGTTACTACTTTGTTATTATCATGGAAGTCAAATTTTTGTCTTTAATTTTCTTTTGTTCCAATACTGAGCGAAAAGACAAAATACCTAAATTTCTACCTATGCAAGTACCTAGGATGACACAAACTAATGTTTTAGGCTAGGCTAACGGTCAAGAAACTATATGCGAAAAATAAACAACTTTAATATTTTTGAAACCTCAAAACCTAGCGCTACGGGTCTATTAATCACCTTCCGTGCTTCGAAAGGGCACGTTAAAAATCGGTCTCGACTGTTACTGATTAAGTCGGGGACCTCTATAATAATTTATGTGCGATCTACACAAATCCTGGCATTAGGTTGACCTCCAACCACTTAATTTGTATGAAAATTTTGAGATTTTTTAACAGTAAACCTCAATATCACTTTTCCCGACCCAGGATTGCATCCCAGACCTCTAAATGACAATGAACAGTACCACGGAACTCTCGAGACATTTCTACTAGTATATTTAGTTAAATATATAAATAAGAAGTTTCTACACGTGTAATGTTATCATACTTGAAACTAAATATGCGCATAGTTCAGTTATCTCTTCACCCAACGGTCGTCGGTAGATAATGGTAGCCATTACCACCTTTGCATGTAAGTGTAATTAAATAAGCTATGTTTCTAACTGCTGCCTCTGTTCTGTGGTACTGTGTACGGTCTACCACGCAGACTGTACACCACGCACTACTGCCACGCAGTGGTCGCAGGATCGATGCCCGTTCTTTGCAAATATTTGTGTGCAGAAACATGTCTATTTGCATTGATGTAGGTATTTGTATGTATTTACAAAAAAAAAATAGTATTTAAATATTATATCCGCATTCTAGAACCCATTTCCAACAGAAGCTTTAATATGCTTATTTTGGGTCTAGATGGCGATGGATGGCGCTGTGTGAAATGAAATGAAGATTTGAAATTAAATGATTTCCTCACATAAAATAGAGTTACATAGGTTGTTAATCATATTTTTTACAGTCCATCTATTTTGCCCATTAATATTGTTACCTAGTTATGTGTAGGTAGTGGTTGTTGTTTCTGTGGCTCGGTTTCACTCGAGTCTTTGCTTACTGCTCTGCTCCCGTCGCCAGTAGCGTGATGTTACATAGCCTTCCTCTAAAACTGGGCTATCATACGCAAAAATAATTATTTAAATCTGACCGGTAGTTTCAGAGATTAGTGCGTACAAACAAACAAACAAACTCTTCCGCTTTTATAATTGTCTAAGTAGATCAGTTAATTTGTGTTTGCAAACTAAAGTAGAGCCATAAGAAGTATGGCTAAGTAACTGAACCTCTCTTTTTAATGTCCTAGCAAAGAGTTCTGAAAGAACTGCCATTTAGGGCTAGTAAGTGGCAAAGCAATTTATCTAATATTTAAGTAATAATGGAGCTTTTGGCGCGTGTCTTATTAATGCGGTATTTAATCCATTCTTAATTGGCTTATGTATCAACTATTCGAGACCGTCCGCGGTTAGTAGGTAATATGTTTTTTATGACATGACAAATTTTCGAAATTCCCGTTTTTTTCTAGTGTAATATGCATGTGATATACATGTAAACCTTTTAAAAGAAATGCTCTAAACAAGCTGTCCAGACCGGATATGATCCCGGGCTAGGGCTGCCACCTGTATAATTTGGCAACCAGGTGCAGACGCCTAAAAACCCCGGATTTTAGAGCTCAGAAGCCGAAAATGTATACAGGTTTTTTTAAAACATACAATCTGTTCGTCGGTTGATCGCAGCGTGCGGACACAGTGCGTGTGTTGCGGGCGGCTCAAGACTTCAAATTTTTAAACTCAGACTTCAAATGAAGCCCCGCTCGGACGCCGCCGGACTCCTTCTAAACTAGGACATATCCGAGGAAACCCGGACGAATGGCAGCTCTATCCCGGGCCAATATTAAACTACTAAATAGATTGGAGGGCCGCACAAATAAAATACTACTTTTTATGTGTATTTCATTTTTCTGTAGTGGTTTATATGTAGGTGCCAAAAAAATTTGAATAGTAATGTTTTTATTCTTTCGTTAAAATAATAAACACACTGCGGGCCACACAAAGATGAATCGGGCCTTGGTTTGGATAGCCCTGCTTTAAACGACGCGACAGTGAAAACTGTATTCAAAACCGTTGTGTGATTGTGATGAAGTTAGCGGAGAAATAAAGAAGAAAACAAAAAAATTGCGACGTACTGTTAGAGATTTACCGATTTTAATGAGCTATTCTGGTCCGATCCCCCTGATCTGATCCCCTCGGGTTATTATTATTCTTAGAATTCGTTCTGATCTCCTGTCTTTTTGACAGGTAAAAGTAAAGGATAAAACATGGTTATTGTGGGTTATACCTAAGAGATAGACATTTACCATAGCGGACTTTTTTGTAGACCTTTTTAAAGTGTACAATACCGTGTGCAAAATTATCAGTGTTTTTCTACTATATTATGCATGTTATATTCTTATAAACTTTCCTCTTGAATCACCCTATCTATTAAAAAAACCCGCATTAAAATCCGTTGCGTAGTTTCAAAGATCTAAGCATACATAGAGACAGACAAACAGCGGGCAGCGACCTATGTAGTAAAGCAATTTTAAGCAATACATTAGTCCATATCTAATTAAGTTCCTTTAGTACATTGTGCATTTATTATAGATCAATAGAGATATAGATCCACGCTGATTTCAGCATGAATGGGCCGGATCGTCCGAGGAAGTACTACCCTCTCATAGAAGATCGACTTAAGAGTAGTAGCATCCGTACTACCGCGTTTCGTTCAGTGAGTGAGAGCGCCGGAGGCCCAATTTCTCCCCTTTCCTCTTTCCTCACCGTCCTCATTCCCTTCCCCTAATCCCATTCCCAGCCGCCATTGTGAAGGCCACCATACCAGCAGTTTAAGACGATAGCTTTTGGTATGGTGGCCACCACTTCTGGATTCCACTGACTGCTTACCAACAGGCGGGGTGGAGTCACTTTGGTAGGCTAATAAATATAAAAAAAAAACGAGAATTTGGCTTTAATTTTAACTGGTTTATCAAGGTCACTCAAGGTTGACATGTTACATTGGTAATTCCGGCACGTGGACTATATAATTAAAATGCCGATTAATATTTTATTTATAATACCTGTCCTTGGTTATGAGAACGCCGGACTAGAATAAGAGGCTAAGGGAATCATATCATATGGCTAAAAGACGTCCTCTGCTGGACAAAGGCCTTCCCCAATTTTCGCCACCGACCGGTCGTTCTCTGCCCTCGTCCATTGGTTGCCCGTCTCCCTTATAAATATACTTAAAAAACACAAACAAGCCGTTGTCGACCATGAAGGTAGAAAGGGATGAGGAAGCAAAAGGGAATAGTTAGGACAGAGGGTAATATTCTTCCAACTTCCTGTCCAAAGTGCTTGAAGCTTGTGTGCATAAGCAACTGTCACATCACATTTACACGCACAAACTTTTAAGCCCGTTTCAGTCCGGCTTCAAACCAGGTCACAGCACTGTTTCCGCTCTCCTCAAAGTGACTGGCGATATCAGAGAGGGCATGGAGAATACTAAAGTCACCGTATTGGCTCTAGTTGACTTCTCAAAAGCTTTCGATACCGTCAGTCACGATATCCTCCTAGCAATCCTTTCCCATCTTATGATCTCCTCCGAGACTCTGGAATGGTTCTCAAGTTATCTTCGAGGTCGCCAGCAGTTGGTTCGCGTAGATGAGCAGTCATCGAATTGGCGTGACATTGTTTCTGGCGTTCCTCAAGGCGGTATACTTTCTCCTTTGTTATTTTCAATTTTTATTAACCTCATAACTAAGAACCTTCAGTGTGAGTATCATCTGTATGCCGATGACTTGCAGATATACTATCAGGCTGACGTGGACAAAGTGTCGTCCGCTATCATCATGGTCAATAGGGATCTGGATCATATAAAGAATTGGTCTGATAGGTTTGGCTTGACTGTTAACCCCGCAAAGTGTCAGGCCATAGTGGTGGGTAGCCAAAGATTAATAAGCAGGTTAGACATAGCTACGCTTCCACCTCTTATTTTTAATGGTGAAGTCATAGAATTGTCACCAACAGTCAAGGACCTCGGCCTGATTATTGACACTACGTTGAATTGGCGAGCTCAAGTGGCTCAAGTTAGTCAAAAAGTCACTGGTACCCTGCGTGCTCTATACCGACTAAAAAATTTTCTGCCATGGAGGACTAAGGCAATGCTGGTGCAGGCTTTAATTTTTCCTTTAATCGACTATGGTGATGTGTGCTACTTTGACCTGAATGCAGAGCTTCTCAATAAACTCGACCGTCTTCTCAATAACTGCATTCGATTTACTTTTAACCTTCGTAAGTATGACCATGTGTCCACTTATCGTTTCCAGCTAAAATGGCTAACTATTTTTCAACGCCGAAGTTTGCGTGCGCTAACCACACTATATTCAATTCTAACTTCCCCTAACCTTCTTCCTTACTTGACTCCTTATTTTCAGTACCTTAGTTCTATCCATGATAGAAATCTTCGCTCCGCTAATAATCTTCTCTTAACTTGTTTCTCTCATACAACAGATTTTGTTCACTCTTCTTTTCCTATTCAATATATCCTTCTTTGGAATGCGCTTCCTCTCGAAATCAGGAAGTCCACTAACCGTTATGTGTTTAAAGTAAAAGTCCGGGAGTTATTATTATCCAAATAATAAGGCAGTTTCATTCATCACACATATAAGTAATTATGTATTATTTTCCATCTTTAAATGGATTATTTTATTATATTTATATATATTATTATATCATATTATTATATAATACTATATATATGTATATTTATTTATATATATATTATATACATATGTATATCCTATCCTTTAACCTAAGTACTTTGCACCTACTTGATTGTCTCTGCATCACCCAATGGTAGACTGGTAGATAATGCCTCAGGCATTAAGTCCGCCTTTACATGTATGTGTATAAAGTCTTAAATAAATAAATAATATGGAAACTAGTATAAAATTACCCTTTTCTCTATTATGCCCTTCTATTAAATTGCCATGGTGCGTGTAAACTAAAATTACATCATATAAAAGTATATAAGTCGTGATGCCCTAGTGGTTAATAGTCCCGCCTCTTAACACGAGGTTGTGGGTTTGAATATGTGCCAATATGACTTTCTACGTTGGAAGTTTACCTTGAATTTAGTGACATATGATGAAGAATAACATGAGAACTTATATGAAATCGTCCATCCGCCTTGTGTTATCAATGCTCATGCCTTCTCTATATGAGAAGAGGCCTATCCTAGTGTAGTAATATACTATTATTAATATTATTATTACATAGAATATCTTAATGTCCTATCGCATAGCAACCGGATTATTCGCACCCCGGAAAAGTGATGTAAAATATGCAAAGCGATTTAGCAACTGTAAATTTTAAATCAAGAAACACAAGGACTGTATTGCCAAATTTTATATTTCGACTTAAGACTACTCAAGATGCGAAATTTTGATATTTAAGTATCAAGAAACAAGTTAAGTAATACAGGTTTTCTTAAGCCAGATCGACTATTGAGTTCAGGCCGATTACAAAAAAAACTTATTACCATAGTAGATCCACGCTGATTTCAGCATGAATGGGCCGGGTCGCCCGGGGAAGTACTACCCTCTCATAGAAGATCGACTTAAGAGTAGTAGTATCCGTACTACTGCGTTTCGTTCGGTGAGTGAGAGCGCCGGAGGCCCAATTTCCCCCCTTTCCTCTTTTCCCCCCTTTCCTCCTTCCTCACCTCCCTCATTCCCTTCCTATTAAAAAAAAAAAAAAAAAACTACGAAAATAATTGTGGAGAAATGTGGATTTCATCTGAAATCGCTAATCCGTTTCCTGCAAGCGTGTGATCAATGCTTATACTTTCTTATGATGTATGATGAGTTGAAATATAACAACAACAAAAACTATGATTCCACTAATATGGATGTTTGTTACTCGTTCATGCAGAAACTACTGAATAGATTTTAATGTAACTTTACAAAAATATAGCGCATATTTTTATTTAAAAAAAAGGAAAGGGCAAGAGGGTAATTAAGTTGCCGGCGCTCTCACACATCGAGCGATACACATTAGCATGGAGATTAGAGAAAGAAAGAAGAAAAAGTATTTATTTGTGCAAAACACGACGCACATAGAAAATAAAACACAATTTAAAAAATAAAATAAAAAGACATGCATAAAATATCTTATTTCTAAATACTTAATAAATAATGATATCAAAGAATGAAATTAAGCAGATCATTCTTAATTTTAATCAAAACTAAACAGTGGTAACACTCATAATAATAATGCGTTTTTGAACGTACCAAAGCTGTCAAATAATTAGACTCATGTCTAATTATTTGACGTGGCACCACGTGCTACTTTTACAAAAGAGTTTAAGAAATGCGAAATTACAAAATAAGTGAGTACGCCGAGATTAAACACAAATTGGTTGGACACTCAGCAAATACTGGGTTAAGCTGGATTAATATTTTAATCAAATAAACATTACCACTATCCCCATTTAAAAGCGTTTTTATTACTGACTGTACCTACCTCATAGCATTTACCTAGTTTTAGGTTTCGTTTATGAGAGGTATTCGTTAGGAATAGAATAAATATTAGGGCAATAAACAAATATTTATTAATTTATTAGAACGGAATTTACCACAGTTCACTTGTAGCAATACTTTTTTTTTATTTTCACACATTTTACTTTTCATTTTTTCTTCACAACATAGAAAGCTGTAATTATTTACATATAGAGTTAAGTGTATCGCCTGCGTCATTTTGCATGCTACTTGAAATTGTAATAACCTAGGGATTAAAAAAAGTGGCCTGAGTTTCTTGCCGGTTCTTCTCCCAACTGGCTGTAGGTTAATTGATAGATATTTAGTAATTTTTTACGTTCATAAGTTAATTAATTCAATTAACCTAAATGAATAAATATATTTTGATTTGAATAGATCGTCTTTCTTTCTATCAATCTTCAAATTATGTCCGACCATACATAGGTGGCCTTGTATAATAAACATAGGTTACAATACCGAAGACTAACGTCCAGTTTCTGAAACATTACCTAAAAACAATCTAAAAGCATAAGCACTAGATGAAATTTAATTAATTATTCATGTTTTTAGCAACCCAAATAGTACTTCACATGAGATTTAACAGTTGATTAGTTGATTTTTCGTTGATCAGCCTTTCAGAAACTGTTGGATAGTCGTAATTGACGGAGCACGACTGTTTTAGGAAGTAAGTACAAGAAGTTAGAACGTTTGTACACATGTTTATGACTCTATGACCTTAAAGTTGACCTTTACCTTGATCTTTCTTTAACCGTCTTAAACACATTTATTATACGACCAGCGACGACATGTTCCGACTTCAGAAGAAGATACTAAAATATTTAATGTTATTTCTAGCATCCCGCAGCGCGGTTTCATCCGCATCTTTCTTTACCGCTCTGCTCCCATTGCCAGTAGCGTGATGTTACATAGCCTTCCTCAAAAACTGGGCTATGAAACGCAAAACGAACTCTTCAAATCCGACTAGTAGTTCCAGAGATTAGCGCAAACAAACAAACAAACTCTTCTGCTTTATTAGTATAGATTTAGGTGTATATGTTTAAAGTCCAGGACCTTATGACTAGCACCTTGACCTTACCGTACTCGCTATAGTAACACTTATGTTCAACAAATTATGTCCATATACAAAATATAACTGTGTGTTAATCACATAAACAAACCTCAGATAGACGTTAATTAGGTATTGGTTTTGTAAAGAAATATGTTAATTGATTACTGTATAAAACCACCAGGGTTTACCCGTCAATTTGCATGAGTATTCGAAGTTATTACTTACAAATAATAGTTGTATACTCATACCTTCTCTGTATCTCACTCATATAAATGCGAAAGTTTGTATGGATGTATTGAGGTTACTCTTTCACGCAAAAACTACTGTATGGATTTTAATAAAACCTTACAATGATATAGCTTATACATCAGAATAAGACTATTATATTACATCTGAATAAGATTCATAAAGATATTGTGTAAACTTTTAAGTCACGCAAGCGAAGCTCTCATTTCTGACTGACGGTGAAGGAAAACATAGTGAGGAAACTTGGATTTAAATGCTGAAATTGCCAATCCGTCTTGAGCAAGCGTGGTGATTAATGCTCATACCTTCTCTATATGAGAAGAGGCCTTAAGCGAAGCTGCGGGCACCAGCTAGTCAGAACATAGTGTGTAGGTAGTGGTTTCCAGAGAGAAAATTTTGCCTACTCATTTTGTGTTTAAAATCTTATTACTTAAAAACATGTTTGCTATGATGACTCGACTTGTTATAACAATGTTTATAATAGTAGTTTTTACTTACTATAAAATTCATTTATCAATTTCGTTAATTCTATTTTTGTTTTGTTTGTTGAGAGGAGAAGGTTCTTATGAAAGAAAAACTAATAAATTGCGCGGTGACTTAGAAAGTTTAAGATACTTAAGCACCGTATTGGTATGTAGATAGATTTGGTTTCGGGACATAGGCTACATTTTACCCCGAAAATCGCTCTGATTCCCGAGTTACATTAATTAAACACATAGCAATTTTCGCGCGGGCGAAGCCGCAGGGCGGAGCTAGTTTTATTATAAAAAAAACTTCTAAATGACTATCTCCCGTGCTTGCTTACCATAATAGGCAACAAGAAAAACTCTTAAGACCGCTGCATACATGGTTTTTATACGGACGGAACGGGACGGAATTTTGGAAATATCGATTCACACAAACTGTATAAGAAAGAGCATATCTACTTAATTATGTCACGAAGACCCTAATAAGATGGGAACGTGGCAATCACAAGGCCGAGCGATCAAGTGACTTGTGACAGCGACGAGAATAAAAGATTGTAATTATCTGGCGATAGAAAAGAGTGGACTGAGTTTCTTGTCAGTTATTTTCACGGCTCTACCACGTCTGGCTGTAGGTTAATTGGCTTACTTCATGTAATTTTAACGTTCATAAGCATCATATTTTATGATCCTAATGAAATAAATGCTGAGTTTAGGGTCATCTCTAAAATTTGGGAACCAGGACAAGAGAAAACCGCAGGTTTTTGAGATTTTTACACTGTTTTGTAAAAAGTCAGTACTACGACAAAACAGTGTAACAAAAGACAAGTGAGGGTAGTTCTGAATCCCGAGCTTCAAGGCGAAGACGACGCCTGGCTACATCAGTCAGCCCGTGACCATGGTCGGTGTAATTTGACCGAAACGTCAGGTAAAGAGGTATGGCACCAAATCATTTTCTAACACGAGTAGACCCGTTTCACAAATATAGTAGTAAGCTGTAAATATAAAAAACAGTTAAAAGCAGAGTCGCTTGCTTCCCGGGTACTCTCTAAACTAGGACAAATCCGGGGAAACCCGGACAGATGGCAGTCGTATTTGAATTTGAGTTTGACATTTCCGTCCCGTTCACGTCCAGTCCGAGGTATTATTTCGTTTTTTTTTTTTATTTTTTTTTATTGCCTACAGTGGCAGACGAGCCAACAGCCCACCTGATGGTAAGTGGTAACTGTCGCTCATAGACTTCTGCAATGCCAGGGGCTCCGCGAAGCCGCTGCCTACCGTGATATTAATGCTCTCTTTAAACCTCGTTTGAAGAAGGACATGTCATAGCGCTCGGGAAACACCGCAGCTGGTAGTTCGTTCCAGAGCCTACACGTACGTGGGAGAAATGAACGCTGAAAACGAACCGTGCTAGACGAGATCGTGTCCAGGTAGTATGGATGAACTTTGCTGCGATGTCGAGTGGTGCGATGATAGAAAGGAGACGATGGCACCAAACTGAAATCAAACAGTTCCTCAGAGCACTCCCCGTTAAACATACGACACGTTACGTATGCAGCGACCTTTAAACACAAAAATAATCAAGTTTTTGACAAGCGTGTTAGTTATTCATCTTATAAATCGTATTGTCATATAATTTATGCGTCTAATACTTTGGTCGCCATTTTAATTTGATTCTTTTTTTGACTTCCCGGTCATACCTTCAACAATGTTGTTTTTTTTTTTGCTAAAGAATATCGAGTTTAGTTTTTTGAGCAGGAATGATTTATTTTTAAATACTTGTATTTCGTTTATTGGTTATTTAGAAACAAGTTTTATTTTTTATTTTCAACGTTTATTCGTTTGTAGGTATTATTTGTTATCTGATTTCTAAGTATTATACATATTATTATAGAATGTGTTAAAGTCCTAATGATTTAAAGTGGTAGTATTTTCTAAGTTCTTTTTTTATTTTCTTTAAAGACGAGCTGTGTTGTGTGTGTCTCGACTTTTTGGACTTTACAAATACCTTTAAGACATAAAGTAGACTTTTAACAAGAATTTATGCGTCACCCCTAATAAAGCAAAAGAGTTTGTTTGTAACTACCAGTCTGATTTGAATAATTCTTTTTGAGTTTAATAGCCCAGTTATTGAAGTAAAGTTATAGGTTAGTTAAGTAACATCACGCAACGAGCCGAGCAGTAAACAAAGATATAACTTAACCCGGATGAAGCTATAGTAACTAATATATAGCTTCTCATTTTGATTAAAGCTGAAACTCACTGTCCCCAACCTAGCTTTCTATATAAAAATGAAACTGAAATTAATCATATTTCGGTTCACTTACGTTTATTACATAGGTGTCATGAGAGAACAAAAAGTGTGCGATTGTAGTATTATGTACACAATTGTGAGCATGTGGGAAACACGACTGTGGCAGGAAATTACGACACGCAAAGAAAAAATATTGCGCTAACAATGGAAGATGTCTGGTTGTGGTAGTTATTTTAGCGCTTTTAGTGATATCTATGGTGGCACACAAGCAAGTACGGCCCTTCTGATCGTCAGTGGTAACTGTAACTTATAGACATGCATTTATTATAAACATTGCATAAAAAATGCTTAGAAAACACAACTTAACTGTTGCTGCTGACCCATCAACGGTTTGACCGTCATAAGTGGTTTATCTTGATCGAGCCGGACATTTACCCATTAGGCAAACTAATAGCTTAAATTTCGGATTTTATCCAACCAAAGCGATTTCAACCAATTTATTTAAATAACTGTGTTATTTTATATAGAAGAGTGATTAGGAAATTGATTTTTAATTGAGATAAATTAATTTAAGACGGTTCTATCAAGTGTTCGTAGTTGGGAGAAACGTATAGCATTGCGAATTCCTATAACCCACTGCAGTTAAAGGCCTCTTCTCATCAGATAAGACATGAGCATTGATTACCACGTGCGCTCAAGGTGGATTGGAAATTTCAGACTTCTTTTTTTTTTAAGTCCATGTTTTCACACGATGTTTTTCTTATGCCAGTAAGTAAAGTTAGAAATTAATTGGCAAATGTCACGTTGGAATTGGTACCCGGTTACAGCAGGATAATCAAAAAAAAAAAAATTTGAAATAATTAGGTAAGTACTATCAAAAAACCCATGCATATATTTAACATTTATGCATGTATTTAAAAACGTTGTTTTGTGTTAGAAACAGGTTTGACTTAGGAAGTTTATGATCGTTGTACATTACGTAAGCGATCGACAAACAGCAAGTATTCAAATGAGTAGTTCTTCGTATTGAATATCTATAGGTAGATAAGAGAGTATTATTGACTTGGGTGTTAGACTAGCAGATGATAGAGGGTGAGTACACTCTTTACTCAAATTTCTACTAATTAAACAAAAAGTACTTCTCATCTATGGTTCTAACAGAATGAATATCAGAGCTGCTTTGTTGCAAAGTAGCACGAAGCTGAGATAAGGCGTTTTTGTCTCTCACTATTGTTTTTTTCTTTGTATAAAATAAGTACTACTACTAACCCCGTATTAGAACAAAAATGACTTATAATGTCTCATCTGTACAGACTACTGTCTACTTCAAAATATGGTGGGGTACTAGGGTAGCAGAAGATTGTAGGAGGTTAGTATGAAATCCGTCTGCCATCATTGCGGGGTCTGCCCGCGCGACACGGCGCTCCACACGCTCGTGGAGTGTCCAGCGTGGGCGGACCAGCGCCGCGACCTAGTTGCGGCGCTCGCGACGGCCCGGCTCTCGCTGCCGACCGTGGTTCTGTCCATGGTCCGCAGCGAGAGGGCTTGGGAGGGAGTCGCCTCCTTTTGCGAGCAGGTAATGCTCGCCAAGGAGGCGGCCGAGCGGGAGAGGGAGCTAACCACCTTGCTCCCCGCCCGTCGCGCCCGCCCCGGACGTCGCCGTGGGGCGCTCCGGGATCTCCAGCCACCGTAGGAGGATGCCTGCGGGCGGCGATTGGGCAATCGCCGCTCGAACAGCACAGGCCCGAGAAGGCGGCGTACGTGTTCCACGAACGCCTCTCGATGGAGGAAGGGGGGCTAGGCCCCCCAAATCAGACGGGGCCCGCTCACGTTGAGCGGGCCGTGGCCCGTCGGGGTCGCGGATGAATGCGCGAGCGTCTCCCGTGACCCCGGCACTCTGGCCGTCTGGAGGAACACCGTGGGTTTTAGTCGGTATGCCGGTCGCTGTCTCATTGTGGCCGGAGAGTCCGACATAACCCCCGCCTCGCCCAGGCGGGTGCGTACTCGTAATGAGTTTCCCACGAAAAAAAAAAAAAAAAAGGTTAGTATGAAATGAAACCTACTAAAATGTAAGAATATTAATTATCACAGATTTTGGCAATCCCTCCTATCATCTACTACCCTGGTATTCTTGAATATGAATTAACATAATTTTCAAATAGACAATACTTTTAGAAATAATAAGAAATTGTATGGAGGAGACATTTCAAATCGTTTAGTCCTAATATGAGCACGTTTTACAGAATTTTTCGTTCTACCAGTAGAACTTTTAGAAATACAGAGTGAACTAACTAACGCTCAGCTTAATGCCTGTAAGTATTGTCTTTTAAAACAACACAAAAACTTCGGCAACTATAAAATACCAATTTTCTAAATGTTTAATGTACCGCACAATTACATTATTTAAATACAATGAGCGTGTTATTGATCAATGGTATCGATGTTGACTTTCTAGCTTCAGGGACACGATTCCTATAGATTGTGTAAATAACGGCCTATGAAATTCTTCTTCGTGTTTATTGCGGTTATTTTAGCAATAGTAAGTAGGTGATGATTGTGATTTGAAAGCCATGGGAGTATAGTTGGCTATCACCCTGACATATCAGCTTGTTGCTGTAATTTTTTTTTACCATACTGTCCCACTTCTGGGTAAAAGTGCACGACCGTGCCTATAAGTATATTTTTGCCTGGATCGTCACGCCAGCGCAACGTTTTTTCCTAGACTTGGGCTTGTTTCACAATGTAAAAAGAAAAGTGTAGGCGGCCCAAAACTGATCAGCTGTGATAATTAAGAAATACCTATAAAAGAAAGTTACTGTTGGAAGAATAAATCGATTCTGCTCTTCCACTATCAGTTTTAGACCAACACAGATAATATAGCATTTATTTAGGAGTAGGCAGAAGTGAATGACACCACGTTTTCCCATGTTTCTTGTTAACATTCTCCGGCACACCGCCGCTAGATAGATTATCCCAAGGCGTTATCAAGTTATTTTTACCATCTGTGTAGATATAAATCTTTGTTAACCTTCATGAAATATAATTAATGGGACATTGACAATATAATTGACGTTTTATCAACCAAGGTGGCATGTTGATCAATTTAAATATCTTGATATATTGATACGAAAGATTGACTAGGACGAAATAGTCAGCTGACCTCTAATTCACTTCTAAATGAAATTCGGTGCAGGGTTAAGGATAGGGTCCAAGATTTAACCAGTCCTACGGTTTCCAAATGACAGCTCAGTATTTCTAAGAATTTTTGACTCTGACATAATATTGACAAACAATACGATCGAATAACAAATTGAAGTACTTTGACAATAATAATAATAATAATATTCTACTACATTCACACAGCGCCATCTAGCCCCAAATTAAGCAATTATATTTGCTTGTGTTATGGGTACTAAACAACTGATATACCTACTACATATATAGTATGTATACATATTTTTTTTTTGTAAATACATACATATTATAGATAAATTACACCCAGACACAGAACAAACAATCATGCTCATCACACAAAGGTTTGTCCTGGGTGGGAATCGAACCCACGACCTCCGGCTTAGCAGTCAGGGTCACTAACCACTAGGACCAACAGGCCAGTCAAACGTGACAAAAGTATTAGTTTACTAATCTGCGATATTATGAGGATACTAGGCGCACAGTAAACACTAGGAAGTATATAACATTACATGAACAATACTCGCATAGCTCACGCTGGCAGTAGTATTAGATTACATCACTGGTATAAAAAGTAACGCCTAATATTTATTTTAATACTAATATTATTTAGATGTGCATTATTATTGCTAATATAATTTGTGTAGGCGTTTGTTACATTTTAAGTTTTAACTATTTTTATTATTAAGGCGCTAATTAGAATGTAATCGTATTGAAGTAGTTACAAAGTTGTCTATCCTTGTATAACTTGAGTGCCTCTGTGGTTCGGTGGTACTGTGTACGCCTGCCACTGCAAATATTTGTGTGCTTGAACATATTTGCATTGGTCTGGGTGTTTCTATGTATAATATGTATGTATTTACATAAAAAAAGTATTTAAGTATGTATACCTGCATTCTAGAACCCATAACACAAGCTATAATGTACTTACTTTGGGTCTTTAAGTTGAGATCAGATGGATCTATATACTTATTGATTAATAAGTTAATAACACTAAATTTTAATTTTTTTTTTAAAATAAATATCTTCATTGTACCTTCCATTGGTGATTATGGAAATCACCTTTCTTTGGCAGAAGTTTACGTCTCTTTGGAATTAATTTTTATTTTTTGTTGATTAATTAACACTATTACTGCTATTATTTTCTAGTGTCATCTATGTTTTAATTAAACATTGTACACTGGAATGCAATATATTAAAAGTTTCTAAACAATTTACGAAACATGTCCGCTTCGTATGCGAAAATATTATGAAACTCAAGGACTGTGTTTGATACACTTGATACATTCACACCTGTTTATTAATAGAGTAAGCAGAGACATTTGCATTTAATATATAGATAGACTAGCTGTTGCCCGCAACTCCGGCCGCTTGAATGTCGGTTATATCGCATTATTATCGCATACAAACTTTTATCTCCTGTTTCAACCCCTTCAAGCCATTTTTAGAGATTTTAGAGTTTTTCATGAGATTTACTAAGTGATTAGTTAAGTTTTCGTTAGTCAGCTTTTCAGAAACTGGGTGTAAGTATACAGAAATTTCACCACTATTTAAACTAACATTAGTGCTGAATTTCTTCACCACTACTTGACATTCTGTTACCTTTCTATACGTAGCTATAAAAGATTAATAATAAAATAAGTACCGCGTATGTCACAACTCATGTTGCTAAATTGCTAAACAGTTCAAGGTGACGTTGACTCACAAGTATAGTTTAGTAATATGGATTAAATACAAACATTATTATTGTTGCTAAATTATAATTGTATTTATATTATTAATTATAATACGGTTAACATTTCTGTTTCTTTAAAAAGACAGCTGTAGTTTATTAAGATACAAATAATTACCTGACATTAAAAACACACAGACTCTGGGCAAATATTTATGTAGAAAAGTTTGTTCCCAAACTTACAATCGCCTGCAAAACAAATACACAAACCACCACTGCTTCACTATATCAGATTAATATGGGATATTGGGATTGGGATCTAACAGTTTTTTTTTTTTTTTATATTATAGCCTACCAAAGTGACTCCGCCCCGCCTGATGGTAAGCAGTCAGTGGAATCCAGAAATGGCGGCCACTGTACCAAAAGCCATCGTCTTAAACTGCTGGTATGGTGGCCTCCACTATGGCGGCTGGGAATGGTGTTAGGGGAAGGGAATGAAGGAGGTGAGGAAAGAGGAAAGGGGGGAAATCGGGCCTACGGCGCTCTCACTCACCGAACGAAACGCAGTAGTACGGATACTACTACTCTTAAGTCGATCTTCTATGAGAGGATAGTACTTCCCCGGACGATCCGACCCATTCGAGCTGAAATCAGCGTGGATCTACTACCGTAAAAAGTTTATTTGAAAATAATTAAAATATTAATTTTCCTGTTAGCAGGAACCGTGACCATTACTTGTGACTTACTGCTTACTATCAGACAGATTTCGTGTAATTTCGTTAGCAAACATGAATAAATAGGCGAAATCTTAATCTTCTCCACTACGTTCCTGTGCCTTACAGTACAGAGCCCACAATTTCAACATAAATATAATACTACCACCTAAGAAACATTATGGAATATGCCAATAAAGTATTGAATTGAATTTCATGTATGGTGATCACGTGGTGATCGATGCGTATGCCTTCTCTTGTATGAAAAGCGGCCTGTACCTGCAATGCGACAGTTATAGACTGGTATTTAATATTAGGTGGAATCTATAAGTATATTATATACTTTCAACTATCGGAATATCCATCGTTTACATTGACTCATCTGCTACCAAACTCCCAAAATAATAAACAGCAAATTGTGTGTACATACACGCAAAACATAAGTGTTACCACAAATATTGTCCTAGGCGAAGGTCGAATACCTATGTACGTATATTGCGTCGCGTTCAATACAGCCTCCGGCGGAAACTAAAGCACAACTAAATATTTGATATTAACTATTGTCTGTGGTGCCGTGATGTTGTAGGTATATGGACAATGGACATGCAGAAGTTCGATGCCCGAGAGGGTTGAACTGATTGGGTATGTCGAAATAAAAATAGTATTAGACCGGATTATTTTATGGTAGTAGATCCTTTATGGTTTCAGCATGAATGTGCCAATATGACCGAGGAAGTACTACTCTCATGATCGGCGGCAAGATGTCTGTTTAATTTTGCCTGCAGCGTAAAGTAAACACGTCCACTGCTGGACATAGGCCTCCTCCAATTTTCGCCGCCGTGGCCGGTCGTCCGTCATCATCCATCGGTATAAGGTTGTCGTTGTCGTGTCGGTTGGCCCGCCACCCTTATAAGGTTGTCGGTACACCTTGTCTTGGTCTATCCACGCTGTATCTTTTGTGGTCGCCACTCTAGAACCTGGTGCAATTGGTCTGGTGGCAGCAAAACATTTAAAAAAAATCTGGAGTTGCTATATTACTGATATATAATTTAAGGCAAGCTCATAAAAAATTGTAAAAAAAGTATTTTCTTTACAATTATGTAGGTATACAATAAAGTTACGTTACATCGTAAAGGTCTTTTAATTATCACCATAAACGACTTTCTTCCACTTTCCTTCATACATACATTACATGTAATTTCTAACAGGATTTTATTACGTAAAACTAATGGCGTAGTGGTTAGGCAGTCATATTTTGTGTTTGTCAGGTTCAAAGCCAAGCAAGTATCAATGTGTTTTTGATCGGTATTAGTGGCTTTCTTTATGGGGTTAGGGGAAGGGAATGAGGAAGGTGAGGAAAGAGGAAAGGAGGAAAATTGGGCTTAAGTCGCTCCCGCTCACCGAACGAAACGCAGTAGTAATGACACTACTACTCTTACGTCGATCTTCTATGAGAGCGTAGTACTTCCCCGGACGATCCGGCCCATTCATGCTGAAACCAGCGTGGATCTACTACCGTTCAGCGCTGAATCGCTTTTACAATATGTCATTATGTCGTGTATTGAGAGCGCTTCAGCGCCGAATGAAACATCGGAATTTTCAAGAATCTTGGATTGAAATTCACTAGCCAGCATTAGTCAACTCAAACTAGAATACACGAATGACACATAAGACCGTTAACATATCAAAACGTCAGTCATTTAACCTACATCTAGTTCGCTGATGAGGTAGAGCCATTAAACAATTAGCAAGCAACTCTTTTTAATTCATCATAAAATATCGGTCCATTGTTATCCCACCGCAGGGAAAGATCTCTTCTCATACAGAGAAGGTATGAGCATTGATTGCCACTTGCTCTCAAGGCGGAGTGGCGATTTCAGACTTCCTCAGAAGTCTAGGTTTCCTCACGATGTTTTCCTTCACCGTCAGTCAGTAAGGTCCAGATAAACTTAGAAAGTACGTAAGTATGATTTGCAAAATCACATTGATACTTGCCTGGATTTAAATCCCCGACCTCGTGTTTAAGAAGCCTTCACCACTGGGCCATTACGATATTTTTAATTGCCAGATACTGGCCTGTTATTGTTCCACTGCAGGCAGTACACTCTTCTTATATAGAGAAGGCTTGAATATTGATCGCCACGTGCGTTTTATACAAATTGGCAGTATTAATACAATTTTGAAAATGTATTCTACCTAACATATTAAAGAAAGTAACGTTTACATGAACAAAAAATAAAACATGTACCATTTAGATAAAACTTTCTACAGTGTGGTAATTTAGACTGCTATTCACACGATCGCCATAACTTAAAACACTAGCTTTGCTAAATTGAATCATAGGTTACCTACGTTAGGTTTTTTTTTCCTTTAGCTTAACACGTGCACTTAAGGCTTTTTTTGCCATATTAGGACAGTGTTTTTCCTTTAGCTTAACAAGTGCACTTACGGTTCTCTTCCTTAGTAGGGCAGACTGCCTCTGTGGTTCGGTGGTACTATGTACGAATTATTACGCAGAGGTCTCGGGTTTGATCCCTGGGTCGGGTAAAATAATATTGAGTTTTCCGTCGAAAAATCCTCAGGGCAACAGGCTCGCCCACTGTATCATGGGACCTAAAATGAATAATGGCGAAAAGTGGGTGGTTAAACACCTACCCCTTCGGGGATAAACGGCGTGAAGCAATGTATGTATGTAAAGGCGTAACCGCGTAAGTCACCTTGTGGGGGTAAGCAGAAGTGTAAAACACACGTTTCGCTAGCTATGTTTGATCCCAAGGAAACATGCCTGTTGATATTTACCGGACAGAATATTACTCTGAACAGAAAAATGCAGTATCACTTTAAATGATCGGGGAATCGAATACGAAAAACTCTACGTGGCTACCCGTATACAGTACCACTTAGCTATCGCTCGACTGGCCTGTTGGTCTAGTGGTTAGTGACCCTGACTGCTAAGCCGGAGGTCGTGGGTTCGATTCCCACCCAGGACAAACCTTTGTGTGATGAGCATGATTGTTTGTTCTGTGTCTGGGTGTAATTTATCTATAATATGTATGTATTTACAAAAGAAAATGTATATAAGTAGTATATCAGTTGTTTAGTACCCATAACACAAGCAAATATAATAGCTTAATTTGGGGCTAGATGGCGCTGTGTGAATGTGGTAGAATATTATTATTATTATTATATTATTATTATCCAACAGACCTCATATTGTCTTCATAGAGGCAATTTAAAAATTACTATTTATTAGCTGTTGTCAGCAGCTCTGCCCGCGTCAATATCTATTATATATTTGTTTATATAAATTGTCGATTTTTCATACAGAAACTTTCATCCCCTATTTCTACCCCTTTAAGCATTTTTTTGCAATAAAAGATTATGATGTTATGTTGTTCTCCGAGGTCAAATCTATCTCTATACCAAATTTCATCAAAATCGGTTCAGTGGTTTAGGCTGTTTAGGTTAAGAACCTAAACGAAACAAATAATAAATAGGTACTACGATCTCATTCAATTCAGTAAGCGGTAACGTTTTTATATTATATTCACTCACTCATTCTCCCGAAAACTGTAACGACGTTAGCGAAGAATAAACGCAATTTTTGTCTAGTTTTGAGCTATTTTATTGCAGCAGTGTGTTCACCAAAGAAACAACAGAGGCGAGAAAGCGTACCAAACAGTCAGACAGACAGAGTTACTTTCGCATTCATAATATTAGTAGGGATTTTAAAATGTCTTTCTTTCTAACTTTCTTTCTATGTCCATAAGCTATTGTAACTATTTACCATCAGATAACATGTTTTTACACTTAAGTATTTCTATCATTTGACTATAAGTAGAAAAAATATCACTACCGCTTCCATTGCGCAACATCTTCACGCTACTTAAACGTAATAGGTGAGCAAACATTAAAGAGGTTTTCAACACGCGAATAATTTTCTGTTATTATATTAGAATGGACAAAACATATAGGCTATACTAAATTACTGGCCTCAAAGTGATAAAAACGCGTTAAAACAATGTCAAAGAAACGGATAAAAAATTAAGACAAGGTAAATGTTATTGAAGGGAGTTTATTGATTTAGTGTAGCCGTTAGTGAGTAAGTGAACGGAGATGAATATCTAAAGTAATTTATTTGATTAATCCATCGTCAAGGTCTCTATAGGGTATTTTTAGGGTTCTATACCTCAAAAGGGAAAAATGGAACTCATAAAGGATCACTTTGTTGTCTGTCAGTCTGTCTGTCAAGACCCTTTATCTCGGGAACTCGTGGAGGTATCGAGTTGAAATTAAAAACGATATGCTCAGGTCTACAGTCTCTTGAACCTGTAAAAAAATCAAACGCCTAAGTTAACGTAAAAAAAGATACGGCTGTTTAAGCCGCAATAAACGTATATTTCGAGGGAATCAAAATTTATAGAGTATTTTCTGTTGACCTAGAACTATGAAATTTGGCAAGTAATACATTTGTAAATAAATCAATAAAAACAGGGTCTTTATGCCAGGAATGGCGGTCCAAAATTTGAATTGAGACAACTGTGATGTTAACGTAATGTAATTAATGTAGTACCAAAGAGTTTGCACTATAATATGCACCTAAAAATTTGTACGGAACTCTCGGTAAGCGAGTCTGACTCGCACTTGCCGGTTATTTCTTAAAAAATAGACACCAAATGACTTTGCCTAATAATAAGTATTAAGTCAGCATGCATGCTACCTGAAATATGCGCTGGTAAAGAGAGCATGAAGAACAGTAATGAAGTGCCATCCTTTCACAGTGGAATATAAAAAGTCCTGAAATAAACAGTTTAGAGGGTCTATGGCTTAGACAAGTGGCAAATGCTAATAAAATAGAATAGATTAAAAAATGTATAGGATTAACATACCTAAGCAAACAACAATGATGGCGTTATAATCAATTCCATAAATTTTTTAATCTATTTTATTCTATTAGCATTTATGTCACTTGTCTAGGCCCTCTAAACTGCTTAATTCAGGACCTTTTATATTCCACTGTGAAAGGATGGCACTTCATTTGATGTAATTGTCGTACAAACAATATGTATTTTTATTGCTTGTGATCAATATCCTTGTATTTACACAGCTTTATGTATATTATTTGTTCCGCTGTCGACATTGGTCATAGTTTTAAACATATAAGCAATAGTTATATTACCTTAATTTAAATACATGCCACGGTCTTTGTTCTGCGAGACTATTACCTAAATACGCAAAACTTACTTAAATTTAAACTTAGACTTAATATTTCTATCATTAAAATTTATATTAAAATAATATATAAGCTTAATCTCATAAAATAATTTTTAACAAAAAGAAAACCGACTTCAAACAAGGAAGAAAACTAAAAAGTAAAAAATAAATTTTTCTTAGCACATTAATTCGTATGTTGATTTAGTTAATCAGTAATGATTACCCAAATAAGTATTTTATTGCCGCTGGTGTTAAATGTAAACATGTAGGTACAATAAAGAATATTCCAGTCTACCTATCTAGTAGTATCTAGACCTCTGAATGTCCAATTTGCTGTAATATACCTACTGCTTTATGTGAAACACGCATGATATATTTTTATAAATTTATTTAAAAAAATAAACTCATTCTTGACTACAAAGTTGAGTGCCATTTCTATCAAATACCATATATTACGGCGTCTTCATTCATGAATGATATAACAGTGATTTCCCGCGGTTTGTCTTGCGCAAGTCCAACCTCCTCCCTCCCCACCCTCCACTCTACGTTTAGAACCGTTCTCCATAATTTAGCGCTACCAGCTCAACCTCAACAGTTGCGTAGTATTGCCGATAGAAGTAAGAGCGAATATGACGTGGTTGGCTATTGTTCCGTATATTATTTTATCAGAAGCTATCCAGCCCTACTTCGCATGTTTTTATAGGTAACTAGCGGCCCGCCCCGGCTTCGCACGGGTGGACATTTTTCAAACACATTGGAATAAATAAAAATACTTTTGTATGGGAATATGACAAAGTGTTTTTTTAGGCAATTTTTTAAATTTTTTCTCCGTAAGAACTATCGTACTTCAAGGAATATTATAAAAAAAGAATTAGCCAAATCGGTTCAGCTGCTCCCGAGATTTGCGCTTAGCAACACATTCAGCGATTCATTTTTATATTATAGATAGGTATAATGATTGTAAATTTCAGTTTTTCAGTAAGTTATAGACATGGCTCTGTTCGGTAGGATTCAAATCATGCGAGACTTCAGAGCATGAAGTCTTAAATGTTTTATAGTATAACGGTAATTGTTTAAGGCAATTAAGCATCAGCACAATCTATAATAAACGATATCCTCTTTAAACAAACTTACCAAGCCTAATGGTAAGAAATCAGTGGAGTGACAGGAGCGAGGGACACCAACAGCTATCTCATCACTGGCAGGCTGGCCTCCACTATGACGGTCTTGTGACAAGCTTACATCGTAATGTATGGCATTCTTCTGAGCGAACTGACTGTAGGTTAATTGACTGATGAAATAAACAGTTTTGGATTCGATTTGACTTATTTGACGGATTCCATGTTTCAGCATTTTCAAATCCGGTTAATAAAAGACATAACTAACAAAATATCTGGAGCATTTGTGCACACCTGCACACATACGCAGAGCTCCAACCTGGCTTTCTATTGTATAGATTTACTTTGTTTTTTTACGATTGTATCTCGTTCTTTGAGCCAATAAATAAATATTCCCGCCTCGTCTCAAAACTCGCGATGAAAATTTGGGAAGGAAACTACACAATCAAATTCTTTCTCTTCCCATTTCATTAAAAAAATGTTTACTGTATTAGAAGATCGTAAGTTCCAAAATTTGCACATCGAAGCAAAAAAGTAATTAATGAATGACTAACAAACTAATACTTAATAGTTAATTACTAAACGTTATTTTTTATAGATAGTTACAATTATTATATTACTTTATTATATAATGATTCTTATATATATTATTTACTTAAGTATTTTTATAGAAAATTAAATAGATTTTGAACAATTACAAATTACGAACGTTGACCTGGAGTTGAATATTCGCATAAGATTCTTTTAGTAAAGTTTGGCAAGCTGATTGTCAATAGGAATGGCGACAGTCTTAACACAGGATACAGCAGCCCATCCTGTGTTGTATTTTTGTATCTCTTCATGTGATGATTTGACTGTCATTAAGATGATTAAAGATTAGAAAAGGAATCAAACAAATACTTATATATTATTTCCTCAAGATTGTCTGGAAATTCTTTATCTTGCGCATGTATTTTCGTCTAATCTATACATATATATGTTGAAATAACCGTATTTTACTACATGTAATACGGTACAGACACCAAAATATTATTTTTTACAATTTTTGTCTGTCTGTCTGTCTGTTTGTTCCGGCTAATCTCTGAAATGGCTGGACCGATTTTGACGGGACTTTTATTGGCAGGTAGCTGATGTAATAAGAACTAACTTAGGCTACGTTTATTTTAGAATAAACAGAGATTTGTACATGTGCGATATAACCGACATTCACTGCGGGCAATAGCTAGTTTTTATAAAAACCTGAAGTCTGACTGCTTACCATCATGCAGAATGGAGTCTCTTTAGGCTAATATATATAAAATAAATGTCTCTTAGACAGGTCATAAATTGCATCTCATAAGGTTGGGCCCTTACAGTCAACTTGAAGGCTCTCACTTTCACCATAATTACCTGCATATAAAATCAGGGCTGCTCTTTAAAATTTGGAAGTTAAATACAGGAAATACAGACTTGGACAGACCATGGACATTTCCTCACTGACCAAGACCTTATCGACATATGGCATCGTTTTCTTCGTTTGATTATAATTATCGTAACTTTATATTAACCTTATGAACTGATTGTACCTCAAGTGCATACTTCCAAGGTGTAGGAAGTAATGCTCTTTATGCGTTCTGTTTAAGTCCTTAAACGAACTTTGTACTTATTACAATAATGTTGTAGGATCAACTATAAGTTTTGGTTTGTCCAGAATTGTACGGTCCGTACACCCGGTATAGTAAACTAAAGGTTTATATATCAGTAAAACTCAAAGTAAATTTAACTGACTATATTAATAGATAGATAGATACAAGATGATACGCGACAATTGATCACTGAACGCGGAATGATGTAATGATAGGTGAGACGCGGTACGTCAGTTGATGATTGAACGTGAACGCGAACTGATTTTAATACAATTAATTAAACTAATGAAAAGAGTAAACAGCTTACACAGCACAATGTGTAAGTTGAGCAATGTGAGAGCTACGTATACTTCACGTGGCTCTTACAAGAATAAAAAGGTGTTTCTCAAAAAGGTATCGAATAAACAGTGTATGATTAGTATTTAAGTGCACCTTTATGAAATATTTTTACGGTAGTAGATCCACGCTGATTTCAGCATGAATGGGCCGGATCGTCCGGAGAAGTACTACCCTCTCACAGAAGATCGACGTAAGAGTAGTAGTATCCGTACGTTTCGTTCGGTGAGTGAGATCGCTGGAGGCCCAATTTCCCCCCTTTCCTCTTTCCTCACCTATCTCATTCCCTTCCCCTAACTCCATTCCCAGCCGCCATAGTGGAGGCCACCATACAAGCAGTTTAAGACGATAGCTTTTGGTATAGTGGCCGCCACTTCTGGATTCCACTGACTGCTTACCATCAGGCGGGGTGGAGTCACTTTAGTAGGCTATAATATAAAAAAAAGAGATTAAACATTTTGTATTGTATTGTACAAAGTAACAAAATTGCAACGAGTACAAGTTTATATAGCCTAATGGTAAGCACTTACCGTCGCCTAAGGACGCTTGCAACATCAGGAGTATTACTACCGTGTTGCTGACCCTGTTAAAAATCTTTTACCGCCTTTCTTCAAAAGTTTTATGTTGTAGTCTCTCGGGAAAATCTCGACTCCAATCTATAAAACTAAACTTGTCTCTAGTCTTAAAAATAGACATATAAAAACTAATAAGATATACCTATACGATTTGTACGCGATTCTAAAGTAACATAAAAAGCAACATTAAATAATGAATACTCGTGTACTTTGGCTTTTTATTCCAAAAAGATAAAAGAAGTAAAAAATATATTTCTCCGTATCGTTTGATAAATGTACATTATTCATGATCATGGGATAATGTTGTAAGTAAAACTTATTTTTTATTTGGTTATAAATAAATAGCTTGAATTGAAAGATAAGGTCTAGTACCAATATTCGTAGTTATTACTATTATCTATCATCTACTAATTTTAGAAAATAATTAATTATTTAACGGTATATACCGAAACAAGAAAAAAGCATTGGTTTTTACATATTGTAAAATTAATGAATACATACTTAACTTTTTTCCTTTACGTACTTCATCTTTTTATAAATTCAAAAAGTCTTAAAGCAATGCGAATACTCAGGTATTCTTTTTTGCCACCGCAAAATGTACAATGTAACACAAATATAACATGAACTGTTTGATAATATAATTGTTTTTAATGATTATAAACCATACTTTCCACTTGTAAACGAAATGGACAACGCACAGACAAACTGAAACCTCGCCAACTCAAATCACTGAGCGGAACTCTAAAAAAAAAGCGTCAGGTAAAACTTACCGTTTCGCTCGACGCCGTTCAGTCACTCCGGCGCATTCGGCGAGATGCGACACTGACCAATCACGAACGGTTCTAAATTTAAAAATTTTTTCGTGTGTTTTATTAAATAATTGCATTTCAACCATGGCATTCAGATCGCTTGCACGTATGGTCGAATACGTCAAGGCAAACAGAAAAATAAGTGAGTGTTTTTTTAGAAAATATTTTGTGTTATTTTTTTTCAAATTGTGTTTTGTGACCTTTGGTTACAGTGTGTGTTGCGAATGGATTAAGTGAAATTTCGTCTAATTATGATTAATTTACCTTGCGGTTTATCGGATTGTGTAACTATATGCTTTTTTACGCTAGTTTCGTTATATTTCAGTGGAAATGAGAGTTTTTGTCGAGTTGTTGGTTGAATGGGTACAGGAGGCTGGTTAATCGAAGTGCTGTTTGTTTATTTTTACAGCACAAGGTTGACGAAGCATTTTTACTTTTTACATTTCAAAACAATATTTTATTAAATATTGCACATGAATTTATTAATAAAATCTATCTCATTAAGCCGCTAAGCCAGTTTGGCTACGATGTCATTTAGGATGGTCCAGTTCTAAACCAAAAGCATCAGCCTCAGCTTATCAGCAAGCAGGCAGAGTGGGGTCACTTTGGTGGGCTAATAAATAAGAACGTCGTAAAAAGAGCGCCGTTATTCCAACATATTAATTGGCTATTAAATATTTATGTTAATTATTAAAATATTATCGGCCTCTTTCGTTCGGTGGTTATTGTATATAAATTGCGGAGGTTCGATCTCTGGGTAAACTGATACATCAAAAATAATCTTGGCATGGCATACATCTAATACTTAATCCAATATTAACTTGTCGTTTAATGTATCTAATAGGTGCATTAAAAAAACCTAGGTATTCAAACTACCATACTAAATGAAACTAAATACTTAATTGAAATTCTCTCTTCTTTTTCTTTTTTTTAAATCTTGGTAGTTATATTATGTGGTTGATTGGTAATAATTAATTTGAATGGTTCTTTGGTTGCGTTGAGTGTTTAAATTGTAACTTATACAAAAAACTGTAATTATCTGGCAATTGAAGTGAGTTTCTTTCTAATTCTTCTCAGATTTTCGTCAGCGAACTGCTTGTAGGTCAATTGGCAGGCTTCATGTAGTTTTGACGTTCATAAGCATCATATTTTATGATCCAAATGGAATTAATGCTTCAAGTTTGAGTTTTAATCTGTCGAGAAATCACTTGGGTTCTGGAATTATGCTTAGTAAATGGCAAATGGTTCGCTTTTTGTTACATGGATACCTATCCATGTAACAAAAAGCGAACCATTTATAGTCTATAGCTTGCGAAACATAGACCTCTGTCCACCCCCTTTGCTAAAGAAGGCGTGACGGTTATGTAATATTAACATTATTGAGATTAATGACCGTAGCAGTAATATAATTTTACTATCTTTTACAAATTTAGTTTACAAATGTATTTTTAATGATTTAGTGTTTTTTTTTTTGCTTTTCTTGACTAGCGTGCTATACCTACATAATTAGATTGGAACTTAATTAATCATAATGATGTCATAATGGGAATGGTGCCGGGTTGTAATGGCATAAGTATATAGTGGTCTGAGTTTATTACTAGTTCATCTCATGGCTCAACCTCGTCAGCGAACTGCAGGTGCGTTTAGTCAGTTTAGCCAAGTATCACGGTTGGGCGAACATGTTTTATTTCGTCTGGCCGCCTTTTACTTTTGACTATAACAACGTAAACTTAGTCGGTAAGTCGGCACATAGTCTAGAGAACAAAACACTTCTTGATGAAGAGTTCAATTGTTACTTAGACATGTTCTTCTTCAAACGAGGAAAGAGAGCATATTTCTTACCGAGTTGTTAGTGGTCAAACTAGTATCAGGCTTTGGCCAGGTCGCTCATAATTTATTATAGTGGCATCCGACTTGACCTAAGGACTGTTATCAACATGGTGCCAGCTAGGACCGACTGATGTGCCCTCCGAAGCACGAATGAGAGCATTAATATCACGGTAGGCAGCGGTTTTGCAGAGTCGTACTTTGTAGTCCATGAGCGACAGTTACCACGTACCATCAGGCGATCTGCTCCTGTTGGTAGAAAAATTAAAAGATTTTTTTCTCTATAAAGGACAGATGTATAACATGATTCATCAGATGTTCAGATGTTGAATCTCATGTACCTATAGGTGTAACTGATGATATTACCGAACAGAAGGACCCCGAGCTAGCACTGAGAATTTCTCGACACAAATTTCAATATCAAAAAAGCATCTCATAAAGTCGCCATAGTAGAGGTCAACCAGCAGTTTGAGACGATGTCTTTTAAAATGGTAGCCACCATGTCTGGACTGGAGATCTCAATGACTGCTTACCATCAGGCAGAGTGGAGTCACTTTGGTAGACTAATATTAGAAACTGGCCTCTGGGATCCCGAGATCAGTACGTTTCAGTCCATAATTGTTATTGAGAGTGCCAGAGACCTAATTTCCCCCTTTTCTCTTTCGTCACCTCCCTCATTCCCTTCCCCTAACCCCATTCCCAGCCGCCATAGTGGAGGCCACCATACCAGCAGTTTAAGACGATAGATTTTGGTATAGTGGCCACCACATCTGGATTCCACTGGCTGCTTACTATCAGGCGGGGTGAAGTCACTTTTATAGGCTAATATAAAAAAATAATAATTCGTTAGACCTATATTAAGAACACAGTATCAGTTTAATTTTTACTTTGTGACAGAAGCTTGAGATCCATTAATGGTTATCATAACCAAGTGGACCACCTGCTATAAAAAAATCTAGCTGCTTTAAAAGAAATCAATTGGCTGTCTAGATTAAACTTGTTTCGATATTTTAATAAAAAAGTAGGTTTTTACAACTGTTAAGTGTGGCATTCTTGCGCTGGTAAAGTAAGGACTTGAACAGGTTTCAAATCAAGTTTAAATTTGCCGTTAGTCGAATTATATCGTACTAAAGTTCGGTCAGACACAGTATAGTGGTTATAGTGATGGTATATACGAGTCGTGAGTTCGATTCCTACCTAATGTATGCTAAACTCCACTGATGGACATAAGTCTCCGATTTTTGGTTGATTGCAACCAGGTTCTTCCAGCTAGTGCCTGAAAAGTAACACTTTAGTTGCCAGCTTTAGTGGTCATTTTCTTAGCGTCATGCGAAGGTACAGCGCTATAATTTTCCATTCATTTTGGACTCGCGTGGCGAGTTCTTGGCCCCTCGTAAGCAATTCTACTGTACTCGGGAGGCAAATCGTTGGCAACAAAAGGATTCTGCAGAAGCTAAATATCATAAGTAGATTAGAGTTTCCTAGTCTGGCTATGCATACATACATTATATGTATGTTTTTTTTTTAATATTGATTCCAGATCTTTGAACGGGGCGTGAACAAGCATCTCACCAAGTCGCTATAGTGGAGGCCACCATACCAGCATGTGACCACCACTCCACACTGCTTACCACCAGGCAGAATGGAGTCTAATGCTAAAAACATAGCCCGCGAAATGTTATTGAACACTAATAGCCTACGTTTTCAGGGAACAAAGCGTGATGCTATTATGATATTTATTAGGTAGGTACTAGGGTGTCAGAAAATTGTAGGAGGTTAATATAAATGGTATACACTACTGGACGCCACTGACTGTTTACCATCAGGCAAAGTGGAATTCTTTTGGTAGACAAATATTTGAAAAGTTTACGTTAAAATTGCGTTGGTGTTTTCCATATTTTTTCCCACTTATTACTTTAATAGTGATAAAGTACATGTGTACAAAAAACTAAAATGTTTAAGTGTTTGACAAATGTTTTCCGTATAATCGGTAAATAAATTGTTATGACGTACCTAACACATAGACATACAAGATGGCGACCTGTCACGACAATTAACTAAAATGCGAAAAAATGAATGAAAAAATACTTCCTAGAACGTGTTAAATTAAATTCTTACATACTTAGAAATAGAACCTAGTGAATTCAAACCAGTCGTTATGGCAATTTACAATAGATTTAATTCACAGTAGTTTTTTTTTATATTAACCTACCAAAGTGACTTCACCCCGCCTGATGGTAAGCAGTCAGTGGAATCCAGAAGTGGTGGCCACTATACCAAAGTCATCGTCTTAACTGCTGATATGGTGGCCTCCACTATGGCGGCTGGGAATGGGGTAGGAGAAGGGAATGAGGGAAGTGAGGAAAGAGGAAAGGGGGAAATTGGGCCTCCGGCGCTCTCATTCAACGAACGAAACGCAGTAGTACGCATACTACTACTCTTACGCCTTTCTTCTATGAGAGGGTAGTACTTCGCCGGTCGATCCGGCACATTTTTGCTGAAACCAGCGTGGATCTACTACCTTACTACCTAATGCATTTGAGAGATATCTTTATTCTTCTTTAAATTATTGTAGAGTCACAGAACTTCACAGACGTCACAATAAGACGCCAGGCAGAAAATCCTTCTTTCGACAAAGTAAGCATATATTTAGCTTGTGTTATAGGTTTTAGAATGCGGATATACATACTTAAATACTTTTTTTTGTAAATAACGGGTGGCGCAAAAGTAAAGACCCTATTTGGTTCAGCTATAACATTTTTTCTAAATTAGAAAACTAGATTTAGATTTTTTTAAATGTATATTTGTGCCATTAAATTTCGTACCATTAGGATTTAAAGATGATGTCTTTTAAATGGTGACCTCCAGAGTTGATACACATTTGAGCCCTATTTATGACATTTTGCATAACTTGCCGTAACACTTCCTGCGATATGTTCGTTATTTCTTGACGAATGTTTTCTTTTAGAGCTGCGAGAGTCTGTGGCTTGTTCACATACACCCGAGATTTCAAAAAACCCCAAAGAAAGAAGTCTGGACTGGTCAGATCGGGTGATCTTGCAGGCCAAGGCAAATCGCCAAAACGAGAGATAACTCGGCCTGGAAAAGCGTCCCTCACTAAGTCCATAGTGTCGCGCGCTGTGTGTGCCGTAGCGCCGTCTTGTTGAAACCAGATGTGCTCCAGCCCCAATTCGTCCAAACTGGGTATCAAAAACTCACGTAACATGGTTCTGTAGCGTTCTCCAGTGACAGTAATCGCATTGCCTCCAGCGTCTTCGAAAAAATAGGGTCCGATCACTCTGTCAACACAGATGCCACACCATACAGTAACTTTTAGTGGGTGTAGAGGTGTTTCTTGAATAATGCGCGGATTATCAGTGCCCCAGAACCGAGTATTCTGCTTATTGACATGCCCTGAGAGATGGAAATGCGCTTCGTCACTCATAACCAATTTTGAAGGAAAATCATCCTCTTCAAGGTTGAGGTTTATGACGCGCTGGCAGTAATCTAGACGAGCTCGGTGGTCAGCAGGCAGCAGCTGATGAGTCATTTGAGTTTTATACGGGAACATCTTTAAGTCTTTCACCAAAATACGCTGCAGGGTCCGTCTGGAAATGCCCAATTGCGTGGCACGTCGCCTCGTTGATGTTTCTGGACACTCTTCCACATCTTCGCGCACAGCATCGATATTTTCAGCTGAACGGCCTGTTCTTGGTCTCCCAGACTTAGGTCTATCCAATGTTGAGCCAGTTGCTTCAAGGCGTGTGGCAAAGCGTCGAATTGTGCGACCAATCGGTGCCGGACGGTGGGGAAATCGTCGACGAAATTCACGTTGTGTTCTTATCACTGATGAATTATTCCGTAAGAACATTGACACAATTATTCCACGTTCTTGGGGAGTAAAACGGTCCATGTTTATTTTCAGTGTATTTTACATTTGTTCTCTACACAATTTTCAACAACAGAATGACAGAAAATGTCATATATAAAAAAAAAAGTATTTTCTTTAGTGCCACTACTTTTGCGCCACCCAGTACATACACATTATATAGAAACACCCAGACCAATGTAAATAGACGTGTTCATGCACACAAATATTTGCACTGAGCGGGAATCGAACTCGCGACCTCTGCGTGGCAGACCATACACAGTACCACCGAACCACAGAGGCAGTCAAAATATATTTACAAAATATACCTAAATCCTCAATCCTCAAACAATCAAGTAGGCTTTAACAAGATGTGAACTGTATAGATATCGAACGTGCTTCATGAACGGTCGATAAGTAAACAATATCTGCGTACGTGACAACATAATGACATATACTATCATTGCGAAACGACGTTATTGTATAATGTAATTGTTTAGTGAACTTATTTTTGTCATTAACACGAGTAAATATTTTCTATATTAAAACAAGAATGTTCGTTTCTTTGGAAGGCTTACACGGTGACATAAGTCCAACGGCCCTTTGAGAATTTTAATGTAGATTGGGATGAGCCAAATGTCATAGATTCATGGTAGTAGATCCACGCTGGTAGAAGTGCTACCCTCTCATAGAAGATCGAAGTAAGAATATTAGTTTTCATGCTAATGTGTTTCGCTCGGTGAGTGAGCGCAGCCCAAATACCCCCTCGGTCCTCTTCCGTTTCCCTTTTCCTTCCTCATCCCCTTCTCCGTGGTCGGCAACGGCTTGGTTGTGTTTTCTAAGCATTATTACTTCTGAAATGCTTAGAAAACACAGCCATCTCTATAGGTTACGGTTACCACTTACCATCAGGTGGATCGTTATGCTTGTTTGCCAAAATTGTGTAAAAAAAAAATATCACGTCCATAATATAGCAGTATAGCTATGACATACCTACAGTAAATGTAGAACTATTACAATTTTGACTGGCCTGTTGGCCTAGAGGTTAGTGACCCTGTCTGCTAAGCCGGAAGTCGTGGGTTCGATTCGCACCCAGTACAAATCTTTGTGTGATGAGCATGATTGTTTGTTTTGTGTCTGGGTGTAAATTATCTATAATATGTATGTATTTACCAAAAAAAATGTATTTAGGTAGTATAACAGTTATTTATTACCCGTAACACAAGCAAATATAATTGCTTAATTTGGAGCTAGATGGCACTGTGTAAATGTGGTAGAATATTATAATTATTATAAAAATCAAAAAGTTTGGCTATGGAGTTGGGTTTTCGGTAGACTGGTTGATAATACTAGGTATGGATAAAAACGTCGTCTTCCATCCTTTGTATGCCAGGATTATTTTTTTTGAGAAACTGGACAGATCCCCCACACTATTGATCATATTCTTGTGATCTTATTATTGTTATTTCATCTCAAACTCTGTAGAAGATCCTGTCTGCTTTCAGCATTAATGGGCCGCTAAAAAGCAACTCACTAAGCCTGAAACTGCTGGTACTTATAGTGACTTCCACTATGACAGTGGAGGCCACTATAAGTACCAGCAGTTTCAGACGATGACTTTTGGAATTGTGTCCAAAACTTCTAGGCTCCACTGACGGCTTACCATCAGAGCGTAATCAGTTTCTCATGTATGCAAATAATGCCTAAACACTATGCCAGTTAACCTTAAACTAAGTATTATATATCAAACTAATTTCAAAAAACACACACAATTTAAATTTTTTTACGACCTAATCGACGTACAAATATTTAAAATTTTGGCGTCTGTTATACATAAAAATCTCCCGAAAGATACTCTGTAAATGATAGTGGAAACCGTAGTGATGGTTTAGAAGAAGTTTTCTCAAAGTCACTGTTTCGCAAACTATACACAACGCATTGGATATAATATATCTAGTTTTCACTTCAAAGAATTTTCCTAAAAATTAATTCATATATTTTAAGACTCTTTAGACTTAACTATGAAATTCTTTGTGTGCATCCAAATTAGTTAAGCAGTTCACACGACAGAGTGACAGACGTGCATACTAAACAAACTTTCACATTTCTAATATTATAGAAATGCCAACGTCGCAATATAAATTGTTTGTTCGGCTGCTAAATATTTCTCAGAAATTGTCACACATTCGCGCGTGTTGTAGTGCTAATAAGCAAACGTGATTTTGTACGTATTGACAACATGCGAATTTATTGTTACTACGTAGTTGTAGGAAAGTATTTTGATATAATAGCTATAGGTAGAATTGATGAAGTAGTAGTAATAGATTAGTAGAGGCCCAATTACTCTCTCAGTTCTATTCCGTATCAATTTTGGTTCTACTCCTCGTTCCACTCCAACTCAAACTCAAGCATTTATTTCATTTTGATCATAAAGTATGATGCTTATAAACTTCAAAATTACATGAAGTCTGCCAATTGACGTACAGCCAGTTCGCTGACGAAATAGAGCTGTAAGAAGAACTGGCAAGAAACTCACGCCACTCGTTTCAATCGCCAGATAATTAGTTTTTTGTATGAGTTACAATTTTAACACTCAACGCAACCAAAAAACCATACAAAGTAATTATTACAAATCAAGCAATTATTATTTACTAAGATTAAAACAGAATAGAAAAAAATTTGACTACGTATTTTAATTAAAATGGTAAATGCATCTCCTGGTCATATTGAACGACAAGGTATTACTGGATTTAGAATTAAATGTATGCCATGCCTAGATTGACCAATCATCCCAAGTGTTTCCTATGCATTGTTTCTACAATCTTTAGTAAACAGAGCCATGTTCAAATGCCGTTGTAACCACATAACAGCTAGTCGTATTATTGTACCTCCCATTTGTTCAAATTCTTTTAAATTAGCACATTTTTATAATCACTACTCTTGCACATGGAAACAAGTCAAGACACTCTACAAACGTCCAAGTAACCGACACAAGTTCGTCCAAACTCGAAATAATCTGAATTACAATATTTTACTTTTTATTTTTTCCGTACAACATAGAAAGCTGTAATTAATTACCTATAGAGTTAAGTGTATTGCCTGTGTCACTTTGCATGCTACTTGAAATTGTAACTTACAAAAATTGTAATAACCTGGTGATTAAAGAGTGGCCTGAGTTTCTTGCCAGTTCTTGTCATGGCTCTACCTCATCAGCGAACTGGCTGTAGGTTAATTGGCTGACATTTTGTAATTTTTAACGTGGTTATTTAATTAACCTATATGAATAAATTTATTTGACTTTGACTTTACACAAAGTTCTTCTCAATCTCGTTGCAGTCGCTTGCACTTCAGTACACAGAGTCAGTAATTCTATGTCATCTAAGCAATACACAGTTCGGTCAAAGACTCTTAACTTAAACTTCCAAATATTATACATTTGACTCGCTTACGGTTTCATTTTCACGTCTACCATGGGGAACGGAAAAGAAAGTGAGAATTGCTAGCTTTATCAACACTTACATCTTTATAATTAATTATATACAAGAATATTTAAATATTGTATACTTTGTATACTTACCAAATATCTCCTTGTATTTTTTTGTTCACCATGCCTTGCACCTACTAGAATGTGGCTTCATATCCACGCTACTATTCTTCCTTCTTATCATCTTATCGAGTGGTTAGTGGTCAACCTAGTGACAGAATTTTTTTTTTCTATGTATTTATCTCGTCAGGGGCTGCAGGTGCACCTCCAGGCCATGCTTGTTGCATGACCCCTGAACGTTTACCGATCGGTGAACGCAACGAGCTATGCACCTCATGAATTTAGTTTTACTATTTTAATACAAATACCGTTATCTTAGTTTTTCAGTTCCTTGTATTAACATAAAATGTGTTTATTTTTATAATAAATTTAATATTATACTATATGAATATGTATATGGTTTATATATATAATATACTGTGGCGTAATAAACCGTTACACAATAGCGGCATGGTAGCTAATTGTTCTAGTGTATATTATGTAGTAGTCAGTTATATAAAAATTAAATACCTAATGTACAATATTTTGGTAATTAAGACTGTCCCAGTGACACTGTACAGCATACTAGTTCTCTCTCTAGGTCGATCCAGTTATAGCGGTGTTGAGTTTTTTAGAGATTTTTTTAGTAATAATATAGAATAATACTAACTATTCTAGAATCGTGCCAAGTAAATGGCAAGCTTGCGTTCATATAGCTGGTAATGCGTGTTATATTACACTGCATAAAACTCTTCGGGGAACAAGGCGTATTTCTGAGTTCGTTTTTATTATTCTGGACTCGCGATTCGCCCTTTGAAGTTGAAACTTTTTACATATCATTAAGACGTCATAAGTTAATTATATCTAGGTGCTAGTGGCCGAAATTCGACCATAATATTTTTATAATTTTTATGCATAATTTCCTCTATGCATAAACTCCTTCTCTAATAAACTATAAGTGTGCGAAATTTCATACTCTTCTGTCCGCGCAACTTTCGTAAAAAGGGGTAGGTACTTACAAAGTTTTTGCTTCACGTATTAGATTATTTACCGAAACTTGCCATGAGAAACATAATAAGTATAACATTACAGTGAAATCCGCATCCAAATCCATTGCGCAATTCTGGAGATTAGCTATATATACCGACGCACGGATATTTTCTGGGAGACTTGTTTATACTGTGTGTAGAAAATGACAAAAACGTAAAGATAAAAAAAATCTTCTTTTATTTGAGAACTTTAAACAATATGAATTGGGCTTATAACATCCCCATTCTCTGAACGAAACTTTAATAGTAATACATAATACCATATCTACATTATTATAAATCACGGTTTCTATGTTTGTTGTTCATCTGTGTACCTACGCATTGAATATAATGATTACATCTATTGTGTTAGCTCACATTAACATGATGTTCATGATAGTGAATGATAACAACAACCCACACGAAATATCTATTTAACTAAATGCTTTTGATAACCTTGAACTGTATGAATAGACCAAACATAACAAATGGAAATGTAGAGTAGATCGTCTAGCAAGAATTATCCGAAAAATATAGGGGTTTTTAAAGTAAAAAAGTTTTGAATAGGTACACACATACATACATAACTTCACGCCTGCCTCATTAATAGGGGTGAGCAGAGACTATAGAACGCCATTTGCAGCGAGCCAAACATACCTCCTTCTCATAAATTAAGGTTGGTAACACGCGAGTAATACTTGTAGTGTTGCAAGCGTGTATGCTGCGGTAACTGCTTACCATCAGACGGACAGTATGCTTGTTTGTCAACTTAGTTAAAAAAAATATAGAGACAACCAATAACATTTTTAACTGACTTTAAAAAAGATTAAAGAGGATTAAAGAAGAAAGAGGTTCTCAATTCGGGATGTATTTTTGTTTGTATGAAACTGGGTCATTTATAAACTGATATGAAACTGAAGGGTACTCTAAAATTGATCCCTTATTACTTTTATAAAAAATGGTCAGTATTTTGATTTTAGTTTTATATTTTGTAAAAACGTATACAAGGAATAATGAGATGTGAAACAACGCGTTGATGTCTTGTGACGAGATAGTTTTAAAGTCTGTTTTTTGTCTAAAAATTAATATCATCACATCTTTTTTAAAGTCAAAGTCAAAGTATTTATTTCATTTTGATCATAAAGAATGATACTTATGAAAAGTCAAATTACATAAAGTCAGCTAATTAACCTACAGCCAGTTTGCTGACGAGGTAGAGCGGTGAGAAGAACTGGCAAGAAACTCACACCACTCTTTACAATCGCCAGATAATTAATTTTTTTTTGTATGAACACATCAACGCAACCAAAGAACCATACAAAGTAATTATTACAAAACAACTAATTATTTAATAACATTTTTAAAAAAGAAACGAAACGAAAATAGAGGATTTTAATTATTTAGTTTTATCTAGTATGGTAATTTGACTATGTATTTTAATTAAAATTAAAAAAAGTGAATGCATTTCCCAGTCATATTGAACTACAAGGTAATACTGAATTAAGTATTAAATGTATGCCATGCCAAGATTGACCAGTCATCCCAGGTAGCACACGTTCACGAGCATGACGCACAGACCAGCCATCATCTATTTCTGGTGTACAATCATCTCCGGTCCCTGCATCTTCATCAGATGATTTAAATACAATAAAGTATAAATAAATATGAGCTGATAAACGTGACTTGTACGGTCGAATTGAGAAACCTTATCCTTTTTTTGAAGTCGGTTAAAAAGCAGTAGATGACAGTAGACCGCTGACATTATGACTCAGCTGGATCAAACTGGAATAAATGTAGGTGCTTCCTAGACCCTATTGCAAAATTAATTATCGTGTTTATATTGTTTTTCTTTAATTAGGTACTTATTTTGATTTTACAAAAATATTTTAGTAACTTATTGTGTTAAGATAAAGTATCAATAAAAAGATGAATGAATGCTGAAGAGACAAAGGAGGAATGTTTAGTTTGCAGCACAATTGGCGTTCTACAGTTTCTGCTTACCCTATTAATAAGAGACATGCGTGAAGTTATGTATGTATCAATATGAAAATTTGTTTTTAAAAATGATTTATTTTAAGTTGCTTTCATATTATTTCAATTTAAAACTAACTCACAACTCTACTGCACATATAGCTCAATGACACGTAACAGTAATGTTACCATTATTAAAAATAAATCTGCTGTTTCTTTTATCCGTGTTTGCAACACATTACACAGACTATACACGATGATTATTTTGTAAGTACTGTTTCGTCATTTTTGTGGTTTTTATTCTAAAGGTCGCTCATTGAGCACATTCGCACGATTAGACTAACAACGACTTGACACGATTTGCAAGAGCGTACCTTTTCAATTTTATTATGACTAAATTACAAATATTTTTGCTTTTGGTTTTCAAAACAAAACGAAGAAAAAACAAAAAAAAATGTGAAAACTATTATAATCCGTTGCGTGGAACAAAGAGAACAAAGAGAAACATAGAGAAGTACCTACATCGTTTATTTTATTTTAATTTATTGTTAAATCAAAAGTGAACGCAGAATGTTTTAAATACCTATTTTTTGCGATAGACTTACTGTTTAGAGACACTAACTTAACTAAATAACTAGCTTTTGGTGTTGTAATCTCTCAAAACCTCCTGTAACCTCTTGTTTCCTTTTCTTAAATCTTGGTAATTAAATTAATTAAGTAGTTGATTTGTAATAATTACTTTGTATGGTTCTTTGGTTGTGTTAATGTGTTAAAATTGTTAACTTATACAAAAAACTGACTTCATGTAATTTTGACTATTCATATGCATCATACTTTATGATCAAAAAGGAATAAATGCTTTGAGTTTGAGTTTGAGTTCAAACTGTAAGCATTCTAAAATGAATCATTTACAACTCTTTTACGCTACTTACGTCCTTTGAGAGTAAAATAGAATAACCGGTTTTAATCAGAGTGTGCCGAATCGACCAGAGAAGTATATGACCTTCCCCAGTCGATCCTGCACATCGGTCAAAGAAAAGTCTATATTGATAGACTGTTTATGGTCCATAAATACCTCGTACTCATATCAATCCAATACCGTAAATAATACTTACTACAATAAACCGGTATTATTGCAAACCAGTTCAGGTCACAGCTTAAGTACTAGGTTGTACTAAATCTAGGTCACTCGCAACCATTCACTAGATCACCTTAAGATATTTCAATCAAGTACTAGGGTAACATAAGTATTGAGTTGGTTTTTATTGCAATATTTACGAGTAAAAGTGTATTAACATTTTGAATGCTTACAGTTAGGTATCCACATAGAGATAAGCTTTGTTCCGTGTTTAGTTAACTAGGACTTGTTATTTAGAGCTGTTTTAAAAACTAACAACAAGCAATAATAACTATATTATTAAAATACAAAAAGCCCGCTTGCCCTAAAACAAAGTGAAAAGAAAGAAACCCACCCACCTAGGACAAATCTTTGTGTGATGAGCATGATTGTTTGTTCTGTGTCTGGGTGTAATTTATCTATAATATGTATGTATTTACAAAAAAAAAATTATTTAAGTAGTATATCCGTTGTTTAGTACCCATAACACAAGCAAATATAATTGCTTAATTTGGGGCTAGATGGCGCTGTGTGAATGTGGTAGAATATTATTATATTATTATTATTATTATTATATTATTATTATATGTTTTGAGCTATAAAAAGTGTTTCCCTTTTACACAGTGGATACTGCAATATCAATCAAACTAAATCAAAATTATTACCTTTCTGTGATTACAAAATTACTTACTTACAAACAACTTTGTCCTTTAAAATAAAGTATTTATCTACTAGCCTTTGCCCGCAGCTCTGCCTGCGTGAATGTCGGTTATTGCGCATGAACATGTTTATACAAACTTTCATCCCCCCCCCTTTTTTTTTTTTTTCGTGGGAAACGCATTACGCGCACGCACCTGCCTGGGCGAGGAGGTTATGTCGGACTCTCCGGCCACAATGAGACAGCGGCCGGCATACCGACTAAAACCCACGGTGTTCCTCCAGACGGCCAGAGTGTCGGGGTCACGGGAGACGCTCGCGCATTCATCAGCGACCCCGACGGGCCACGGCCCGCTCAACGTGAGCGGGCCCCGTCTGATTTGGGGGCCTAGCCCCCCTTCCTCCATCGAGAGGCGTTCGTGGAACACGTACGCCGCCTTCTGGGGCCTGTGCTGTTCGAGCGGCGATTGCCCAATCGCCGCCCGCAGGCCAACTCGGGCGCAGAGGATAGGGAGAACGGCGCATCGCAATACCGACACTTCTCTTCCCCTGCGGCCCCACCGCGTCCGCAATCTGGCGGTTGCGGCCCCGCCGAGGCCGCGGAAGGTAGGGAGAGTGGCGCACCGTTATACCGGCACTCCTCTCCCGCCGCGGCCCCGCCACTCCTCAGCCGCAGTGTCGCCGAAGCAACACTGCAGCCCGACCCAGTTGCGGTGCCGCCCAAACAGCACCGCAACTCACGTAACAGACAGACTGACATAGTTACTTTCGCATTTATAATATAGTATGGTAATCCAGCAGTAAACTTTAGCTGATATAGCATTACCGAGTTACCATCAATTCGCTTTTTTAAACCGCCGTACCTTGTCTCTCGCACATGCTTTGTATTTAAAAGCTAAACATTAAACAAATCCCACGTTGTTCCACCGGTATCGTCCACACCGGTGCTGCAGTGTCATATACCACAATGTTCTACCTGACATTGCAGACCATGTTTATTAAATATCTCCGGCATTGTTGACTTCCTCGAATGGCGTGGATAAGGTAAACATTGAGCGAATGGTTATAGTAGATAGATATTTCGGTGCTTATACTTAACTATAGTGGATTTCACCCGCGTAACATTTTTGGTTACTGTGCCGCTCCTGTGGGCCGCAGCGTGATTTTTTAGGCTATAACCTTCCTCGAGAATGGCGTCCAAAAGAATTTCGTCGTTGCGCCTGCAAAAGTCGCTATGTGATTTTTGACGTATTTTGGTTTTTGATGCCATTTTAATCCTTATGTACGTTTGAACAATGATTAAAATGTCATCAAAAACCAAAATACTTAAAAAATCACATAGCGACTTTTGCAGGCGCAACGACGATTTTCAAGTCAGACTGGGAGTTCCAGAAATTAGCGCGTTTAAACAATTTTTTCAGATTTATATTTTTGTAGTATATTATATTATAATATTATACTTTTTTTGGGACTAAATAATGACAAGGTTACGGGCTGGTTATAATCTTATGCTACATGCGCAGAATTCTGAGCAAACTAACTTAGACTTGAGAGCAGCCGAATGAAGACCATTAATTAAGTTTAGCGCATGAATTTAAAACATTAATTGATTATGAAGCGCGATTTTGTGAAAGTTTCTTTCTATTTTGCATAGTGTTTTGTTAGATAATTACGCCTATGTTCTACTAAAACCATATCTGATAGGTAAATAAGTTTTGTGAAAGAGGAGCTACAGTAAGACGCAATAAAACCGGTTTTCCTGTAGCTTGTATCAGCCACTTATAGCGTTTTATTAGTAGGAAAGAAAAGTATATTTATCTTCATACGGGCTGCTCTTCAACGTCTTGTAAACTCTTTTTAAATGTTAATATTTTTGACATCATATTTGCGAATAAAACAATTTTAAGAGTTTGTATTTTTGCATGCAACGAATAAACTCAAAAACTACTGATCCGATTTATAAAATTCTTTTACCATTAGTAAGCTACATTATCACTGAGTAACATAGGCTATGTGTTATCCTCGTACTACCACGGGAGCGTGAACTACGCGGATAAAACCGCGGGACGTCCGCTAGTGCATCTAATAAAATCACTATATTATAATTGTCCATGAGACCATTGACTGCTTTTTTAGATTTATATATCATATGTTGAGTTGATGAGTTAATTGTTACGATTAAAATATAAAACAAAATTATATAAATAATAGCGATTATGAAATAATATTAAACATCTAGGTCACAATGTCTTCAAAATATATTCAGTTTTTGTTAAACACAAATAGTATGAAAGTGAATGTACGAAAAAAACTGTAAGTACTGTTTCCTAAAATCCGCTTTTTGGCGAAGTCAAATTAATTATCAAACAAGCTGATGTGTATGTGTTTTTTATACAGCTATACTAATAAATAAAGCGGCGGAGTTTGTTTGTTTGAACACGCTAATCCCTAGAACTACCGTTCGAATTTGAATAATTCTTTTTGCGTTTGCTAGCCCAATTCTTAAGAAAGGTTATAGGCTATGTAACATCACGCTACTGGCGACGGGAGCAGAGCAGAGGAGCGTCGCGGAAAGCTAGTCTCTAAGAATTATGTCGCAAACGCGCTGTTTTCTTCTATATGTTTCCTTCTTCGAAATCAGGAAACGGATATTGAAAGAGTTTTTACAAAGAAAGAGGCGTCTTTCTTTGTTCTAAGGTTTTCACTATCCTTTGTTTGGGAAAGGATCTTTCAGAAGGTATTTATGAGTAATACATGCATGTTATACCAGCCTGTTTACTGTCCCACTGCAGGGCAAAGGCCTCTTCTCATATAGAGAAGGTATGAACACGTGCGCTCAAGGCGGATCGACAATTTCAGACTTATATGTCCAAGTTGTCTCACGATGTTTTTCTTCACCGCCATATTATACTTGTTATAGTAAAGAAATCTAAGAATTTCGAAGATTTGTGATTATGTCGTAAAAAGTATGCCATTTGCATTTTCCGAGATAAGATCCCAATTTAATTTTACCCAACCCGCAAATCGAACCTGTCACTGCGTGGTAGCCCGTACACATTACCACTAGCCAGTTACCTACGTTTTATGCAAATAAATTTCAATTTTTACTTTATTTTGAAATTATTTAAAAATAAACTTCCGAAATTATTTCAACAGAAACAAGGACAGGCACTCCATATAAATATATGTACAATGACACGTATTTAATGCATATACATATAAATTAAGTATATAAGTAAATATATAATAAAATAATTAGACACAGTTATACAATGGTGAGTTATGAAATATTAAAGCGGGTCACTTTCGAAATGTTGCTTTAGCCGTGCTATATGAAGTGTTAGAATTATATGCTTTGTGTTTATGTCAACGGCTATGTAATAGACATGGTAGAATTTACGTTCTTCTAATGTATAAATAGTTTATTTTCTTAATAATTTGACAGACTATGTGAACATCTGGACAAGACCGTCGTTGCCGTTCAATTAAAAACTTACAAGTGCAAGTTTAGTGTTACCTTCCAATAATGGCAATAAAATTAAATATTCCCTTTGGGTAATCAAACCCATTATGCTCCGGGTTACCCAAACCACTAAAGCACATACTTGTAGAATTAAAAGTTCAAACGACGCTATGACCTAATTAAAATTTATAAATTGTTACAACTCCTTGCGTTTACTGCTAGCCTAGTACTTCTTTATGTAAATCTGCTTTGCTTGCTTTGCCATTCCGCAGTCATATTAATCGCCATATGTAGTCAATTTGATTTGGAATGCGAGATATCGCCTATTGTTTTATGTAAGCCTAGTCATAATAGTCGGGTAGGAAACGTTTACACTGATGACAATAAAATAAGTATCACTTACATAAAGTTACAACTCCTTACGTTTACTGCGCGCCTAGTACTTCACATCGTAGAGACATCAGTTGACTACATTGTCATTTTGCAATCAAATTAATTATTGCCAATAATATTGTCAAGTGCGAAGATATTATTAGACCAGTACTAACCAGTACCAGTTCTAACCTTCTCCTCTTCCTCTTAACAGCAGTAAACACTCGCTCACATACGTAACGTTAGAACTCCTTGCGCTGACTGTGTGCCTAGTACTTTACATCGTGGACAACAGCTGACTGCATTCTTAGAAAAATAATGTTTTTGAGTCGGTCTTTGTAGGAGATGCTTCAGACCTGATGTATAATATCCACCTTCTCTTTCCAGGGTTTGTGCTGGCGACAGCTGTAGTGCTACTTCTATGTGGCATAGTCTGCGCCATATTCTTCGGAACATGGGTCCGGATGTTCATAGATCATGTAAGTATCACAAATTTATATTATTATTTATGTAATGTACATACATATTATTGCTAGACATATTGTATTAGTGCTTGCGGAAAGGAAAACCTTTGCCCAGCAATAGAACAACAGTATGTGATGAAATTAAACAGTAGTAGCCAGTACCAACCTTAACCGCGTTAAGTTAGTCTTTGGTTACTACTCCATGGGTCGTAGCGTGATGTTAAATGGCCTATAACATTCCTCACGAAATGGCGTATCACATGAAAAGATTTTTACAAATCCGACTAGTAAGTAGTTTTAGAGATAAACCCGTTCAAATTCTTCAGATTTATTTTGTTATCTAGCTACGCCTCTTAAATTCTGCTCCTGCTCAGAAAACTGGCTATAATCAAATCGGCTAAAATATTTTCTTGTCATCTTGACGTTCATAAATGTCATTTGTGTAATAACCTAACATTACGCCATTATTTCTAGATTATGGTTAAGTCTAAAAATTTCTAGACATTTTATCCGGCCGCGGCAATCTTACTTAAAACTTGTGTGACAATTCGTACAGTATCATTCAAGTTTTTCATGTGAAGACCATTTCAAAAACCATCGTCTCAAACTGTTGGCATGGTGGCTTTATGAGATAACTAGCTTGCCGCGGCGCGGCTTTACGTGCGTCTTTGCTTACTGCTCTGCTCTCATCGCCAGTAGCGTGATGTTACATAGCCTATAACTTTCCTCGAGAACTGGGCTATCATATGGAAAAATAATTTTTTAATCCAACTGGTAGTTCCAGAGATTAGCGCGTTCAAACACACTCTTCCGCTTTATGTAATAGTAGTAGACTATCACGCCCCGCTTAAAAGACCCAGGACCAAAATTGTGACCTCCATTATTGGAACTTAGTAAGACTTTTCTAAATCGATTGAGTGTTATAATCTGTATTAGGTGAAATATACAAGGCAGTAGTAGGATGGAAAGCGAGGTGTGCACGGGCGCTCGTGCGTGCGGCGCGCTCGACCGTAGCTCCGACACACATACGGACATACATCACTGTACCAGCTGTTCTAAGTCTAACTAATAATATAAAAGATAAAAGATTTGATTTTGAAGTTTGTTTGTTTGTATGTTCCGATTTAACTCAAGATCTACGGGAACGATTTAAACAATTCTTTCACAAAATAACAAAACAAAATGTCAGCCAATTTACATAAAGCCAGTTCGCTGACAATGTAGAGCCATGAGAAGAACTAGGAACAAACTCAGGCCACTCTTTCTAATAGTCAGATTGTGTTATCCAGCAGTAGACGACATTATAGAAGGCTGATATTATTTCGATCATACAAACTTCCTACAGCTTTCTGCTAGCCTGGTACTATTTAAAAAAATAATAATGTTATACAGGTTTACAATTTGCGGTAGTGGAACCACGGGAAAAGGATTTTTCTCGTGGACCCACCGGTGGGTCTTAGCAGTGGTTCCACGAGGAAGGACCACTGGTTTCAAGATTCACAGTTAAATTATCGCTTACTAAAACCGCGATAAAATCGCCTGAACCTAGGCGGTTACCTAACATCCCGCAAGCCGGTCAAGGCGACCGGAGAGCGCTACTCGCTTACGAAATGAACAATGCATACTTAACATTTGATACTACTTCGTTACTTATGGGAGCCTGGTACTTCTATTTACATTTATATACTGCCTATTGATTTATTAGAACTTGTACATGTAACAAAAACTGTGTTGTCGTTTTTAAAAGGGCTATCAGAAAAGATTTTTCCAGTTCACGGTCACTCATCCGTTGTTTGACCGCGATAAAAGTACTTAACCTTGTAGAAGTATTAATCCTGACAATTGTTAGTTATTTGCACTATTCCTATAAGATGGAAGTCTTTCTTCTCCACTTCGTCTGTCTTACATAACGTCTGCTCAAAAATTGCAAAAATCAGGTCTTGAAATTGCTTAAATAATAAACACGCCTTTTACCTCGATGGGATCGACAGATCTGTTAAAACCCATGACAGCAGCTATTAGGTCCTACAAAACAAGCTGAGTCTGTGGAAATCTACTATGAGCTTTTGACGGAATATCCAAATATTTATATTCGACCCTGAACCAAATAAAGCATATACTATGTATTAGGAAGTTGACCAAGTCAAAGGATGTATACATTGCTTTATTTACTTCAGGATGTGACTGTTAAGCCGGTACACACAGTGCTCAGTGATGCGGAGACACCTTGACGTTTATCCACACCCATAACGTGTATACTTTGTATTAGACTTGGTCAATTGTTTTTAATCACACTTTATGAAAATATGGTGAAACTAGAAACTATTTATTCTGATTAGTTCTATTCGTTTAAATATTATCCACTACCCTATTTATTATATTACCAATGAATTTATACAAAGTACCAGGACCAGGACCAGGACCGCAGAAACATCCAGGTGGTTGAATTATAAAAAAACTTTGTAGTGTTCCGTCTCCTTACGAAGGTTGGCAATCATTATGGCAATTTTCACCTTGGATACCGCTGCTTTTGCCAAACCATTGTCGCAGATTTTTGAGCCATGATGTTCTTCTGCGGCCAGGCCTTCTCCTACCTGCCACTTTACCCTGCATTATAAGTTGAAGAAGCGCATACTTTTTGGTGTTCCGCATCACGTGACCAAAATATGTCAACTTTCTTTCTTTTATTGTTTTGAGCACTTCAAGATCCTTCCCCATTCTCTGAAGCACAAAGCTATTTCGTATGCGGTCTGTCTAAGATATTTTTAGCATACGTCGGTACACCCACATCTCGAACGATTCTAGTTTTCTGGACATACCTCTGTTAGTGCCAAGCTTCGACATCGTATAGAAGTACCGAAAATACATAACACATTGCTATACGTGTACGTGCCTGCTCTATTCTACAGCGTATTTCGAGTCTGTGGTCACCTTTGTCGTCAACCATTGTGCCCAGGTATCTAAATCTGGAAACCCTGGAAACCCTCTCTCGGAAGAGAGAGAGATATATATATCTATAGACAAAAACCGCGCGCTTGAATCTTTTTTAATGTTTTTCTGTTTTTCACGTATGTTCTTCCCTCAGGAGCTGGTCCTTCGCCAAGGCTCGATGACCTTCGAGTGGTGGGCGCGTCCGCCCGTGCGGCCCTTCGTCAAGGTCTACGTGTACAACGTCACCAACGCCGATGAGTTCCTCAACAACGGTTCCAAACCCATACTGGATGAGCTCGGGCCTTATGTGTATTCGTGAGTATACCTTATCATTTATTTAGATGAAAAGAGCGTTAATATCATGGTAGGTAGCTTTGCAGAGTCCCTGACAGTGCAGAAGTTTAAGCAATAGTTACCATATATAGAATAGAATACGGTATAGAGTGCGGTAGTAGATCCACGCTGGTTTTCAGCATGAATGGGCCGGATCGTCCGGGGAAGTACTACCCTCTCATAGAAGATCGACGTAAGAGTAGTAGTATCCGTACTACTGCGTTTCGCTCGGTGAGTGAGAGCGCCGGAGGCAAAATTTTCCCCCTTTCCTCCTTTCTCACCTCTCTCATTCCCTTCCCCTAACCCCATTCCCAGCCGCCTTAGTGGAGGCCACCATACCAGTAGTTTAAGAAGATGGTATGGTGGCCACCACTTCTAGATTCCACTGACTGCTTACCATCAGGCGGGGTGGAGTCACTTTGGTAGGCTAATATAAAAAAAAAGAATAGAATAGAGTATTTTTTATATGCATAAAATGTAGGTACAAATCAGATGAAACAATATTGTAAATAGATCATAAACTTTTTGTCATTTGGTGACATGCAAATACATCCTACAATCAATTACTTACAATTTATAATACTTACAATTAGGTGGACTGTTGGCTCGTCTGCTACTGAAGGCAATTAAAAAAAATATGCCTTTAAAATGACAAAAAAGCAAACAAAATAAGAATAACGGCTAATGAGTAACAGTTACCGTAGCCCACGGACGCATGTAACACCAGGAATATCACTTCCGTATTAAAGTCAAAGTCAAAGTCAAAGTCAAAGCATTTATTTCATTTAGATCATAAAGTATGATGCTTATGAAAAGTCAACATTACATTTTGTCAGCCAATTGACCTACAGCTAGTTCGCTGACGAGGTAGAGCTGTGAGAAGAACTGGCAAGAAACTCACGCCACTCTTTTCAATCGCCAGATAATTACAGTTATTTGAATGAGTTACAATTTAAACACTCAACGCAACCAAAGAACCATACAAAGTAATTATTACAAATTAACTAATTAATATAATACTAAGATTAAAGAAAGAAAACAAGGAATTCAATTATTTAGTTTCAACTAGTATGGTAATTTGACTACGTATTTTAATTAAACTGGTAAATGCACCCCCTGGTCACATTGAACGACAAGGTAATACTGGATTGAATATTAAATGTAAGCCATGCCAAGATTGACCAGTCATCCCAAGTAGCACCCGTTCACGAGCATGACGCACGGGCCAGCCATCATCACCCTCGCCATATTAGAGGGAAGGTGATGACCCGGCCAATACGACACCACAAGCAATGACATTTTAGTGAGCTATGACGATACGAATATATAACAAAATACCAGAGAATATAAGAAATGAGACATTGAAAGCATTTAAAAATAAACTTTATTCATGGCTTGCTGAGAAATGTTTCTACTCAGTTAAAGAGTTACTTAAGTAAGACTATAAAATTAATACTAATTAAAATTTTCAATCATTTGTAATATAATTAACAAGAATAAATTTAAATACTATTCGCATAACTATGTATGTATAAATTATTATTATTGTGTGTACCTATTTAATTATTTGGTAATGTTGACAATATAATATTAATGAATGGTTTTTAAAGTTAAGTAGGTAATGATTTGCTTGTCTTAACGACGAAATGTGCTGAGCTATCATAAAATGTAACAGCCTTGTGAACCATATTTCTTGCAAATAAATATTTCATTTCATTTCATTTCATTTCATTTCATGACAATGCAGGGCATGGGTGGTAAAAGAACCCTAATAAAATGTATTATGCCTTACGAACTCGTAATGATCATGATATGCATCCACTTCACATTAAACTTTTACTACAATAGTCAACATAATTACAATAATAGTCAATATAATTACTATAATAATAATCAATATACTGAATGATAATAATAGTCAATATAAGTACAATAATAAAAATATCAATATACTTAATGATAATAATAGTCAATATAGCTACAACAATGATAATCAATATAACATTAATCTTGCATTAAACGAGCAACTATACCCATGCTGCTTTATCATTTAAATAATCATTAATAGTATAATAACCCTTTAGAATAAGGCGGTTTTTAACAGCTTGTTTGAATTTTTGTAGGGGTAGATTCATAATGTCAATGGGTAATTTGTTATAGAAACGTACACCTAGACCCGCAAATGAGTTGTTTACTTTATGTAGGCGATAATATGTACCAACTAATTTATGTTTACCTCGAGTATTCACAGAGTGCATGTCACAGTTTCTGGAATACAAGTGTATATTTTTCTTGATAAACATAATATTGGCGAAGATATACTGAGACGCTACCGTCAGAATACCTATTTCTTTAAAAATCTCTCTTAGTGAAACCCTAGGGCCCAAATTGTAAATAGATCGCACTGCTCGTTTTTGAATTATAAAAATTGACTCAATATCCGCAGACTTGCCCCAGAGCAGTATACCGTATGACATCACGCTATGGAAATAGCTGAAATAGACAAGTCTAGCTGTTTCTATGTCGGTAAACTGTCTTACCTTTCTTATCGCAAAGGCTGCGGAACTGAGTTTACCAGCAAGACACGATATTTGGGTACCCCATTGAAGCTTGTTATCTAAAGTTAAACCCAAAAAAACTGTAGACTCAACAAAGCTCAAAGTTTCATTATTTAAACTTATATTATATTAATAGCTAGGCTTTTCCTCCTATTGCTAATCCTGTTAAAAACTTTACCATCAAGTAAGCATAATTTGTCAGCTTACGCTTGTCCTCTGTTATATAGGACCTAATGAAACGTGGATAATATACGCCTCTGGCCCCTCTGAGGAACAAGCAAGATATATTAATTAAAAACATAACACGTCTGCCTAAAACAAACTAAAAAGTAAGAAATCCATTTTTTTATTCGTGCCAACGCACATTGAAATTTTATATACGCTTGTCACTCCCACAATCAATACGAATCTAATGACACCTCATGTTAAAATCATTTAGCCATTTAAGGCTGTAGAGCGTGCCAAATAAATAGACATACATACACTCGCTCGAAAAACATTACCCTCTTTGACTTCGGCAGTCGGGCAAAAACGCATTCTGTAACATGTATAAAACACATAACTTTATGCCACAAAAATACAAAATAATACTGATAAAATAAAACTGTACTTAATTTGGTGTCATGGTGTTCAATTAGTAGATATTTATTCATGCTATATTTTAAAACCGGCTTTGTCTGCATATGTTTAATTTGAAGAAGTTGTAATGACCTAGAGGTTAACGCCTCCACGCTTCAAGCACGAGGTTATAGGTTCGCAACCTGCTACTCGCTAGGGAATTCATCAGCATATCAGCCGAAAAACGTCCAATGCTGGTCATAGGCCTCCCCCAATTTTCGACACCTTGGCCGGTTGTTCGCCGCCCTCATCTATCGGTTGCCCGTCACCCTTATAAGGTCGTCGATCCATCTTGTGAGGAGGCTACCCACGCTGTGTCTTCCGGTTCGTGGATCTCTTCGTTTCTCAAACGATCGCGCAGGGAGACGCCTAACATAGCCCGCTCCATCGCCCTCTGACGACTTCTCTCTGAGCTGACTTGACTGTGAGCCTTCTGACAAGACCCATAGTTAGCGACCACGTCTTTGCTCCGTATATCATCACTGACACTGGTCAAAGACCTTTGTCTTGAGACACATTGAGAATTCATAGGTATGTACTTTCTAAGTTCACCTTGGATAGTTAACACGGACTGGCGGCAATCCATGTGAAGAAATATTAACTAAAAATTGCTGTGAATTTCTTATCTTACCTTGAACAAGTGTTGTGGTCAAGAAAATGTTATGATGGCCTAGTGGTTAAAGCATCCTATATACGAAGTTTTGGGTTCGAAACCAGGCAAACACCAATGCAACATTTTAAAGTCATGTATGTCTTTTTTTGTGGGGCGATTTAAGGTTCTTGCTAAGATCTCTTTCCATCAAGTCAATAGCTTTCCGTAGCGCGGTTTCACCCACTTCTTTGCTTACTGCTCTGCTCTCGTCGCCAGTAGCGTGATGTTACATATACTATAACCTTCCTCGCGAACTGGGCTATCATACGCATAAATATTTTTCTAATCCGACTGGTGGTTCCAGAGGTAGCGCGTATAGACAAACTTTTCCGCTTTATATAATAGTACACATGTACCTGACAATAGAAATGGACATTATATAACAATAAATAGTGACAATGGGCGGTCTTATCGTTAAAAGCGATCTCTTCCAGACAACCTTTGACCAAAATATAAAAACTAACTAAAAGATGGTTCATTGCTAGATAAACATTTTTAAAGATTCATTTCATTTCCTTTGGCAAGCAGATTGTGGTTATCTATAAAAGAAAGACAGCTGTTATAAATGTCTTAACCGATTCGATTTCGCGTCGATACGCCACTGATCTTGCGTTTATAAACAAAAAATATTCGCTAGCCTTTCTCAAGACACATTGCTGAAGAAATTTTCAAGGTTCTTTTACAATAATGCGATAAAAAGCGCGTAATGTTTTAAGTAATAATTTTTCATTAGGTACAAAAAATATTATCTGCAAAGAAATAATTAAAAAAGACATTTATTTTTTATGTAGACATCATCAGACATTAGTGATCCAATCCTATCTTTATGTTTGCCATTATATAAAGCGAGTTTGTTTGTTTGTTTGTTTGAACACGCTAATCTCTGGGAGTACCAATCGGATTTGAATAATTCTTTTTGGGTATTATACCCCAGTTCTTAAAGAAAGTTATAGGCTATGTAACATCACGCTACTGGCGACGGGGGCAGAGTAGTATACAAAGACGCGGGTGAAATCGCGCCGCGGATAGTTAGTAGTGAAATAACTGTAATAATCTATACATATAATAAAAATGTAACCGATCGCTGTCTGTACATGGAAGATATATGAGAAAAAATACTATTGTGACCTATATCAACGCAAATAGAACCCAAAACAATAATTTTTAAAATTTTTGTCTGTTTGTCTGTTTGTCTGTTTGTCTGTTTGTCTGTTTGTCTGTGCGTTTGTGCACGCTAATCTCAGAAACGGCTTATCCGATTTAAATATGGTTTTCACTAATATATTGTGGTAAGCTTCACTTAACATTTAGTGTTTGTTTCATGTCAATCGGTTCATAAATAAAAAAGTTATGCCAATTTAAAGAATCACATCGAACATTCGTTAATTTACTACGAAATCTTATAGAAGCAGATATTTTAACAGGTTGCGGAATAGCTGATAGTGTTTTTATTCCTTGGATTCCTGTAATTCTAAACAGTCTTTCATTTAGTTTTAAACGAGTCGAGTTTCCAGTGAGCCTATGTTTTGCGATGACTAATTAAAGTAATTAATTAATTAAGTAATTAAAGTAAAGGTAAGACACTAAAAGTTGTGGGTGTGGATCTAATTATTAGCTGTTTTTCGGTCAGCTTTATGTGGCTCTATCACGTGTTAGCATTACTAGCAGCCTGTATGCTTTGATCCCTGGCTATACGTCTAATCCATACATCCATACATATTATAAAAGGCTTTGTCCTGACTGACTGACTGACTGACAGACAACGTAAAGCCTAAACCGCTGGTCGTAGCGACTTGAAATTTGGAGGGTGTGTTTGTCTTAATGTCTAGAAGTGTACAAAGAAAGGGTTATTAAAAATTCAACCCTTGAGTGTATGAAAAGGGATGAAATCGATTGTATGAAACGTCTTCATTTTTTAAGTTACAGCTTTAAAATTTTGTTTTGGAATACTTTTATTTAAATAAAAAATACGCTCATAATTTTTTTTTTACTGGGGTGGATTTAGAGGAGTGAAATAAGGAATCTTGGAAAGATCTTTGCTTTTGAAGTTGGTGACTTGAAATTTGGAGGGAGGGGGAAGGGAGGGGGAGGAAGAGGAAAGGAAGGGAGAAGTGAGAAGTGAGGGGAAAGTGCGGGGGTAGTTAGGGAGAAGTCAGGGGAAAATCGACTGCCTCTGTATTTCGGTGGTACTGTGAGGTCGCGGGTTCGATTCCCGCTCAGTGCAAATATTTGTAGCATGAACATGTCTATTTGCATTGGTCTGGGTGTTTATATGTATAATATGTATCTATTTACAAAAATAAAAGTATTTAAGTATGTTTATCCGTATTCTAGAACCCATAATACAAGTATATAATATGCTTACTTTGGGTCTAGATGGCGTTGACCTCGCAGCATGTGTGGGACCAGCTGAGTATCCGCGGAGTCATTGTGTGGGTGGTGTGGGTCAACCCGCCGGCCAGGGAGACCCGTATAAACGGTAGTGCCGCTGGCCGCCCGCGGCATTGTACAAGGGCCCAATTAGACCTAACCAAAAAAAAAGAGACTGCCCCACCAGGTTGCGCATAATCTCGGAGTGGTTCGTCGTGCAGGTTGGTGACCGGATAGTGGGACCCGGCGACCATTTTAACAACAGCTCTTTAAATTAATTCTACCCTCTCCCTTTTTATCCAGAACGACACGTGCGGGACTGAAGTGCTACCCTTTCACAGTGCAATCTAAAGGGTCTCGAACCAAACGGTTCAGCACTTTATACTTTTGTCGCTCAATTAAAGCCTGGAACTCTTTACCAGCGCATGTGTTCCCACCTAACTTTCATCCTGGGACTTTTAAGCGAGGCGTGAAGAAGCATCTTACTAAGCCGCCATAGTGGAGGCCACCATACCAGTAGTTTGGCTTTTGGAATGGTGTCCACTACTTCTGAATTCCACTGACTGCTTACCATCAGCCAGAGTTGAGGCACTTTGGCAGGCTAATATAAAAAAAAAACTTATAGCGTTTTTATTCCTCGGATTCCTTTCATTCCAAACAATTTCCCGTTTAGTTTTAAACGAGTTCAGTTTCCAGTGAGCCTATGTTTCGCGATAACAATTAATGAGTGTGGATCTAAATATTAACTGTTTTTCGCATGGTCAGCTTTATGTGGATTTGCCACATGTAAGTAATCCTAGCAGCCTGTATGGCTTTGATCCGCGATGGCTATACGTCTAATATCGTAGATAGAGAAGCATTTACTGTAAAGATTTTTCTTATTCACATATACGAAGATGTTTATAATTCAAAACAAACCAAAAGATATATCCAAAAAATGCTGCCCAAAATCACATTCCACGCGGACGAAGTCGCGGGCACAGCTAGTAATATAATAATATTCTACCACAATCACACAGCGCCATCTAGCCCCAAATTAAGTAATTATATTTGCTTGTGTTATGGGTACTAAACAACTGATAAACTACTTATATACATTTTTTTTTGTAAATACATACATATTATAGATAAATTACTCCCAGACACAGAACAAACAATCATGCTCATCACACAAAGGTTTGTCCTGGGTGGGAATCGAACCCACGACCTCCGGCTTAGCAGTCAGGGTCACTAACCACTAGACGAACAGGCCAGTCATCAACTGTAATCATTATAGTTAAGTACTTACTTGTTATACAGCTTTCACGTAATTCTAAAACAGTTTAGTAACTTTTAAAAATACCTATAGCTCCGATTAAGTGATAAAAATAGAAATCCACAAAAATATGACGCTAAATTACGACGTTGTAACTCATATGTGTGAACGATGGTGAGCGCTCTTAATACTCCCTTAGACGACCCACGTCAGCCTTTTTGTAGGACATGGATAGATTTCTCCTACAAAAAGTCGATCACCAATTCTTAGATGTGGGCAGCCTTAGTCTTTTAGTACACCTCCATTTTTCGTAGACCACACATACCAATATATTTATTTATATCTTTTATATCCACAGTGAAGAATGGGAGAAGGTGAACATCACGGACAACGAGAACGGCACGCTCTCGTTCCACTACAAGAGGACGTACACCTTCCAGCCGGAGCTCAGCAAGGGGCTGGACGACGATGCTGTAGTGGTGCCTAATATACCTATGTTGGTGAGTCGACATTTTATAAATAATTAAAATTCAAATTTAAATTAGGTATTTATTTGCGAAGTATTACATTAGATCTTATTACTAGATAATACAAGTATCACCATAATCTTTTAGCATGCAAAATGTTATGTTGCAGAATGTAATGTCAGCATAAGACTATAATAATTAATTAACACATTAAATCTAAAATTAAAACATGAATACAATGTCAATGCAATAATATTATAATGCCAACGAAAAAATAAACTACAAAGTCAATAGAAATAAAAATAGAAATAATAATAATCATGTTTACAAGTTTGTTCTTAATAACAATAATAATAATAATAATAATAATATTCTACCACATTCACACAACGCCATCTAGCCCCAAATTAAGCAATTATATTTGCTTGTGTTATGGGTACTAAACAACTGATATACTACTTATATACATTATTTTTTTGTAAATACATACATATTATAGATAAATTACACCCAGACACAGAACAAACAATCATGCTCATCACACAAAGATTTGTCCTGGGTGGGAATCGAACCCACGACCTCCGGCTTAGCAGTCAGGGTCACTAACCACTAGACCAACAGGCCAGTCAAAATGCAATGCTTAATGCGTGCCGAAAGTAATATATATAATATGTGGACATTATCACACACCGTCATCTAGTCCCAAGCTAAGCAGAGCTTGTGTTATGGGTACTAGATAACTGAAATATAATACATAGACATACTTTTTTTTTGTAAATATATACTTAGAATACATAGGAAACACCTAGACTGAAGACAAATACAAATGTTCATCACACAAATATTTGCCTTCCGCGGGAATCGAACCCACGACACCCGGTGTCGCAGTCAGTTACACTGACCACTAGACCAACGGTGCAGTCCTGCAGTTCAGAATGTAATTAAACTTTGCGAAGGTATTTTAGGGAGACACGAGACGGTGCCTAGCTCAAAAATTCTTTCTTTATAATAAGTCTTATCTAATTACTTTAAAAACTCTTATTAATTACTACCTGTTGCCCGCATCTCCGCCCGCGTCAATATTGGTTGTCGCATATTATATTTTTACTAATCATGAACATATGTCTATGTTTATTACATTGACGATTTTTCATACAAACTTTCATCCCATATTTCAACCCCTTCAAGACATTCTTTCGCGATAACAGATAACATCTATACGCTGAATTTCATCAAAATCGGTTTAGTGGGTTAGGTGTGAAAGCATAACAGACAGACAGACAGAATTACTTTCGCATTTAATTAGGTATGGATATGGATATACACACTCGGCAAGCAAGCGGTTTTAGCGTTGTTTATCTGTCGTGTGTATCTACAATGCAATATAGTACGTACTGGCACACAGAGGTTTGATCCCTGGATCAGGGGCCTAAGTCTGCTATGTGTATAGTGTAAGAATAGTCGATAATTCATCTCTTAATGGTTGATTTTGACAAGTTTCAACCATTACTGCCTCTGTGGTTCGGTGGTACTGTGTATGGATTGCCACGCAGAGGTCGCGGGTTCGATTCCCGCTCAGTGCAAATATTTGTGTGCATGAACATGTCTATTTGCATTGGTCTGGGTGTTTCTATGTATAATATGTATCTATTTACAAAAAAGAAAAAGTATATAAGTATGTATGACTGACTTGACTGGCCTGTTGGTCTAGTGGTTAGTGACCCTGACTGCTAAGCCGAAGGTCGTGGGTTCGATTCCCACCTAGGACAAATCTTTGTGTGATGAGCATGATTGTTTGTTCTGTGTCTGAATGTAATTTATCTATAATATGTATGTATTTACAAAAAAAAATGTATATAAGTAGTATATCAGTTGTTTAGTACCCATAACACAAGTAAATATAATTGCTTAATTTGGGGCTAGATGGCGCTGTGTGAATGTGGTAGAATATTATTATTATTATTATGTATATCCGCATTCTAGAACCCATAACACAAGCATATAATATGCTTACTTTGGGTTTAGATGGCGTTGTGTGTAGTTGTTGAAATATTATTATTATTATTATTATTATTACAAGATCAAAGATCGACCATTCTGACACTACTGTGTTAGCAGACTTAGGCCCCAGGTCAAGTGATACTATTTTTTTTACCTATCATTATTATCCAGGCACATATCCAAACTGCAGACTAACTTTCAAACTCCGGGTTGAAAATATGAATGGTTTACGTCTCTGTCTACATTATAAGGTAAAAGGTGTGATGCTTTGTGTAAACAAATGTATAATACATACTTGATGGTCTTTGTATCAGTTTAGCGAAAGGTCGTGGGTTCATTAACCATGCGAGTCAAGTTTGTGTGAGTCATAAATATTTGTGAAGTCTTTGAGTTCTTTATGTGTGTACTTTCCTCCTTCCTTAATACGTATAATATAAAAAAAATAATTTAAAAACTAAAACCCAACTCTGGCAAGAAATGTGCTTTTAAAATACAAAACAAGAAAATTATCTTCTATAACATAGAATATATTCGTGGTGATCGGAGAAAAGCCGTTGTCGTATATCATACATACATACATACATACATACATACATACATACATACATACATACATACATACATACATACATACATACATACATAGCCCGTCAAATTCATAACTCTCCGTTTCGCTTTGCCGTAATCGGGTAATAACAACACAGCGCTCGCTATTTAGACCCAAGGTAAGCATAATGTCATAGAGCGGTGA